>CAXCFB010000009.1:0-150166 GCA_963981305.1 Rupicapra rupicapra | reverse complement strand
GTGGGCACCCATGGGCAATCACGTGGGCCCCCAGGGGAAATCACGTGGGCCCCCAGGGGAAATCACGTGGGCCCCCAGGTGAAATCACGTGGGCCCCCAGGGGAAATCACGTAGGGCCCCAGGGGAAATCACGTGGGCCCCCAGGGGAAATCACGTGGGCCCCCAGGGGAAATCACGTGGGCCCCCAGGGGAAATCACGTGGGCCCCCAGGGGAAATCACGTGGGCCCCCAGGGGAAATCACGTGCGCCCCCAGGTGGAAATCACGTGGGCCCCCAGGGGAAATCACGTGGGCCCCCAGGGGAAATCACGTGGGCCCCCAGGGGAAATCACGTGGGCCCCCAGGGGAAATCACGTGGGCCCCCAGGGGAAATCACGTGCGCCCCCAGGGGAAATCACGTGGGCCCCAAGGGGAAATCACGTGGGCCCCCAGGGGAAATCACGTGGGCCCCCAGGGGAAATCACGTGGGCCCCCAGGGGAAATCACGTGGGCCAGGTGGGGCAATCACGTGGGCCAGGTGGGGCAATCACGTGGGCCAGGTGGGGCAATCACGTGGGCCAGGTGGAGCAATCACGTGGGCCCCCAGGGGAAATCACGTGGGCCCCCAGGGGAAATCACGTGGGCCCCCAGGGGAAATCACGTGCGCCCCCAGGGGAAATCACGTGGGCCCCCAGGGGAAATCACGTGAGCCCCCAGGGGAAATCACGTGGGCCCCCAGGGGAAATCACGTGGGCCCCCAGGGGAAATCACGTGGGCCCCCAGGGGAAATCACGTGGGCCCCCAGGGGAAATCACGTGGGCCCCCAGGGGAAATCACGTGGGCCCCCAGGGGAAATCACGTGGGCCAGGTGGGGCAATCACGTTGGCCAGGTGGGGCAATCACGTGGGCCAGGTGGAGCAATCACGTGGGCCCCCAGGGGAAATCACGTGGGCCCCCAGGGGAAATCACGTGGGCCCCCAGGGGAAATCACGTGGGCCCCTAGGGGAAATCACGTGGGCCCCCAGGGGAAATCACGTGGGCCCCCAGGGGAAATCACGTGGGCCCCCAGGGGAAATCACGTGGGCCCCCAGGGGAAATCACGTGGGCCCCCAGGGGAAATCACGTCGGCCAGGTGGGGCAATCACGTGGGCCAGGTGGGGCAATCACGTGGGCCAGGTGGAGGAATCACGTGGGCCCACAGGGGAAATCACGTGGGCCCCCAGGGGAAATCACGTGGGCCCCCAGGGTAAATCACGTGGGCCCCCAGGGGAAATCACGTGGGCCCCCAGGGGAAATCACGTGGGCCCCCAGGGGAAATCACGTGGGCCCCCAGGGGAAATCACGTGGGCCCCCAGGGGAAATCACGTGGGCCAGGTGGGGCAATCACGTGGGCCAGGTGGGGCAATCACGTGGGCCAGGTGGCCAATCACGTGGGCCCCCAGGGGAAATCACGTGGGCCCCCAGGGGAAATCACGTGGTCCCCCAGGGGAAATCACGTGGGCCCCCAGGGGAAATCACGTGGGCACCCAGGGGAAATCACGTGGGCCCCCAGGGGAAATCACGTGGGCCCCCAGGGCAAATCACGTGGGCCCCCAGGGGAAATCACGTGGGCCCCCAGGGGAAATCACGTGGGCCAGGTGGGGCAATCACGTGGGCCAGGTGGGGCAATCACGTGGGCCAGGTGGAGCAATCACGTGGGCCCCCAGGGGAAATCACGTGGGCCCCCAGGGGAAATCACGTGCGCCCCCAGGGGAAATCACGTGGGCCCCCAGGGGAAATCACGTGGGCCCCCAGGGGAAATCACGTGGGCCCCCAGGGGAAATCACGTGGGCCCCCAGGGGAAATCACGTGGGCCCCCAGGGGAAATCACGTGGGCCAGGTGGAAATCACGTGGGCCCCCAGGTGGAGTAATCACGTGGGCCCCCAGGGGAAATCACGTGGGCCCCCAGGGGAAATCACGTGCGCCCCCAGGGGAAATCACGTGCGCCCCCAGGGGAAATCACGTGGGCCCCCAGGGCAAATCACGTGGGCCCCCAGGGGAAATCACGTGCGCCCCCAGGGGAAATCACGTGGGCCCCAAGGGGAAATCACGTGGGCCCCCAGGGGAAATCACGTGGGCCCCCAGGGGAAATCACGTGGGCCCCCAGGGGAAATCACGTGGGCCAGGTGGGGCAATCACGTGGGCCAGGTGGGGCAATCACGTGGGCCAGGTGGGGCAATCACGTGGGCCAGGTGGGGTGGGCCCCCAGGGGAAATCACGTGGGCCCCCAGGGGAAATCACGTGGGCCCCCAGGGGAAATCACGTGGGCCCCCAGGGGAAATCACGTGGGCCCCCAGGGGAAATCACGTGGGCCCCCAGGGGAAATCACGTGGGCCCCCAGGGGAAATCACGTGGGCCCCCAGGGGAAATCACGTGGGCCCCCAGGGGAAATCACGTGGGCCCCCAGGGGAAATCACGTGGGCCCCCAGGGGAAATCACGTGGGCCCCCAGGGGAAATCACGTGGGCCCCCAGGGGAAATCACGTGGGCCAGGTGGGGCAATCACGTGGGCCAGGTGGGGCAATCACGTGGGCCAGGTGGAGCAATCACGTGGGCCCCCAGGGGAGCAATCACGTGGGCCCCCAGGGGAAATCACGTGGGCCCCCAGGGGAAATCACGTGGGCCCCTAGGGGAAATCACGTGGGCCCCCAGGGGAAATCACGTGGGCCCCCAGGGGAAATCACGTGGGCCCCCAGGGGAAATCACGTGGGCCCCCAGGGGAAATCACGTGGGCCCCCAGGGGAAATCACGTGGGCCCCCAGGGGAAATCACGTGGGCCCCCAGGGGAAATCACGTGGGCCCCCAGGGGAAATCACGTGGGCCCCCAGGGGAAATCACGTGGGCCAGGTGGGGCAATCACGTGGGCCAGGTGGGGCAATCACGTGGGCCAGGTGGAGCAATCACGTGGGCCCCCAGGGGAAATCACGTGGGCCCCCAGGGGAAATCACGTGGGCCCCCAGGGGAAATCACGTGGGCCCCCAGGGGAAATCACGTGGGCCCCCAGGGGAAATCACGTGGGCCCCCAGGGGAAATCACGTGGGCCCCCAGGGGAAATCACGTGCCCCCAGGGGAAATCACGTGGGCCCCCAGCGGAAATCACGTGGGCCAGGTGGGGCAATCACGTGGGCCAGGTGGAGCAATCACGTGGGCCAGGTGGCCAATCACGTGGGCACCCAGGGGAAATCACGTGGGCCCCCAGGGGAAATCACGTGGGCCCCCAGGGGAAATCACGTGGGCCCCCAGGGGAAATCACGTGGGCCCCCAGGGGAAATCACGTGGGCCCCCAGGGGAAATCACGTGGGCCCCCAGGGGAAATCACGTGGGCCCCCAGGGGAAATCACGTGGGCCCCCAGGGGAAATCACGTGGGCCCCCAGGGGAAATCACGTGGGCCAGGTGGGGCAATCACGTGGGCCAGGTGGGGCAATCACGTGGGCCAGGTGGGGCAATCACGTGGGCCAGGTGGGGCAATCACGTGGGTCAGGGGAAATCACGTGGGCCCCCAGGGGAAATCACGTGGGCCCCCAGGGGAAATCACGTGGGCCCCCAGGGGAAATCACGTGGGCCAGGTGGGGAAATCACGTGGGCCAGGTGGGGCAATCACGTGGGCCAGGTGGGGCAATCACGTGGGCCCCCAGGGGAAATCACGTGGGCCCCCAGGGGAAATCGCGTGGGCCCCCAGGGGAAATCACGTGCGCCCCCAGGGGAAATCACGTGGGCTCCGAGGGGAAATCACGTGGGCCCCCAGGGGAAATCACGTGGGCCCCCAGGGGAAATCACGTGGGCCCCCAGGGGAAATCACGTGGGCCCCCAGGGGAAATCACGTGGGCCCCCAGGGGAAATCACGTGGGTCCCCAGGGGAAATCACGTGGGCCCCGAGGGGAAATCACGTGGGCCCCCAGGGGAAATCACGTGGGCCCCCAGGGGAAATCACGTGGGCCCCCAGGGGAAATCACGTGGGCCCCCAGGGGAAATCACGTGGGCCCCCAGGTGAAATCACGTGGGCCCCCAGGGGAAATCACGTGTGCCCCCAGGGGAAATCACGTGGGCCCCCAGGGGAAATCACGTGGGCCAGGTGGGGCAATCACGGGGGCCAGGTGGGGCAATCACGTGGGCCAGGTGGGGCAATCACGTGGGCCAGGTGGGGCAATCACGTGGGCCAGGTGGAGCAATCACGTGGGCCCCCAGGGGAAATCACGTGGGCCCCCAGGGGAAATCACGTGGGCCCCCAGGGGAAATCACGTGGGCCCCCAGGGGAAATCACGTGGGCCCCCAGGTGAAATCACGTGGGCCCCCAGGGGCAATCACGTGGGCCCCCAGGGGAAATCACGTGGGCCCCCAGGGGAAATCACGTGTGCCCCCAGGGGAAATCACGTGGGCCCCCAGGGGAAATCACGTGGGCCAGGTGGGGCAATCACGTGGGCCAGGTGGGGCAATCACGTGGGCCCCCAGGGGCAATCACGTGGGACCCCAGGGGAAATCACGTGGGCCCCCAGGGGAAATCACGTGGGCCCCCAGGGGAAATCACGTGGGCCCCTAGGGGAAATCTCGTGGGCCCCCAGGGGAAATCACG
The DNA here is from genome assembly GCA_963981305.1 of Rupicapra rupicapra. Classification (NCBI taxonomy): domain Eukaryota; kingdom Metazoa; phylum Chordata; class Mammalia; order Artiodactyla; family Bovidae; genus Rupicapra; species Rupicapra rupicapra. Next base: position 145,578 of record CAXCFB010000009.1, on the reverse strand, counting down.
TGGGCCAGGTGGGGCAATCACGTGGGCCAGGTGGGGCAATCACGTGGGCCAGGTGGGGCAATCACGTGGGCCAGGTGGGGCAATCACGTGGGCCCCAGGGGCCCCCAGGGGAAATCACGTGGGCCCCCAGGGGAAATCACGTGGGCCCCCAGGGGAAATCACGTGGGCCCCCAGGGGAAATCACGTGGGCCCCCAGGGGAAATCACGTGGGCCCCCAGGGGAAATCACGTGGGCCCCCAGGGGAAATCACGTGGGCCCCCAGGGGAAATCACGTGGGCCCCCAGGGGAAATCACGTGGGCCCCCAGGGGAAATCACGTGGGCCCCCAGGGGAAATCACGTGGGCCCCCAGGGGAAATCACGTGGGCCCCCAGGGAAATCACGTGGGCCCCAGGGGAAATCACGTGGGCCAGGTGGGGCAATCACGTGGGCCCCCAGGTGGAAATCACGTGGGCCCCCAGGGGAAATCACGTGGGCCCCCAGGGGAAATCACGTGGGCCCCCAGGGGAAATCACGTGGGCCCCCAGGGGAAATCACGTGGGCCAGGTGGGGAAATCACGTGGGCCAGGTGGGGCAATCACGTGGGCCAGGTGGGGCAATCACGTGGGCCAGGTGGGGCAATCACGTGGGCCCCCAGGGGAAATCACGTGGGCCCCCAGGGGAAATCACGTGGGCCCCCAGGGGCAAATCACGTGGGCCCCCAGGGGCAATCACGTGGGCCCCCAGGGGAAATCACGTGGGCCCCCAGGGGAAATCACGTGGGCCCCCAGGGGAAATCACGTGGGCCCCCAGGGGAAATCACGTGGGCCCCCAGGGGAAATCACGTGGGCCCCCAGGGGAAATCACGTGGGCCCCCAGGGGAAATCACGTGGGCCCCCAGGGGAAATCACGTGGGCCCCCAGGGGAAATCACGTGGGCCCCCAGGGGAAATCACGTGGGCCCCCAGGGGAAATCACGTGGGCCAGGTGGGGCAATCACGTGGGCCAGGTGGGGCAATCACGTGGGCCAGGTGGGGCAATCACGTGGGCCCCCAGGTGGAAATCACGTGGGCCCCCAGGGGAAATCACGTGGGCCCCCAGGGGAAATCACGTGGGCCCCCAGGGGAAATCACGTGGGCCCCCAGGGGAAATCACGTGGGCCCCCAGGGGAAATCACGTGGGCCCCCAGGGGAAATCACGTGGGCCCCCAGGGGAAATCACGTGGGCCCCCAGGGGAAATCACGTGGGCCCCCAGGGGAAATCACGTGGGCCAGGTGGGGCAATCACGTGGGCCAGGTGGAAATCACGTGGGCCCCCAGGGGAAATCACGTGGGCCCCCAGGGGAAATCACGTGGGCCCCCAGGGGAAATCACGTGGGCCCCCAGGGGAAATCACGTGGGCCCCCAGGGGAAATCACGTGGGCCCCCAGGGGAAATCACGTGGGCCCCCAGGGGAAATCACGTGGGGGGAAATCACGTGGGCCCCCAGGGGAAATCACGTGGGCCCCAAGGGGAAATCACGTGGGCCAGGTGGGGCAATCACGTGGGCCAGGTGGGGCAATCACGTGGGCCCGGTGGAGCAATCACGTGGGCCCCCAGGGGAAATCACGTGGGCCCCCAGGGGAAATCACGTGGGCCCCCAGGGGAAATCACGTGGGCCCCCAGGGGAAATCACGTGGGCCAGGTGGGGCAATCACGTGGGCCAGGTGGGGCAATCACGTGGGCCAGCTGGGGAAATCACGTGGGCCCCCAGGGGAAATCACGTGGGCCCCCAGGGGAAATCACGTGGGCCCCCAGGGGAAATCACGTGGGCCCCCAGGGGAAATCACGTGGGCCCCCAGGGGAAATCACGTGGGCCCCCAGGGGAAATCACGTGGGCCCCCAGGGGAAATCACGTGGGCCCCCAGGGGAAATCACGTGGGCCCCCAGGGGAAATCACGTGGGCCCCCAGGGGAAATCACGTGGGCCCCCAGGGGAAATCACGTGGGCCCCCAGGGGAAATCACGTGGGCCCCCAGGGGAAATCACGTGGGCCCCCAGGGGAAATCACGTGGGCCCCCAGGGGAAATCACGTGGGCCCCCAGGGGCAATCACGTGGGCCAGGTGGGGCAATCACGTGGGCCAGGTGGAGCAATCACGTGGGCCAGGTGGAGCAATCACGTGGGCCCCCAGGGGAAATCACGTGGGCCCCCAGGGGAAATCACGTGGGCCCCCAGGGGAAATCACGTGGGCCCCCAGGGGAAATCACGTGGGCACCCAGGTGGAGCAATCACGTGGGCCCCCAGGGGAAATCACGTGGGCCCCCAGGGGAAATCACGTGGGCCCCCAGGGGAAATCACGTGGGCCCCCAGGGGAAATCACGTGGGCCCCCAGGGGAAATCACGTGGGCCCCCAGGGGAAATCACGTGGGCCCCCAGGGGAAATCACGTGGGCCCCCAGGGGAAATCACGTGGGCCCCCAGGGGAAATCACGTGGGCCAGGTGGGGCAATCACGTGGGCCAGGTGGGGCAATCACGTGGGCCAGGTGGGGCAATCACGTGGGCCAGGTGGGGAAATCACGTGGGCCCCCAGGGGAAATCACGTGGGCCCCCAGGGGAAATCACGTGGGCCCCCAGGGGAAATCACGTGGGCCCCCAGGGGAAATCACGTGGGCCCCCAGGGGAAATCACGTGGGCCCCCAGGGGAAATCACGTGGGCCCCCAGGGGAAATCACGTGGGCCCCCAGGGGAAATCACGTGGGCCCCCAGGGGCAATCACGTGGGCCAGGGGAATCACGTGGGCAAACACGTGGGCCAGGTGGAATCACGTGGGCCCCAGGGGAAATCACGTGGGCCCCCAGGGGAAATCACGTGGGCCCCCAGGGGAAATCACGTGGGCCCCAGGGGAAATCACGTGGGCCCCCAGGGGAAATCACGTGGGCCCCCAGGGGAAATCACGTGGGCCCCCAGGGGAAATCACGTGGGCCCCCAGGGGAAATCACGTGGGCCCCCAGGGGAAATCACGTGGGCCCCCAGGGGAAATCACGTGGGCCCCCAGGGGAAATCACGTGGGCCAGGTGGGCAATCACGTGGGCCCCCAGGGGAAATCACGTGGGCCCCCAGGGGAAATCACGTGGGCCCCCAGGGGAAATCACGTGGGCCCCCAGGGGAAATCACGTGGGCCCCCAGGGGAAATCACGTGGGCCCCCAGGGGAAATCACGTGGGCCCCCAGGGGAAATCACGTGGGCCCCCAGGGGAAATCACGTGGGCCCCCAGGGGAAATCACGTGGGCCCCCAGGGGAAATCACGTGGGCCCCCAGGGGAAATCACGTGGGCCCCAGGGGAAATCACGTGGGCCCCCAGGGGAAATCACGTGGGCCCCCAGGGGAAATCACGTGGGCCCCAGGGGAAATCACGTGGGCCCCCAGGGGAAATCACGTGGGCCCCCAGGGGAAATCACGTGGGCCAGGTGGGCAATCACGTGGGCCAGGTGGGGCAATCACGTGGGCCAGGTGGGGCAATCACGTGGGCCCCCAGGGGAAATCACGTGGGCCCCCAGGGGAAATCACGTGGGCCCCCAGGGGAAATCACGTGGGCCCCCAGGGGAAATCACGTGGGCCCCCAGGGGAAATCACGTGGGCCAGGTGGGGCAATCACGTGGGCCAGGTGGGGCAATCACGTGGGCCCCCAGGGGAAATCACGTGGGCCCCCAGGGGAAATCACGTGGGCCCCCAGGGGAAATCACGTGGGCCCCCAGGGGAAATCACGTGGGCCCCCAGGGGAAATCACGTGGGCCCCCAGGGGAAATCACGTGGGCCCCCAGGGGAAATCACGTGGGCCCCCAGGGGAAATCACGTGGGCCCCCAGGGGAAATCACGTGGGCCAGGTGGGGCAATCACGTGGGCCAGGTGGGGCAATCACGTGGGCCCCCAGGGGAAATCACGTGGGCCCCCAGGGGAAATCACGTGGGCCCCCAGGGGAAATCACGTGGGCCCCCAGGGGAAATCACGTGGGCCCCCAGGGGAAATCACGTGGGCCCCCAGGGGAAATCACGTGGGCCAGGTGGGGCAATCACGTGGGCCAGGTGGGGCAATCACGTGGGCCAGGTGGGGCAATCACGTGGGCCAGGTGGAGCAATCACGTGGGCCCCCAGGGGAAATCACGTGGGCCCCCAGGGGAAATCACGTGGGCCCCCAGGGGAAATCACGTGGGCCAGGTGGGGCAATCACGTGGGCCCCCAGGGGAAATCACGTGGGCCCCCAGGGGAAATCACGTGGGCCCCCAGGGGAAATCACGTGGGCCCCCAGGGGAAATCACGTGGGCCCCCAGGGGAAATCACGTGGGCCCCCAGGGGAAATCACGTGGGCCCCCAGGGGAAATCACGTGGGCCCCCAGGGGAAATCACGTGGGCCCCCAGGGGAAATCACGTGGGCCAGGTGGGGCAATCACGGTGGGCCAGGTGGGGCAATCACGTGGGCCAGGTGGAGCAATCACGTGGGCCCCCAGGGGAAATCACGTGGGCCCCCAGGGGAAATCACGTGGGCCCCCAGGGGAAATCACGTGGGCCCCCAGGGGAAATCACGTGGGCCCCCAGGGGAAATCACGTGGGCCCCCAGGGGAAATCACGTGGGCCCCCAGGGGAAATCACGTGGGCCCCCAGGGGAAATCACGTGGGCCCCCAGGGGAAATCACGTGGGCCCCCAGGGGAAATCACGTGGGCCCCCAGGGGAAATCACGTGGGCCCCCAGGGGAAATCACGTGGGCCAGGTGGGGCAATCACGTGGGCCAGGTGGGGCAATCACGTGGGCCAGGTGGAGCAATCACGTGGGCCCCCAGGGGAAATCACGTGGGCCCCCAGGGGAAATCACGTGCGCCCCCAGGGGAAATCACGTGGGCCCCCAGTGGAAATCACGTGGGCCCCCAGGGGAAATCACGTGGGCCCCCAGGGGAAATCACGTGGGCCCCCAGGGGAAATCACGTGGGCCCCCAGGGGAAATCACGTGGGCCAGGTGGGGCAATCACGTGGGCCAGGTGGGGCAATCACGTGGGCCAGGTGGAGCAATCACGTGGGCCCCCAGGGGAAATCACGTGGGCCCCCAGGGGAAATCACGTGGGCCCCCAGGGGAAATCACGTGGGCCCCCAGGGGAAATCACGTGGGCCCCCAGGGGAAATCACGTGCGCCCCCAGGGGAAATCACGTGGGCCCCAAGGGGAAATCACGTGGGCCCCCAGGGGAAATCACGTGGGCCCCCAGGGGAAATCACGTGGGCCCCCAGGGGAAATCACGTGGGCCAGGTGGGGCAATCACGTGGGCCAGGTGGGGCAATCACGTGGGCCAGGTGGGGCAAACACGTGGGCCAGGTGGAGCAATCACGTGGGCCCCCAGGGGAAATCACGTGGGCCCCCAGGGGAAATCACGTGGGCCCCCAGGGGAAATCACGTGCGCCCCCAGGGGAAATCACGTGGGCCCCCAGGGGAAATCACGTGGGCCCCCAGGGGAAATCACGTGGGCCCCCAGGGGAAATCACGTGGGCCCCCAGGGGAAATCACGTGGGCCCCCAGGGGAAATCACGTGGGCCCCCAGGGGAAATCACGTGGGCCCCCAGGGGAAATCACGTGGGCCCCAAGGGGAAATCACGTGGGCCCCCAGGGGAAATCACGTGGGCCCCCAGGGGAAATCACGTGGGCCAGGTGGGGCAATCACGTTGGCCAGGTGGGGCAATCACGTGGGCCAGGTGGAGCAATCACGTGGGCCCCCAGGGGAAATCACGTGGGCCCCCAGGGGAAATCACGTGGGCCCCCAGGGGAAATCACGTGGGCCCCTAGGGGAAATCACGTGGGCCCCCAGGGGAAATCACGTGGGCCCCCAGGGGAAATCACGTGGGCCCCCAGGGGAAATCACGTGGGCCCCCAGGGGAAATCACGTGGGCCCCCAGGGGAAATCACGTGGGCCAGGTGGGGCAATCACGTGGGCCAGGTGGGGCAATCACGTGGGCCCCCAGGGGAAATCACGTGGGCCCCCAGGGGAAATCACGTGGGCCCCCAGGGGAAATCACGTGGGCCCCCAGGGGAAATCACGTGGGCCCCCAGGGGAAATCACGTGGGCCCCCAGGGGAAATCACGTGGGCCCCCAGGGGAAATCACGTGGGCCCCCAGGGGAAATCACGTGGGCCCCCAGGGGAAATCACGTGGGCCAGGTGGGGCAATCACGTGGGCCAGGTGGGGCAATCACGTGGGCCAGGTGGAGCAATCACGTGGGCCCCCAGGGGAAATCACGTGGGCCCCCAGGGGAAATCACGTGGGCCCCCAGGGGAAATCACGTGGGCCCCCAGGGGAAATCACGTGGGCCCCCAGGGGAAATCACGTGGGCCCCCAGGGGAAATCACGTGGGCCCCCAGGGGAAATCACGTGGGCCCCCAGGGGAAATCACGTGGGCCAGGTGGGGCAATCACGTGGGCCAGGTGGAGTAATCACGTGGGCCCCCAGGGGAAATCACGTGGGCCCCCAGGGGAAATCACGTGGGCCCCCAGGGGAAATCACGTGGGCCCCCAGGGGAAATCACGTGGGCCCCCAGGGGAAATCACGTGGGCCCCCAGGGGAAATCACGTGGGCCCCCAGGGGAAATCACGTGGGCCCCAAGGGGAAATCACGTGGGCCCCCAGGGGAAATCACGTGGGCCCCCAGGGGAAATCACGTGGGCCCCCAGGGGAAATCACGTGGGCCAGGTGGGGCAATCACGTGGGCCAGGTGGGGCAATCACGTGGGCCAGGTGGGGCAATCACGTGGGCCAGGTGGAGCAATCACGTGGGCCCCCAGGGGAAATCACGTGGGCCCCCAGGGGAAATCACGTGGGCCCCCAGGGGAAATCACGTGCGCCCCCAGGGGAAATCACGTGGGCCCCCAGGGGAAATCACGTGGGCCCCCAGGGGAAATCACGTGGGCCCCCAGGGGAAATCACGTGGGCCCCCAGGGGAAATCACGTGGGCCCCCAGGGGAAATCACGTGGGCCCCCAGGGGAAATCACGTGGGCCAGGTGGGGCAATCACGTGGGCCAGGTGGGGCAATCACGTGGGCCCCCAGGGGAAATCACGTGGGCCAGGTGGGGCAATCACGTGGGCCAGGTGGGGCAATCACGTGGGCCAGGTGGGGCAATCACGTGGGCCAGGTGGAGCAATCACGTGGGCCCCCAGGGGAAATCACGTGGGCCCCCAGGGGAAATCACGTGGGCCCCAAGGGGAAATCACGTGGGCCCCCAGGGCAAATCACTTGGGCCCCCAGGGGAAATCACGTGGGCCCCCAGGGGAAATCACGTGGGCCCCCAGGGGAAATCACGTGGGCCCCCAGGGGAAATCACGTGGGCCCCCAGGGGAAATCACGTGGGCCCCCAGGGGAAATCACGTGGGCCCCCATGGGAAATCACGTGGGCCCCCAGGGGAAATCACGTGGGCCAGGTGGGGCAATCACGTTGGCCAGGTGGGGCAATCACGTGGGCCAGGTGGAGCAATCACGTGGGCCCCCAGGGGAAATCACGTGGGCCCCCAGGGGAAATCACGTGGGCCCCCAGGGGAAATCACGTGGGCCCCTAGGGGAAATCACGTGGGCCCCCAGGGGAAATCACGTGGGCCCCCAGGGGAAATCACGTGGGCCCCCAGGGGAAATCACGTGGGCCCCCAGGGGAAATCACGTGGGCCCCCAGGGGAAATCACGTGGGCCAGGTGGGGCAATCACGTGGGCCAGGTGGGGCAATCACGTGGGCCAGGTGGAGGAATCACGTGGGCCCACAGGGGAAATCACGTGGGCCCCCAGGGGAAATCACGTGGGCCCCCAGGGGAAATCACGTGGGCCCCCAGGGGAAATCACGTGGGCCCCCAGGGGAAATCACGTGGGCCCCCAGGGGAAATCACGTGGGCCCCCAGGGGAAGTCACGTGGGCCCCCAGGGGAAATCATGTGGGCCCCCAGGGGAAATCACGTGGGCCAGGTGGGGCAATCACGTTGGCCAGGTGGGGCAATCACGTGGGCCAGGTGGAGCAATCACGTGGGCCCCCAGGGGCAATCACGTGGGCCCCCAGGGGAAATCACGTGGGCCCCCAGGGGAAATCACGTGGGCCCCCAGGGGAAATCACGTGGGCCCCCAGGGGAAATCACGTGGGCCCCCAGGGGAAATCACGTGGGCCAGGTGGGGAAATCACGTGGGCCAGGTGGGGCAATCACGTGGGCCAGGTGGAGCAATCACGTGGGCCCCCAGGGGAAATCACGTGGGCCCCCAGGGGAAATCACGTGGGCCCCCAGGGGAAATCACGTGGGCCCCCAGGGGAAATCACGTGGGCCCCCAGGGGAAATCACGTGGGCCCCCAGGGGCAATCACGTGGGCCCCCAGGGGAAATCACGTGGGCCCCCAGGGGAAATCACGTGGGCCCCCAGGGGAAATCACGTGGGCCCCCAGGGGAAATCACGTGGGCCCCCAGGGGAAATCACGTGGGCCCCCAGGGGAAATCACGTGGGCCCCCAGGGGAAATCACGTGGGCCCCCAGGGGAAATCACGTGGGCCAGGTGGGGCAATCACGTGGGCCAGGTGGGGCAATCACGTGGGCCAGGTGGAGCAATCACGTGGGCCCCCAGGGGAAATCACGTGGGCCCCCAGGGGAAATCACGTGGGCCCCCAGGGGAAATCACGTGGGCCCCTAGGGGAAATCACGTGGGCCCCCAGGGGAAATCACGTGGGCCCCCAGGGGAAATCACGTGGGCCCCCAGGGGAAATCACGTGGGCCCCCAGGGGAAATCACGTGGGCCCCCAGGGGAAATCACGTGGGCCAGGTGGGGCAATCACGTGGGCCAGGTGGGGCAATCACGTGGGCCAGGTGGAGGAATCACGTGGGCCCCCAGGGGAAATCACGTGGGCCCCCAGGGGAAATCACGTGGGCCCCCAGGGGAAATCACGTGGGCCCCCAGGGGAAATCACGTGGGCCCCCAGGGGAAATCACGTGGGCCCCCAGGGGAAATCACGTGGGCCCCCAGGGGAAATCACGTGGGCCCCCAGGGGAAATCACGTGGGCCCCCAGGGGAAATCACGTGGGCCAGGTGGGGCAATCACGTTGGCCAGGTGGGGCAATCACGTGGGCCAGGTGGAGCAATCACGTGGGCCCCCAGGGGAAATCACGTGGGCCCCCAGGGGAAATCACGTGGGCCCCCAGGGGAAATCACGTGGGCCCCCAGGGGAAATCACGTGGGCCCCCAGGGGAAATCACGTGGGCCCCCAGGGGAAATCACGTGGGCCCCCAGGGGAAATCACGTGGGCCAGGTGGGGCAATCACGTGGGCCAGGTGGAGCAATCACGTGGGCCCCCAGGGGAAATCACGTGGGCCCCCAGGGGAAATCACGTGGGCCCCCAGGGGAAATCACGTGGGCCCCCAGGGGAAATCACGTGGGCCCCCAGGGGAAATCACGTGGGCCCCCAGGGGAAATCACGTGGGCCCCCAGGGGAAATCACGTGGGCCCCCAGGGGAAATCACGTGGGCCCCCAGGGGAAATCACGTGGGCCCCCAGGGGAAATCACGTGGGCCAGGTGGGGAAATCACGTGGGCCAGGTGGGGCAATCACGTGGGCCAGGTGGAGCAATCACGTGGGCCCCCAGGGGAAATCACGTGGGCCCCCAGGGGAAATCACGTGGGCCCCCAGGGGAAATCACGTGGGCCCCCAGGGGAAATCACGTGGGCCCCCAGGGGAAATCACGTGGGCCCCCAGGGGCAATCACGTGGGCCCCCAGGGGAAATCACGTGGGCCCCCAGGGGAAATCACGTGGGCCCCCAGGGGAAATCACGTGGGCCCCCAGGGGAAATCACGTGGGCCAGGTGGGGCAATCACGTGGGCCAGGTGCGGCAATCACGTGGGCCAGGTGGGGCAATCACGTGGGCCAGGTGGGGCAATCACGTGGGCCCCCAGGGGAAATCACGTGGGCCCCCAGGGGAAATCACGTGGGCCAGGTGGGGCAATCACGTGGGCCAGGTGGAGCAATCACGTGGGCCAGGTGGAGCAATCACGTGGGCCCCCAGGGGAAATCACGTGGGCCCCCAGGGGAAATCACGTGGGCCCCCAGGGGAAATCACGTGGGCCCCCAGGGGAAATCACGTGGGCCCCCAGGGGAAATCACGTGGGCCCCCAGGGGAAATCACGTGGGCCCCCAGGGGAAATCACGTGGGCCCCTAGGGGAAATCACGTGGGCCCCCAGGGGAAATCACGTGGGCCAGGTGGGGCAATCACGTGGGCCAGGTGGGGCAATCACGTGGGCCAGGTGGGGCAATCACGTGGGCCAGGTGGGGCAATCACGTGGGCCAGGTGGGGCAATCACGTGGGCCCCCAGGGGAAATCACGTGGGCCCCCAGGGGAAATCACGTGGGCCCCCAGGGGAAATCACGTGGGCCCCCAGGGGAAATCACGTGGGCCCCCAGGGGAAATCACGTGGGCCCCCAGGGGAAATCACGTGGGCCCCCAGGGGAAATCACGTGGGCCCCCAGGGGAAATCACGTGGGCCCCCAGGGGAAATCACGTGGGCCCCCAGGGGAAATCACGTGGGCCAGGTGGGGCAATCACGTGGGCCAGGTGGGGCAATCACGTGGGCCAGGTGGGGCAATCACGTGGGCCAGGTGGGGCAATCACGTGGGCCAGGTGGAGCAATCACGTGGGCCCCCAGGGGAAATCACGTGGGCCCCCAGGGGAAATCACGTGGGCCCCCAGGGGAAATCACGTGGGCCAGGTGGGGCAATCACGTGGGCCAGGTGGGGCAATCACGTGGGCCAGGTGGGGCAATCACGTGGGCCAGGTGGGGCAATCACGTGGGCCAGGTGGAGCAATCACGTGGGCCCCCAGGGGAAATCACGTGGGCCCCCAGTGGCAATCACGTGGGCCCCCAGGGGCAATCACGTGGGCCCCCAGGGGAAATCACGTGGGCCCCCAGGGGAAATCACGTGGGCCCTCAGGGGAAATCACGTGGGCCCCCAGGGGAAATCACGTGGGCCCCCAGGGGAAATCACGTGGGCCCCCAGGGGAAATCACGTGGGCCAGGTGGGGCAATCACGTGGGCCAGGTGGGGCAATCACGTGGGCCCCCAGGGGAAATCACGTGGGCCCCCAGGGGAAATCACGTGGGCCCCCAGGGTAAATCAAGTGGGCCCCGAGGGGAAATCACGTGGGCCCCCAGGGGAAATCACGTGGGCCCCCAGGGGAAATCACGTGGGCCCCCAGGGGAAATCACGTGGGCCCCCAGGGGAAATCACGTGGGCCAGGTGGGGCAATCACTTGGGCCAGGTGGAGCAATCACGTGGGCCAGGTGGCCAATCACGTGGGCACCCAGGGGAAATCACGTGGGCCCCCAGGGGAAATCACGTGGGCCCCCAGGGGAAATCACGTGGGCCCCCAGGGGAAATCACGTGGGCCCCCAGGGGAAATCACGTGGGCCCCCAGGGGAAATCACGTGGGCCCCCAGTGGAAATCACGTGGGCCCCCAGGGGAAATCACGTGGGCCCCCAGGGGAAATCACGTGGGCCCCCAGGGGAAATCACGTGGGCCCCCAGGGGAAATCACGTGGGCCCCCAGGGGAAATCACGTGGGCCCCCAGGGGAAATCACGTGGGCCCCTAGGGGAAATCACGTGGGCCCCCAGGGGAAATCACGTGGGCCAGGTGGGGCAATCACGTGGGCCAGGTGGGGCAATCACGTGGGCCAGGTGGGGCAATCACGTGGGCCAGGTGGGGCAATCACGTGGGTCAGGTGGAGCAATCACGTGGGCCCCCAGGGGAAATCACGTGGGCCCCCAGGGGAAATCACGTGGGCCCCCAGGGGAAATCACGTGGGCCCCCAGGGGAAATCACGTGGGCCAGGTGGGGCAATCACGTGGGCCAGGTGGGGCAATCACGTGGGCCAGGTGGGGCAATCACGTGGGCCCCCAGGGGAAATCACGTGGGCCCCCAGGGGAAATCACGTGGGCCCCCAGGGGAAATCACGTGCGCCCCCAGGGGAAATCACGTGGGCCCCGAGGGGAAATCACGTGGGCCCCCAGGGGAAATCACGTGGGCCCCCAGGGGAAATCACGTGGGCCCCCAGGGGAAATCACGTGGGCCCCCAGGGGAAATCACGTGGGCCCCCAGGGGAAATCACGTGGGCCCCCAGGGGAAATCACGTGGGCCCCGAGGGGAAATCACGTGGGCCCCCAGGGGAAATCACGTGGGCCCCCAGGGGAAATCACGTGGGCCCCCAGGGGAAATCACGTGGGCCAGGTGGGGCAATCCCGTGGGCCAGGTGGGGCAATCACGTGGGCCAGGTGGGGCAATCACGTGGGCCAGGTGGAGCAATCACGTGGGCCCCCAGGGGAAATCACGTGGGCCCCCAGGGGAAATCACGTGGGCCAGGTGGGGCAATCACGTGGGCCAGGTGGGGCAATCACGTGGGCCAGGTGGAGCAATCACGTGGGCCCCCAGGGGAAATCACGTGGGCCCCCAGGGGAAATCACGTGGGCCCCCAGGGGAAATCACGTGGGCCCCCAGGGGAAATCACGTGGGCCCCCAGGTGAAATCACGTGGGCCCCCAGGGGCAATCACGTGGGCCCCCAGGGGAAATCACGTGGGCCCCCAGGGGAAATCACGTGTGCCCCCAGGGGAAATCACGTGGGCCCCCAGGGGAAATCACGTGGGCCAGGTGGGGCAGTCACGTGGGCCAGGTGGGGCAATCACGTGGGCCAGGTGGGGCAATCACGTGGGCCCCCAGGGGAAATCACGTGGGCCCCCAGGGGAAATCACGTGGGCCCCCAGGGGAAATCACGTGGGCCCCCAGGGGAAATCACGTGGGCCCCCAGGGGAATTCACGTGGGCCCCCAGGGGAAATCACGTGGGCCCCCAGGGGAAATCACGTGGGCCCCCAGGGGAAATCACGTGGGCCCCCGGGGGAAATCTCGTGGGCCAGGTGGGGCAATCACGTGGGGCAGGTGGAGCAATCACGTGGGCCCCCAGGGGAAATCACGTGGGCCCCCAGGGGAAATCACGTGGGCCCCAAGGGGAAATCACGTGGGCCCCCAGGGCAAATCACGTGGGCCCCCAGGGGAAATCACGTGGGCCCCCAGGGGAAATCACGTGGGCCCCCAGGGGAAATCACGTGGGCCCCCAGGGGAAATCACGTGGGCCCCCGGGGGAAATCTCGTGGGCCAGGTGGGGCAATCACGTGGGGCAGGTGGAGCAATCACGTGGGCCCCCAGGGGAAATCACGTGGGCCCCCAGGGGAAATCACGTGGGCCCCAAGGGGAAATCACGTGGGCCCCCAGGGCAAATCACGTGGGCCCCCAGGGGAAATCACGTGGGCCCCCAGGGGAAATCACGTGGGCCCCCAGGGGAAATCACGTGGGCCCCCAGGGGAAATCACGTGGGCCCCCAGGGGAAATCACGTGGGCCCCCAGGGGAAATCACGTGGGCCCCCAGGGGAAATCACGTGGGCCCCCAGGGGAAATCACGTGGGCCAGGTTGGGCAATCACGTGGGCCAGGTGGAGCAATCACGTGGGCCCCCAGGGGAAATCACGTGGGCCCCCAGGGGAAATCACGTGGGCCCCCAGGGGCAATCACGTGGGCCAGGTGGGGCAATCACGTGGGCCAGGTGGAGCAATCACGTGGGCCAGGTGGAGCAATCACGTGGGCCCCCAGGGGAAATCACGTGGGCCCCCAGGGGAAATCACGTGGGCCCCCAGGGGAAATCACGTGGGACGCCAGGGGAAATCACGTGGGCCCCCAGGGGAAATCACGTGGGCCCCCAGGGGAAATCACGTGGGCCCCTAGGGGAAATCACGTGGGCCCCCAGGGGCAATCACGTGGGCCAGGTGGGGCAATCACGTGGGCCAGATGGGGCAATCACGTGGGCCAGGTGGGGCAATCACGTGGGCCCCCAGGGGAAATCACGTGGGCCCCCAGGGCCCCCAGGGGAAATCACGTGGGCCCCCAGGGGAAATCACGTGGGCCCCCAGGGGAAATCACGTGGGCCCCCAGGGGAAATCACGTGGGCCCCCAGGGGAAATCACGTGGGCCCCCAGGGGAAATCACGTGGGCCCCCAGGGGAAATCACGTGGGCCCCCAGGGGAAATCACGTGGGCCCCCAGGGGAAATCACGTGGGCCCCCAGGGGAAATCACGTGGGCCAGGTGGGGCAATCACGTGGGCCAGGTGGGGCAATCACGTGGGCCAGGTGGGGCAATCACGTGGGCCAGGTGGGGCAATCACGTGGGCCCCCAGGAGCAATCACGTGGGCCCCCAGGGGAAATCACGTGGGCCCCCAGGGGAAATCACGTGGGCCCCAGGGGAAATCACGTGGGCCCCCAGGGGAAATCACGTGGGCCCCCAGGGGAAATCACGTGGGCCCCCAGGGGAAATCACGTGGGCCCCCAGGGGAAATCACGTGGGCCCCCAGGGGAAATCACGTGGGCCCCCAGGGGAAATCACGTGGGCCCCCAGGGGAAATCACGTGGGCCCCCAGGGGAAATCACGTGGGCCCCCAGGGGAAATCACGTGGGCCAGGTGGGGAAATCACGTGGGCCCCCAGGGGAAATCACGTGGGCCAGGTGGGGCAATCACGTGGGCCCCCAGGGGAAATCACGTGGGCCCCCAGGGGAAATCACGTGGGCCCCCAGGGGAAATCACGTGGGCCCCCAGGGGAAATCACGTGGGCCAGGTGGGGCAATCACGTGGGCCAGGTGCGGCAATCACGTGGGCCAGGTGGGGCAATCACGTGGGCCAGGTGGGGCAATCACGTGGGCCCCCAGGGGAAATCACGTGGGCCCCCAGGGGAAATCACGTGGGCCCCCAGGGGAAATCACGTGGGCCCCCAGGGGAAATCACGTGGGCCCCCAGGGGAAATCACGTGGGCCCCCAGGGGAAATCACGTGGGCCCCCAGGGGAAATCACGTGGGCCAGGTGGGGCAATCACGTGGGCCAGGTGGGGCAATCACGTGGGCCAGGTGGAGCAATCACGTGGGCCCCCAGGGGAAATCACGTGGGCCCCCAGGGGAAATCACGTGGGCCCCCAGGGGAAATCACGTGGGCCCCCAGGGGAAATCACGTGGGCCCCCAGGGGAAATCACGTGGGCCCCCAGGGGAAATCACGTGGGCCCCCAGGGGAAATCACGTGGGCCCCCAGGGGAAATCACGTGGGCCCCCAGGGGAAATCACGTGGGCCCCCAGGGGAAATCACGTGGGCCCCCAGGGGAAATCACGTGGGCCAGGTGGGGCAATCACGTGGGCCAGGTGGTGCAATCACGTGGGCCCCCAGGGGAAATCACGTGGGCCCCCAGGGGAAATCACGTGGGCCCCCAGGGGAAATCACGTGGGCCAGGTGGGGCAATCACGTGGGCCAGGTGGAGCAATCACGTGGGCCAGGTGGAGCAATCACGTGGGCCCCCAGGGGAAATCACGTGGGCCCCCAGGGGAAATCACGTGGGCCCCCAGGGGAAATCACGTGGGCCCCCAGGGGAAATCACGTGGGCCCCCAGGGGAAATCACGTGGGCCCCCAGGGGAAATCACGTGGGCCCCCAGGGGAAATCACGTGGGCCCCCAGGGGAAATCACGTGGGCCCCCAGGGGAAATCACGTGGGCCAGGTGGGGCAATCACGTGGGCCAGGTGGGGCAATCACGTGGGCCAGGTGGGGCAATCACGTGGGCCAGGTGGGGCAATCACGTGGGCCCCCAGGGGAAATCACGTGGGCCCCCAGGGGAAATCACGTGGGCCCCCAGGGGAAATCACGTGGGCCCCCAGGGGAAATCACGTGGGCCCCCAGGGGAAATCACGTGGGCCCCCAGGGGAAATCACGTGGGCCCCCAGGGGAAATCACGTGGGCCCCCAGGGGAAATCACGTGGGCCCCCAGGGGAAATCACGTGGGCCCCCAGGGGAAATCACGTGGGCCCCCAGGGGAAATCACGTGGGCCCCCAGGGGAAATCACGTGGGCCCCCAGGGGAAATCACGTGGGCCCCCAGGGGAAATCACGTGGGCCAGGTGGGGCAATCACGTGGGCCAGGTGGGGCAATCACGTGGGCCAGGTGGGGCAATCACGTGGGCCAGGTGGGGCAATCACGTGGGCCAGGTGGAGCAATCACGTGGGCCCCCAGGGGAAATCACGTGGGCCCCCAGGGGAAATCACGTGGGCCCCCAGGGGAAATCACGTGGGCCCCCAGGGGAAATCACGTGGGCCCCCAGGGGAAATCACGTGGGCCCCCAGGGGAAATCACGTGGGCCCCCAGGGGAAATCACGTGGGCCCCCAGGGGAAATCACGTGGGCCCCCAGGGGAAATCACGTGGGCCCCCAGGGGAAATCACGTGGGCCAGGTGGGGCAATCACGTGGGCCAGGTGGGGCAATCACGTGGGCCCCCAGGGGAAATCACGTGGGCCCCCAGGGGAAATCACGTGGGCCCCCAGGGGAAATCACGTGGGCCCCCAGGGGAAATCACGTGGGCCCCCAGGGGAAATCACGTGGGCCCCCAGGGGAAATCACGTGGGCCCCCAGGGGAAATCACGTGGGCCCCCAGGGGAAATCACGTGGGCCAGGTGGGGCAATCACGTGGGCCAGGTGGGGCAATCACGTGGGCCAGGTGGCCAATCACGTGGGCCCCCAGGGGAAATCACGTGGGCCCCCAGGGGAAATCACGTGGGCCCCCAGGGGAAATCACGTGGGCCCCCAGGGGAAATCACGTGGGCCCCCAGGGGAAATCACGTGGGCCCCCAGGGGAAATCACGTGGGCCCCCAGGGGAAATCACGTGGGCCCCCAGGGGAAATCACGTGGGCCCCCAGGGGAAATCACGTGGGCCCCCAGGGGAAATCACGTGGGCCCCCAGGGGAAATCACGTGGGCCCCCAGGGGAAATCACGTGGGCCAGGTGGGGCAATCACGTGGGCCAGGTGGGGCAATCACGTGGGCCAGGTGGGGCAATCACGTGGGCCAGGTGGGGCAATCACGTGGGCCCCCAGGAGCAATCACGTGGGCCCCCAGGGGAAATCACGTGGGCCCCCAGGGGAAATCACGTGGGCCAGGTGGGGAAATCACGTGGGCCAGGTGGGGAAATCACGTGGGCCAGGTGGGGCAATCACGTGGGCCAGGTGGGGCAATCACGTGGGCCAGGTGGGGCAATCACGTGGGCCAGGTGGGGCAATCACGTGGGCCCCCAGGGGAAATCACGTGGGCCCCCAGGGGAAATCACGTGGGCCCCCAGGGGAAATCACGTGGGCCCCCAGGGGAAATCACGTGGGCCCCCAGGGGAAATCACGTGGGCCCCCAGGGGAAATCACGTGGGCCCCCAGGGGAAATCACGTGGGCCCCCAGGGGAAATCACGTGGGCCCCCAGGGGAAATCACGTGGGCCAGGTGGGGCAATCACGTGGGCCAGGTGGGGCAATCACGTGGGCCCCCAGGGGCAATCACGTGGGCCCCCAGGGGAAATCACGTGGGCCCCCAGGGGAAATCACGTGGGCCCCCGGGGGAAATCACGTGGGCCCCCGGGGGAAATCTCGTGGGCCAGGTGGGGCAATCACGTGGGCCAGGTGGCCAATCACGTGGGCCCCCAGGGGAAATCACGTGGGCCCCCAGGGGAAATCACGTGGGCCCCCAGGGGAAATCACGTGGGCCCCCAGGGGAAATCACGTGGGCCCCCAGGGGAAATCACGTGGGCCCCCAGGGGAAATCACGTGGGCCCCCAGGGGAAATCACGTGGGCCCCCAGGGGAAATCACGTGGGCCCCCAGGGGAAATCACGTGGGCCCCCAGGGGAAATCACGTGGGCCCCCAGGGGAAATCACGTGGGCCCCCAGGGGAAATCACGTGGGCCAGGTGGGGCAATCACGTGGGCCAGGTGGGGCAATCACGTGGGCCAGGTGGGGCAATCACGTGGGCCAGGTGGGGCAATCACGTGGGCCAGGTGGGGCAATCACGTGGGCCCCCAGGAGCAATCACGTGGGCCCCCAGGGGAAATCACGTGGGCCCCCAGGGGAAATCACGTGGGCCAGGTGGGGCAATCACGTGGGCCAGGTGGGGCAATCACGTGGGCCCCCAGGGGAAATCACGTGGGCCCCCAGGGGAAATCACGTGGGCCCCCAGGGGAAATCACGTGGGCCCCCAGGGGAAATCACGTGGGCCCCCAGGGGAAATCACGTGGGCCCCCAGGGGAAATCACGTGGGCCCCCAGGGGAAATCACGTGGGCCCCCAGGGGAAATCACGTGGGCCCCCAGGGGAAATCACGTGGGCCCCCAGGGGAAATCACGTGGGCCCCCAGGGGAAATCACGTGGGCCCCCAGGGGAAATCACGTGGGCCCCCAGGGGAAATCACGTGGGCCCCCAGGGGAAATCACGTGGGCCAGGTGGGGCAATCACGTGGGCCAGGTGGGGCAATCACGTGGGCCAGGTGGGGCAATCACGTGGGCCCCCAGGGGAGCAATCACGTGGGCCCCCAGGGGAAATCACGTGGGCCCCCAGGGGCAATCACGTGGGCCAGGTGGGGCAATCACGTGGGCCAGGTGGGGCAATCACGTGGGCCAGGTGGAGCAATCACGTGGGCCCCCAGGGGAAATCACGTGGGCCCCCAGGGGAAATCACGTGGGCCCCCAGGGGAAATCACGTGGGCCCCCAGGGGAAATCACGTGGGCCCCCAGGGGAAATCACGTGGGCCCCCAGGGGCAATCACGTGGGCCCCCAGGGGAAATCACGTGGGCCCCCAGGGGAAATCACGTGGGCCCCCAGGGGAAATCACGTGGGCCCCCAGGGGAAATCACGTGGGCCAGGTGGGGCAATCACGTGGGCCAGGTGGGGCAATCACGTGGGCCAGGTGGGGCAATCACGTGGGCCAGGTGGGGAAATCACGTGGGCCCCCAGGGGAAATCACGTGGGCCCCCAGGGGAAATCACGTGGGCCCCCAGGGGAAATCACGTGGGCCCCCAGGGGAAATCACGTGGGCCCCCAGGGGAAATCACGTGGGCCCCCAGGGGAAATCACGTGGGCCCCCAGGGGAAATCACGTGGGCCCCCAGGGGAAATCACGTGGGCCCCCAGGGGAAATCACGTGGGCCAGGTGGGGCAATCACGTGGGCCAGGTGGAGCAATCACGTGGGCCCCCAGGGGAAATCACGTGGGCCCCCAGGGGAAATCACGTGGGCCCCAAGGGGAAATCACGTGGGCCCCCAGGGCAAATCACGTGGGCCCCCAGGGGAAATCACGTGGGCCCCCAGGGGAAATCACGTGGGCCCCCAGGGGAAATCACGTGGGCCCCCAGGGGAAATCACATGGGCCCCCAGGGGAAATCACGTGGGCCCCCAGGGGAAATCACGTGGGCCCCCAGGGGAAATCACGTGGGCCCCCAGGGGAAATCACGTGGGCCAGGTGGGGCAATCACGTGGGCCAGGTGGAGCAATCACGTGGGCCCCCAGGGGAAATCACGTGGGCCCCCAGGGGAAATCACGTGGGCCCCCAGGGGAAATCACGTGGGCCAGGTGGGGCAATCACGTGGGCCAGGTGGAGCAATCACGTGGGCCAGGTGGAGCAATCACGTGGGCCCCCAGGGGAAATCACGTGGGCCCCCAGGGGAAATCACGTGGGCCCCCAGGGGAAATCACGTGGGCCCCCAGGGGAAATCACGTGGGCCCCCAGGGGAAATCACGTGGGCCCCCAGGGGAAATCACGTGGGCCCCCAGGGGAAATCACGTGGGCCCCCAGGGGAAATCACGTGGGCCCCCAGGGGAAATCACGTGGGCCCCCAGGGGCAATCACGTGGGCCAGGTGGGGCAATCACGTGGGCCAGGTGGGGCAATCACGTGGGCCAGGTGGGGCAATCACGTGGGCCCCCAGGGGAAATCACGTGGGCCCCCAGGGCCCCCAGGGGAAATCACGTGGGCCCCCAGGGGAAATCACGTGGGCCCCGAGGGGAAATCACGTGGGCCCCCAGGGGAAATCACGTGGGCCCCCAGGGGAAATCACGTGGGCCCCCAGGGGAAATCACGTGGGCCCCCAGGGGAAATCACGTGGGCCCCCAGGGGAAATCACGTGGGCCCCCAGGGGAAATCACGTGGGCCCCCAGGGGAAATCACGTGGGCCCCCAGGGGAAATCACGTGGGCCCCCAGGGGAAATCACGTGGGCCAGGTGGGGCAATCACGTGGGCCAGGTGGGGCAATCACGTGGGCCAGGTGGGGCAATCACGTGGGCCAGGTGGGGCAATCACGTGGGCCCCCAGGAGCAATCACGTGGGCCCCCAGGGGAAATCACGTGGGCCCCCAGGGGAAATCACGTGGGCCCTCAGGGGAAATCACGTGGGCCCCCAGGGGAAATCACGTGGGCCCCCAGGGGAAATCACGTGGGCCCCCAGGGGAAATCACGTGGGCCCCCAGGGGAAATCACGTGGGCCCCCAGGGGAAATCACGTGGGCCCCCAGGGGAAATCACGTGGGCCCCCAGGGGAAATCACGTGGGCCCCCAGGGGAAATCACGTGGGCCCCCAGGGGAAATCACGTGGGCCCCCAGGGGAAATCACGTGGGCCCCCAGGGGAAATCACGTGGGCCCCTAGGGGAAATCACGTGGGCCCCCAGGGGAAATCACGTGGGCCAGGTGGGGCAATCACGTGGGCCAGGTGGGGCAATCACGTGGGCCAGGTGGGGCAATCACGTGGGCCAGGTGGGGCAATCACGTGGGCCCCCAGGAGCAATCACGTGGGCCCCCAGGGGAAATCACGTGGGCCCCCAGGGGAAATCACGTGGGCCCCCAGGGGAAATCACGTGGGCCCCCAGGGGAAATCACGTGGGCCAGGTGGGGCAATCACGTGGGCCAGGTGGGGCAATCACGTGGGCCAGGTGGGGCAATCACGTGGGCCAGGTGGGGCAATCACGTGGGCCCCCAGGGGAAATCACGTGGGCCCCCAGGGGAAATCACGTGGGCCCCCAGGGGAAATCACGTGGGCCCCCAGGGGAAATCACGTGGGCCCCGAGGGGAAATCACGTGGGCCCCCAGGGGAAATCACGTGGGCCCCCAGGGGAAATCACGTGGGCCCCCAGGGGAAATCACGTGGGCCCCCAGGGGAAATCACGTGGGCCCCCAGGGGAAATCACGTGGGCCCCCAGGGGAAATCACGTGGGCCCCCAGGGGAAATCACGTGGGCCCCCAGGGGAAATCACGTGGGCCCCCAGGGGAAATCACGTGGGCCCCCAGGGGAAATCACGTGGGCCAGGTGGGGCAATCACGTGGGCCAGGTGGGGCAATCACGTGGGCCAGGTGGGGCAATCACGTGGGCTAGGTGGAGCAATCACGTGGGCCCCCAGGGGAAATCACGTGGGCCCCCAGGGGAAATCACGTGGGCCAGGTGGGGCAATCACGTGGGCCAGGTGGGGCAATCACGTGGGCCAGGTGGGGCAATCACGTGGGCCCCCAGGGGAAATCACGTGGGCCCCCAGGGGAAATCACGTGGGCCCCCAGGGGAAATCACGTGGGCCCCCAGGGGAAATCACGTGGGCCCCCAGGGGAAATCACGTGGGCCCCCAGGGGCAATCACGTGGGCCCCCAGGGGAAATCACGTGGGCCCCCAGGGGAAATCACGTGGGCCCCCAGGGGAAATCACGTGGGCCCCCAGGGGAAATCACGTGGGCCAGGTGGGGCAATCACGTGGGCCAGGTGGGGCAATCACGTGGGCCAGGTGGGGCAATCACGTGGGCCAGGTGGGGAAATCACGTGGGCCCCCAGGGGAAATCACGTGGGCCCCCAGGGGAAATCACGTGGGCCCCCAGGGGAAATCACGTGGGCTCCCAGGGGAATTCACGTGGGCCGCCAGGGGAAATCACGTGGGCCCCCAGGGGAAATCACGTGGGCCCCCAGGGGAAATCACGTGGGCCCCCGGGGGAAATCTCGTGGGCCAGGTGGGGCAATCACGTGGGGCAGGTGGAGCAATCACGTGGGCCCCCAGGGGAAATCACGTGGGCCCCCAGGGGAAATCACGTGGGCCCCCAGGGGAAATCACGTGGGCCCCCAGGGGAAATCACGTGGGCCCCCAGGGGAAATCACGTAGGCCAGGTGGGGCAATCACGTGGGGCAGGTGGAGCAATCACGTGGGCCCCCAGGGGAAATCACGTGGGCCCCCAGGGGAAATCACGTGGGCCCCAAGGGGAAATCACGTGGGCCCCCAGGGCAAATCACGTGGGCCCCCAGGGGAAATCACGTGGGCCCCCAGGGGAATTCACGTGGGCCCCCAGGGGAAATCACGTGGGCCCCCAGGGGAAATCACGTGGGCCCCCAGGGGAAATCACGTGGGCCCCCGGGGGAAATCTCGTGGGCCAGGTGGGGCAATCACGTGGGCCAGGTGGAGCAATCACGTGGGCCCCCAGGGGAAATCACGTGGGCCCCCAGGGGAAATCACGTGGGCCCGAAGGGGAAATCACGTGGGCCCCCAGGGCAAATCACGTGGGCCCCCAGGGGAAATCACGTGGGCCCCCAGGGGAAATCACGTGGGCCCCCAGGGGAAATCACGTGGGCCCCCAGGGGAAATCACGTGGGCCCCCAGGGGAAATCACGTGGGCCCCCAGGGGAAATCACGTGGGCCCCCAGGGGAAATCACGTGGGCCCCCAGGGGAAATCACGTGGGCCAGGTGGGGCAATCACGTGGGCCAGGTGGAGCAATCACGTGGGCCCCCAGGGGAAATCACGTGGGCCCCCAGGGGAAATCACGTGGGCCCCCAGGGGCAATCACGTGGGCCAGGTGGGGCAATCACGTGGGCCAGGTGGAGCAATCACGTGGGCCAGGTGGAGCAATCACGTGGGCCCCCAGGGGAAATCACGTGGGCCCCCAGGGGAAATCACGTGGGCCCCCAGGGGAAATCACGTGGGCCCCCAGGGGAAATCACGTGGGCCCCCAGGGGAAATCACGTGGGACGCCAGGGGAAATCACGTGGGCCCCCAGGGGAAATCACGTGGGCCCCCAGGGGAAATCACGTGGGCCCCTAGGGGAAATCACGTGGGCCCCCAGGGGCAATCACGTGGGCCAGGTGGGGCAATCACGTGGGCCAGATGGGGCAATCACGTGGGCCAGGTGGGGCAATCACGTGGGCCCCCAGGGGAAATCACGTGGGCCCCCAGGGCCCCCAGGGGAAATCACGTGGGCCCCCAGGGGAAATCACGTGGGCCCCGAGGGGAAATCACGTGGGCCCCCAGGGGAAATCACGTGGGCCCCCAGGGGAAATCACGTGGGCCCCCAGGGGAAATCACGTGGGCCCCCAGGGGAAATCACGTGGGCCCCCAGGGGAAATCACGTGGGCCCCCAGGGGAAATCACGTGGGCCCCCAGGGGAAATCACGTGGGCCCCCAGGGGAAATCACGTGGGCCCCCAGGGGAAATCACGTGGGCCAGGTGGGGCAATCACGTGGGCCAGGTGGGGCAATCACGTGGGCCAGGTGGGGCAATCACGTGGGCCAGGTGGGGCAATCACGTGGGCCAGGTGGAGCAATCACGTGGGCCCCCAGGGGAAATCACGTGGGCCCCCAGGGGAAATCACGTGGGCCCCCAGGGGAAATCACGTGGGCCCCCAGGGGAAATCACGTGGGCCCCCAGGGGAAATCACGTGGGCCCCCAGGGGAAATCACGTGGGCCCCCAGGGGAAATCACGTGGGCCCCCAGGGGAAATCACGTGGGCCCCCAGGGGAAATCACGTGGGCCCCCAGGGGAAATCACGTGGGCCAGGTGGGGCAATCACGTGGGCCAGGTGGAACAATCACGTGGGCCCCCAGGGGAAATCACGTGGGCCCCCAGGGGAAATCACGTGGGCCCCCAGGGGAAATCACGTGGGCCCCCAGGGGAAATCACGTGGGCCCCCAGGGGAAATCACGTGGGCCCCCAGGGGAAATCACGTGGGCCCCCAGGGGAAATCACGTGGGCCCCCATGGGAAATCACGTGGGCCCCCAGGGGAAATCACGTGGGCCCCCAGGGGAAATCACGTGGGCCCCCAGGGGAAATCACGTGGGACCCCAGGGGAAATCACGTGGGCCCCCAGGGGAAATCACGTGGGCCCCCAGGGGAAATCACGTGGGCCCCTAGGGGAAATCACGTGGGCCCCCAGGGGAAATCACGTGGGCCAGGTGGGGCAATCACGTGGGCCAGGTGGGGCAATCACGTGGGCCAGGTGGGGCAATCACGTGGGCCAGGTGGGGCAATCACGTGGGCCCCCAGGAGCAATCACGTGGGCCCCCAGGGGAAATCACGTGGGCCCCCAGGGGAAATCACGTGGGCCCCCAGGGGAAATCACGTGGGCCCCCAGGGGAAATCACGTGGGCCAGGTGGGGCAATCACGTGGGCCAGGTGGGGCAATCACGTGGGCCAGGTGGGGAAATCACGTGGGCCCCCAGGGGAAATCACGTGGGCCCCCAGGGGAAATCACGTGGGCCAGGTGGGGCAATCACGTGGGCCAGGTGGGGCAATCACGTGGGCCAGGTGGGGCAATCACGTGGGCCCCCAGGTGAAATCACGTGGGCCCCCAGGGGAAATCACGTGGGCCCCCAGGGGAAATCACGTGGGCCAGGTGGGGCAATCACGTGGGCCAGGTGGGGCAATCACGTGGGCCAGGTGGGGCAATCACGTGGGCCCCCAGGGGAAATCACGTGGGCCCCCAGGGGAAATCACGTGGGCCCCCAGGGGAAATCACGTGGGCCCCCAGGGGAAATCACGTGGGCCCCCAGGGGAAATCACGTGGGCCCCCAGGGGAAATCACGTGGGCCCCCAGGGGAAATCACGTGGGCCCCCAGGGGAAATCACGTGGGCCCCCAGGGGAAATCACGTGGGCCCCCAGGGGAAATCACGTGGGCCCCCGGGGGAAATCACGTGGGCCAGGTGGGGCAATCACGTGGGCCAGGTGGAGCAATCACGTGGGCCCCCAGGGGAAATCACGTGGGCCCCCAGGGGAAATCACGTGGGCCCCCAGGGGAAATCACGTGGGCCCCCAGGGCAAATCACGTGGGCCCCCAGGGGAAATCACGTGGGCCCCCAGGGGAAATCACGTGGGCCCCCAGGGGAAATCACGTGGGCCCCCAGGGGAAATCACGTGGGCCCCCAGGGGAAATCACGTGGGCCCCCAGGGGAAATCACGTGGGCCCCCAGGGGAAATCACGTGGGCCCCCAGGGGAAATCACGTGGGCCCCCAGGGGAAATCACGTGGGCCAGGTGGGGCAATCACGTGGGCCCCCAGGTGGCAATCACGTGGGCCCCCAGGGGAAATCACGTGGGCCCCCAGGGGAAATCACGTGGGCCCCCAGGGGCAATCACGTGGGCCAGGTGGGGCAATCACGTGGGCCAGGTGGAGCAATCACGTGGGCCAGGTGGAGCAATCACGTGGGCCCCCAGGGGAAATCACGTGGGCCCCCAGGGGAAATCACGTGGGCCCCCAGGGGAAATCACGTGGGCCCCCAGGGGAAATCACGTGGGCCCCCAGGGGAAATCACGTGGGACGCCAGGGGAAATCACGTGGGCCCCCAGGGGAAATCACGTGGGCCCCCAGGGGAAATCACGTGGGCCCCTAGGGGAAATCACGTGGGCCCCCAGGGGCAATCACGTGGGCCAGGTGGGGCAATCACGTGGGCCAGATGGGGCAATCACGTGGGCCAGGTGGGGCAATCACGTGGGCCCCCAGGGGAAATCACGTGGGCCCCCAGGGCCCCCAGGGGAAATCACGTGGGCCCCCAGGGGAAATCACGTGGGCCCCGAGGGGAAATCACGTGGGCCCCCAGGGGAAATCACGTGGGCCCCCAGGGGAAATCACGTGGGCCCCCAGGGGAAATCACGTGGGCCCCCAGGGGAAATCACGTGGGCCCCCAGGGGAAATCACGTGGGCCCCGAGGGGAAATCACGTGGGCCCCCAGGGGAAATCACGTGGGCCCCCAGGGGAAATCACGTGGGCCCCCAGGGGAAATCACGTGGGCCAGGTGGGGCAATCACGTGGGCCAGGTGGGGCAATCACGTGGGCCAGGTGGGGCAATCACGTGGGCCAGGTGGGGCAATCACGTGGGCCAGGTGGAGCAATCACGTGGGCCCCCAGGGGAAATCACGTGGGCCCCCAGGGGAAATCACGTGGGCCCTCAGGGGAAATCACGTGGGCCCCCAGGGGAAATCACGTGGGCCCCCAGGGGAAATCACGTGGGCCAGGTGGGGCAATCACGTGGGCCAGGTGGGGCAATCACGTGGGCCAGGTGGAGCAATCACGTGGGCCCCCAGGGGAAATCACGTGGGCCCCCAGGGGAAATCACGTGGGGCCCCAGGGGCAATCACGTGGGCCCCCAGGGGCAATCACGTGGGCCCCCAGGGGAAATCACGTGGGCCAGGTGGGGCAATCACGTGGGCCAGGTGGGGCAATCACGTGGGCCAGGTGGAGCAATCACGTGGGCCCCCAGGGGAAATCACGTGGGCCCCCAGGGGAAATCACGTGGGCCAGGTGGGGCAATCACGTGGGCCAGGTGGGGCAATCACGTGGGCCAGGTGGAGCAATCACGTGGGCCCCCAGGGGAAATCACGTGGGCCCCCAGGGGAAATCACGTGGGCCCCCAGGGGAAATCACGTGGGCCAGGTGGGCCAATCACGTGGGCCAGGTGGAGCAATCACGTGGGCCCCCAGGGGAAATCACGTGGGCCCCCAGGGGAAATCACGTGGGCCCCCAGGGGAAATCACGTGGGCCCCCAGGGGAAATCACGTGGGCCCCCAGGGGAAATCACGTGGGCCCCCAGGGGAAATCACGTGGGCCCCCAGGGGAAATCACGTGGGCCAGGTGGGGCAATCACGTGGGCCAGGTGGGGCAATCACGTGGGCCAGGTGGGGCAATCACGTGGGCCCCCAGGGGAAATCACGTGGGCCCCCAGGGGAAATCACGTGGGCCCCCAGGGGAAATCACGTGGGCCCCCAGGGGAAATCACGTGGGCCCCCAGGGGAAATCACGTGGGCCCCCAGGGGAAATCACGTGGGCCCCCAGGGGAAATCACGTGGGCCCCCAGGGGAAATCACGTGGGCCAGGTGGGGCAATCACGTGGGCCAGGTGGAGCAATCACGTGGGCCCCCAGGGGAAATCACGTGGGCCCCCAGGGGAAATCACGTGGGCCCCCAGGGGAAATCACGTGGGCCCCCAGGGGAAATCACGTGGGCCCCCAGGGGAAATCACGTGGGCCCCCAGGGGAAATCACGTGGGCCCCCAGGGGAAATCACGTGGGCCCCCAGGGGAAATCACGTGGGCCCCCAGGGGAAATCACGTGGGCCCCCAGGGGAAATCACGTGGGCCAGGTGGGGCAATCACGTGGGCCAGGTGGGGCAATCACGTGGGCCCCCAGGGGCAATCACGTGGGCCAGGTGGGGCAATCACGTGGGCCCCCAGGGGAAATCACGTGGGCCCCCAGGGGAAATCACGTGGGCCCCCAGGGGAAATCACGTGGGCCCCCAGGGGAAATCACGTGGGCCCCCAGGGGAAATCACGTGGGCCCCCAGGGGAAATCACGTGGGCCCCCAGGGGAAATCACGTGGGCCAGGTGGGGCAATCACGTGGGCCAGGTGGGGCAATCACGTGGGCCAGGTGGAGCAATCACGTGGGCCCCCAGGGGAAATCACGTGGGCCCCCAGGGGAAATCACGTGGGCCCCCAGGGGAAATCACGTGGGCCCCCAGGGGAAATCACGTGGGCCCCCAGGGGAAATCACGTGGGCCCCCAGGGGAAATCACGTGGGCACCCAGGGGAAATAACGTGGGACGCCAGGGGAAATCACGTGGGCCCCCAGGGGAAATCACGTGGGCCCCCAGGGGAAATCACGTGGGCCCCCAGGGGAAATCACGTGGGCCCCCAGGGGAAATCACGTGGGCCAGGTGGGGCAATCACGTGGGCCAGGTGGGGCAATCACGTGGGCCAGGTGGGGCAATCACGTGGGCCCCCAGGGGAAATCACGTGGGCCCCCAGGGCCCCCAGGGGAAATCACGTGGGCCCCCAGGGGAAATCACGTGGGCCCCCAGGGGAAATCACGTGGGCCCCCAGGGGAAATCACGTGGGCCCCCAGGGGAAATCACGTGGGCCCCCAGGGGAAATCACGTGGGCCCCCAGGGGAAATCACGTGGGCCCCCAGGGGAAATCACGTGGGCCCCGAGGGGAAATCACGTGGGCCCCCAGGGGAAATCACGTGGGCCCCCAGGGGAAATCACGTGGGCCCCCAGGGGAAATCACGTGGGCCAGGTGGGGCAATCACGTGGGCCAGGTGGGGCAATCACGTGGGCCAGGTGGGGCAATCACGTGGGCCAGGTGGGGCAATCACGTGGGCCCCCAGGTGAAATCACGTGGGCCCCCAGGGGAAATCACGTGGGCCCCCAGGGGAAATCACGTGGGCCCCCAGGGGAAATCACGTGGGCCCCCAGGGGAAATCACGTGGGCCCCCAGGGGAAATCACGTGGGCCAGGTGGGGCAATCACGTGGGCCAGGTGGGGCAATCACGTGGGCCAGGTGGAGCAATCACGTGGGCCCCCAGGGGAAATCACGTGGGCCCCGAGGGGAAATCACGTGGGCCCCCAGGGGAAATCACGTGGGCCCCCAGGGGAAATCACGTGGGCCCCCAGGGGAAATCACGTGGGCCCCCAGGGGAAATCACGTGGGCCCCCAGGGGAAATCACGTGGGCCCCGAGGGGAAATCACGTGGGCCCCCAGGGGAAATCACGTGGGCCCCCAGGGGAAATCACGTGGGCCCCCAGGGGAAATCACGTGGGCCAGGTGGGGCAATCACGTGGGCCAGGTGGGGCAATCACGTGGGCCAGGTGGGGCAATCACGTGGGCCAGGTGGGGCAATCACGTGGGCCAGGTGGAGCAATCACGTGGGCCCCCAGGGGAAATCACGTGGGCCCCCAGGGGAAATCACGTGGGCCCTCAGGGGAAATCACGTGGGCCCCCAGGGGAAATCACGTGGGCCCCCAGGGGAAATCACGTGGGCCCTCAGGGGAAATCACGTGGGCCCCCAGGGGAAATCACGTGGGCCCCCAGGGGAAATCACGTGGGCCAGGAGGGGCAATCACGTGGGGCAGGTGGGGCAATCACGTGGGCCAGGTGGAGCAATCACGTGGGCCCCCAGGGGAAATCACGTGGGCCCCCAGGGGAAATCACGTGGGCCCCCAGGGGCAATCACGTGGGCCCCCAGGGGCAATCACGTGGGCCCCCAGGGGAAATCACGTGGGCCCCCAGGGGAAATCACGTGGGCCCCCAGGGGAAATCACGTGGGCCCCCAGGGGAAATCACGTGGGCCCCCAGGGGAAATCACGTGGGCCAGGTGGGCCATTCACGTGGGCCAGGTGGAGCAATCACGTGGGCCCCCAGGGGAAATCACGTGGGCCCCCAGGGGAAATCACGTGGGCCCCCAGGGGAAATCACGTGGGCCCCCAGGGGAAATCACGTGGGCCCCAAGGGGAAATCACGTGGGCCCCCAGGGGAAATCACGTGGGCCAGGTGGGACAATCACGTGGGCCAGGTGGGGCAATCACGTGGGCCAGGTGGCCAATCACGTGGGCCCCCAGGGGAAATCACGTGGGACCCCAGGGGAAATCACGTGGGCCCCCAGGGGAAATCACGTGGGCCCCCAGGGGAGATCACGTGGGCCCCCAGGGGAAATCACGTGGGCCCCCAGGGGAAATCACGTGGGCCCCCAGGGGAAATCACGTGGGACCCCAGGGGAAATCACGTGGGCCCCCAGGGGAAATCACGTGGGCCCCCAGGGGAAATCACGTGGGCCCCGAGGGGAAATCACGTGGGCCCCCAGGGGAAATCACGTGGGCCCCCAGGGGAAATCACGTGGGCCCCCAGGGGAAATCACGTGGGCCAGGTGGGGCAATCACGTGGGCCAGGTGGGGCAATCACGTGGGCCAGGTGGGGCAATCACGTGGGCCAGGTGGGGCAATCACGTGGGCCAGGTGGAGCAATCACGTGGGCCCCCAGGGGAAATCACGTGGGCCCCCAGGGGAAATCACGTGGGCCCTCAGGGGAAATCACGTGGGCCCCCAGGGGAAATCACGTGGGCCCCCAGGGGAAATCACGTGGGCCCTCAGGGGAAATCACGTGGGCCCCCAGGGGAAATCACGTGGGCCCCCAGGGGAAATCACGTGGGCCAGGAGGGGCAATCACGTGGGGCAGGTGGGGCAATCACGTGGGCCAGGTGGAGCAATCACGTGGGCCCCCAGGGGAAATCACGTGGGCCCCCAGGGGAAATCACGTGGGCCCCCAGGGGCAATCACGTGGGCCCCCAGGGGCAATCACGTGGGCCCCCAGGGGAAATCACGTGGGCCCCCAGGGGAAATCACGTGGGCCCCCAGGGGAAATCACGTGGGCCCCCAGGGGAAATCACGTGGGCCCCCAGGGGAAATCACGTGGGCCAGGTGGGCCAATCACGTGGGCCAGGTGGAGCAATCACGTGGGCCCCCAGGGGAAATCACGTGGGCCCCCAGGGGAAATCACGTGGGCCCCCAGGGGAAATCACGTGGGCCCCCAGGGGAAATCACGTGGGCCCCAAGGGGAAATCACGTGGGCCCCCAGGGGAAATCACGTGGGCCAGGTGGGACAATCACGTGGGCCAGGTGGGGCAATCACGTGGGCCAGGTGGCCAATCACGTGGGCCCCCAGGGGAAATCACGTGGGACCCCAGGGGAAATCACGTGGGCCCCCAGGGGAAATCACGTGGGCCCCCAGGGGAGATCACGTGGGCCCCCAGGGGAAATCACGTGGGCCCCCAGGGGAAATCACGTGGGCCCCCAGGGGAAATCACGTGGGCCCCCAGGGGAAATCACGTGGGCCCCCAGGGGAAATCACGTGGGCCCCCGGGGGAAATCACGTGGGCCAGGTGGGGCAATCACGTGGGCCAGGTGGGGCAATCACGTGGGCCAGGTGGCCAATCACGTGGGCCCCCAGGGGAAATCACGTGGGCCCCCAGGGGAAATCACGTGGGCCCCCAGTGGAAATCACGTGGGCCCCCAGGGGAAATCACGTGGGCCCCCATGGGAAATCACGTGGGCCCCCAGGGGAAATCACGTGGGCCCCAGGGGAAATCACGTGGGCCCATAGGGGAAATCACATGGGCCCCCAGGGGAAATCACGTGGGCCCCCAGGGGAAATCACTTGGGCCCCCAGGGGAAATCACGTGGGCCCCCAGGGGAAATCACGTGGGCCCCCAGGGGAAATCACGTCGGCCAGGTGGGGCAATCACGTGGGCCAGGTGGGGCAATCACGTGGGCCAGGTGGAGCAATCACGTGGGCCCCCAGGGGAAATCACGTGGGCCCCCAGGGGAAATCACGTGGGCCCCTAGGGGAAATCACGGGGGCCCCCAGGGGAAATCACGTGGGCCCCCAGGGGAAATCACGTGGGCCCCCAGGGGAAATCACGTGGGCCCCCAGGGGAAATCACGTGGGCCCCCAGGGGAAATCACGTGGGCCCCAGGGGAAATCACGTGGGCCCCCAGGGGAAATCACGTGGGCCAGGTGGGGCAATCACGTGGGCCAGGTGGGGCAATCACGTGGGCCAGGTGGCCAATCACGTGGGCCCCCAGGGGAAATCACGTGGGCCCCCAGGGGAAATCACGTGGGCCCCCAGGGGAAATCACGTGGGCCCCCAGGGGAAATCACGTGGGCCCCCAGGGGAAATCACGTGGGCCCCCAGGGGAAATCACGTGGGCCCCCAGGGGAAATCACGTGGGCCAGGTGGGGCAATCACGTGGGCCAGGTGGGGCAATCACGTGGGCCAGGTGGGGCAATCACGTGGGCCCCCAGGGGAAATCACGTGGGCCCCCAGGGGAAATCACGTGGGCCCCCAGGGGAAATCACGTGGGCCCCCAGGGGCAATCACGTGGGCCCCCAGGGGAAATCACGTGGGCCCCCAGGGGAAATCACGTGGGCCCCCAGGGGAAATCACGTGTGCCCCCAGGGGAAATCACGTGGGCCCCCAGGGGAAATCACGTGGGCCCCCAGGGGCAATCACGTGGGCCCCCAGGGGAAATCACGTGGGCCCACAGGGGAAATCACGTTGGCCCCCAGGGGAAATCACGTGGGCCCCCAGGGGAAATCACGTGGGCCCCCAGGGGAAATCACGTGGGCCCCCAGGGGAAATCACGTGGGCCAGGTGGGGCAATCACGTGGGCCAGGTGGAGCAATCACGTGGGCCCCCAGGGGAAATCACGTGGGCCCCCAGGGGAAATCACGTGGGCCCCCAGGGGAAATCACGTGGGCCCCCAGGGGAAATCACGTGGGCCCCCAGGTGAAATCACGTGGGCCCCCAGGGGAAATCACGTGGGCCCCCAGGGGAAATCACGTGGGCCCCCAGGGGAAATCACGTGTGCCCCCAGGGGAAATCACGTGGGCCCCCAGGGGAAATCACGTGGGCCAGGTGGGGCAATCACGTGGGCCAGGTGGGGCAATCACGTGGGCCAGGTGGGGCAATCACGTGGGCCAGGTGGGGCAATCACGTGGGCCCCCAGGGGAAATCACGTGGGCCCCCAGGGGAAATCACGTGGGCCCCCAGGGGAAATCCCGTGGGCCCCCAGGGGAAATCACGTGGGCCCCCATGGGAAATCACGTGGGCCCCTAGGGGAAATCACGTGGGCCCCCGGGGGAAATCACGTGGGCCAGGTGGGGCAATCACG
Source organism: Rupicapra rupicapra (assembly GCA_963981305.1). Classification (NCBI taxonomy): domain Eukaryota; kingdom Metazoa; phylum Chordata; class Mammalia; order Artiodactyla; family Bovidae; genus Rupicapra; species Rupicapra rupicapra. The sequence goes on along the minus strand of CAXCFB010000009.1, from coordinate 112,976 downwards.
TGGGCCAGGTGGGGCAATCACGTGGGCCAGGTGGAGCAATCACGTGGGCCCCCAGGGGAAATCACGTGGGCCCCCAGGGGAAATCACGTGGGCCCCCAGGGGAAATCACGTGGGCCCCCAGGGCAAATCACGTGGGCCCCCAGGGGAATTCACGTGGGCCCCCAGGGGAAATCACGTGGGCCCCCAGGGGAAATCACGTGGGCCCCCAGGGGAAATCACGTGGGCCCCCAGGGGAAATCACGTGGGCCCCCAAGGGAAATCACGTGGGCCCCCAGGGGAAATCATGTGGGCCAGGTGGGGCAATCACGTGGGCCAGGTGGAGCAATCACGTGGGCCCCCAGGGGAAATCACGTGGGCCCCCAGGGGAAATCACGTGGGCCCCCAGGGGAAATCACGTGGGCCAGGTGGGGCAATCACGTGGGCCAGGTGGAGCAATCACGTGGGCCAGGTGGAGCAATCACGTGGGCCCCCAGGGGAAATCACGTGGGCCCCCAGGGGAAATCACGTGGGCCCCCAGGGGAAATCACGTGGGCCCCGAGGGGAAATCACGTGGGCCCCCAGGGGAAATCACGTGGGCCCCCAGGGGAAATCACGTGGGCCCCCAGGGGAAATCACGTGGGCCCCCAGGGGAAATCACGTGGGCCAGGTGGGGCAATCACGTGGGCCAGGTGGGGCAATCACGTGAGGCCAGGTGGCCAATCACGTGGGCCCCCAGGGGAAATCACGTGGGCCCCCAGGGGAAATCACGTGGGCCCCCAGGGGAAATCACGTGGGCCCCCAGGGGAAATCACGTGGGCCCCCAGGGGAAATCACGTGGGCCCCCATGGGAAATCACGTGTGCCCCCAGGGGAAATCACGTGGGCCCCCAGGGGAAATCACGTGGGCCCCCAGGGGAAATCACGTGGGCCCCCAGGGGAAATCACGTGGGCCCCCAGGGGAAATCACCTGGGCCAGGTGGGCCATTCACGTGGGCCAGGTGGAGCAATCACGTGGGCCCCCAGGGGAAATCACGTGGGCCCCCAGGGGAAATCACGTGGGCCCCCAGGGTAAATCACGTGGGCCCCCAGGGGAAATCACGTGGGCCCCCAGGGGAAATCACGTGGGCCCCAAGGGGAAATCACGTGTGCCCCCAGGGGAAATCACGTGGGCCCCCAGGGGAAATCACGTGGGCCAGGTGGGGCAATCACGTGGGCCAGGTGGGGCAATCACGTGGGCCAGGTGGGGCAATCACGTGGGCCCCCAGGGGAAATCACGTGGGCCCCCAGGGGAAATCACGTGGGCCCCCAGGGGAAATCACGTGGGCCCCCAGGGGAGATCACGTGGGCCCCCAGGGGAGATCACGTGGGCCCCCAGGGGAAATCACGTGGGCCCCCAGGGGAAATCCCGTGGGCCCCCAGGGGAAATCACGTGGGCCCCCATGGGAAATCACGTGGGCTCCCATGGGAAATCACGTGGGCCCCCGGGGGAAATCACGTGGGCCAGGTGGGGCAATCACGTGGGCCAGGTGGGGCAATCACGTGGGCCAGGTGGAGCAATCACGTGGGCCCCCAGGGGAAATCACGTGGGCCCCCAGGGGAAATCACGTGGGACCCAAGGGGAAATCACGTGGGCCCCCAGGGCAAATCACGTGGGCCCCCAGGGGAAATCACGTGGGCCCCCAGGGGAAATCACGTGGGCCCCCAGGGGAAATCACGTGGGCCCCCAGGGGAAATCACGTGGGCCCCCAGGGGAAATCACGTGGGCCCCCAGGGGAAATCACGTGGGCCCCCAGGGGAAATCACGTGGGCCCCCAGGGGAAATCACGTGGGCCAGGTGGGGCAATCACGTGGGCCAGGTGGAGCAATCACGTGGGCCCCCAGGGGAAATCACGTGGGCCCCCAGGGGAAATCACGTGGGCCCCCAGGGGAAATCACGTGGGCCAGGTGGGGCAATCACGTGGGCCAGGTGGAGCAATCACGTGGACCAGGTGGAGCAATCACGTGGGCCCCCAGGGGAAATCACGTGGGCCCCCAGGGGAAATCACGTGGGCCCCCAGGGGAAATCACGTGGGCCAGGTGGAGCAATCACGTGGGCCAGGTGGAGCAATCACGTGGGCCCCCAGGGGAAATCACGTGGGCCAGGTGGAGCAATCACGTGGGCCCCCAGGGGCAATCACGTGGGCCCCCAGGGGCAATCACGTGGGCCCCCAGGGGAAATCACGTGGGCCCCCAGGGGAAATCACGTGGGCCCCCAGGGGAAATCACGTGGGCCCCCAGGGGAAATCACGTGGGCCCCCAGGGGAAATCACGTGGGCCAGGTGGGGCAATCACGTGGGCCAGGTGGGGCAATCACGTGGGCCCCCAGGGGAAATCACGTGGGCCCCCAGGGGAAATCACGTGGGCCCCCAGGGTAAATCACGTGGGCCCCGAGGGGAAATCACGTGGGCCCCCAGGGGAAATCACGTGGGCCCCAGGGGAAATCACGTGGGCCCCCAGGGGAAATCACGTGGGCCCCCAGGGGAAATCACGTGGGCCAGGTGGGGCAATCACGTGGGCCAGGTGGGGCAATCACGTGGGCCAGGTGGCCAATCACGTGGGCCCCCAGGGGAAATCACGTGGGCCCCCAGGGGAAATCACGGGGGCCCCCAGGGGAAATCACGTGGGCCCCCAGGGGAAATCACGTGGGCCCCCATGGGAAATCACGTGGGCCCCCAGGGGAAATCACGTGGGCCCCCAGGGGAAATCACGTGGGCCCCCAGGGGAAATCACGTGGGCCCCCAGGGGAAATCACCTGGGCCAGGTGGGCCATTCACGTGGGCCAGGTGGAGCAATCACGTGGGCCCCCAGGGGAAATCACGTGGGCCCCCAGGGGAAATCACGTGGGCCCCCAGGGGAAATCACGTGGGCCCCCAGGGGAAATCACGTGGGCCCCCAGGGGAAATCACGTGGGCCCCCAGGGGAAATCACGTGGGCCCCCAGGGGAAATCACGTGGGCCAGGTGGGGCAATCACGTGGGCCAGGTGGGGCAATCACGTGGGCCAGGTGGGGCAATCACGTGGGCCCCCAGGGGAAATCACGTGGGCCCCCAGGGGAAATCACGTGGGCCCCCAGGGGAAATCACGTGGGCCCCCAGGGGAAATCACGTGGGCCCCCAGGGGAAATCACGTGGGCCCCCAGGGGAAATCACGTGGGCCCCCAGGGGAAATCACGTGGGCCCCCAGGGGAAATCACGTGGGCCCCCAGGGGAAATCACGTGGGCCCCCAGGGGAAATCACGTGGGCCCCCGGGGGAAATCACGTGGGCCAGGTGGGGCAATCACGTGGGCCAGGTGGGGCAATCACGTGGGCCAGGTGGAGCAATCACGTGGGCCCCCAGGGGAAATCACGTGGGCCCCCAGGGGAAATCACGTGGGCCCCCAGGGGAAATCACGTGGGCCCCCAGGGCAAATCACGTGGGCCCCCAGGGGAAATCACGTGGGCCCCCAGGGGAAATCACGTGGGCCCCCAGGGGAAATCACGTGGGCCCCCAGGGGAAATCACGTGGGCCCCCAGGGGAAATCACGTGGGCCCCCAGGGGAAATCACGTGGGCCAGGTGGGGCAATCACGTGGGCCAGGTGGGGCAATCACGTGGGCCAGGTGGAGCAATCACGTGGGCCCCCAGGGGAAATCACGTGGGCCCCCAGGGGAAATCACGTGGGGCCCCAGGGGCAATCACGTGGGCCCCCAGGGGCAATCACGTGGGCCCCCAGGGGAAATCACGTGGGCACCCAGGGGAAATCACGTGGGCCCCCAGGGGAAATCACGTGGGCCCCCAGGGGAAATCACGTGGGCCCCCAGGGGAAATCACGTGGGCCAGGTGGGCCATTCACGTGGGCCAGGTGGAGGAATCACGTGGGCCCCCAGGGGAAATCACGTGGGCCCCCAGGGGAAATCACGTGGGCCCCCAGGGTAAATCACGTGGGCCCCCAGGGGAAATCACGTGGGCCCCCAGGGGAAATCACGTGGGCCCCAAGGGGAAATCACGTGGGCCCCCAGGGGAAATCACGTGGGCCAGGTGGGACAATTACGTGGGCCAGGTGGGGCAATCACGTGGGCCAGGTGGCCAATCACGTGGGCCCCCAGGGGAAATCACGTGGGCCCCCAGGGGAAATCACGTGGGCCCCCAGGGGAAATCACGTGGGCCCCCAGGGGAAATCACGTGGGCCCCCAGGGGAAATCACGTGGGCCCCCAGGGGAAATCACGTGGGCCCCCAGGGGAAATCACGTGGGCCCCCAGGGGAAATCACGTGGGCCCCCAGGGGAAATCACGTGGGCTCCCAGGGGAAATCACGTGGGCCCCCGGGGGAAATCACGTGGGCCAGGTGGGGCAATCACGTGGGCCAGGTGGGGCAATCACGTGGGCCAGGTGGCCAATCACGTGGGCCCCCAGGGGAAATCACGTGGGCCCCCAGGGGAAATCACGTGGGCCCCCAGGGGAAATCACGTGGGCCCCCAGGGGAAATCACGTGGGCCCCCAGGGGAAATCACGTGGGCCCCCAGGGGAAATCACGTGGGCCCCCAGGGGAAATCACGTGGGCCCCCAGGGGAAATCACGTGGGCCCCCAGGTGAAATCACCTGGGCCCCCAGGGGAAATCACGTGGGCCCCCAGGGGAAATCACGTGGGCCCCCAGGGGAAATCACGTGGGCCCCCATGGGAAATCACGTGGGCCCCCAGGGGAAATCACGTGGGCCCCCAGGGGAAATCACGTGGGCCCCCAGGGGAAATCACGTGGGCCCCCAGGGGAAATCACGTGGGCCCCCAGGTGAAATCACGTGGGCCCCCAGGGGAAATCACGTGGGCCCCCAGGGGAAATCACGTGGGCCCCCAGGGGAAATCACGTGGGCCCCCAGGGGAAATCACGTGGGCCCCCAGGGGAAATCACGTGGGCCAGGTGGGGCAATCACGTGGGCCAGGTGGGGCAATCACGTGGGCCAGGTGGGGCAATCACGTGGGCCAGGTGGGGCAATCACGTGGGCCAGGTGGAGCAATCACGTGGGCCCCCAGGGGAAATCACGTGGTCCCCCAGGGGAAATCACGTGGGCCCCCAGGGGAAATCACGTGGGCCCCCAGGGGAAATCACGTGGGCCCCCAGGTGAAATCACGTGGGCCCCCAGGGGAAATCACGTGGGCCCCCAGGGGAAATCACGTGGGCCCCCAGGGGAAATCACGTGGGCCCCCAGGGGAAATCACGTGGGCCCCCAGGGGAAATCACGTGGGCCAGGTGGGGCAATCACGTGGGCCAGGTGGGGCAATCACGTGGGCCAGGTGGGGCAATCACGTGGGCCAGGTGGGGAAATCACGTGGGCCCCCAGGGGAAATCACGTGGGCCCCCAGGGGAAATCACGTGGGCCCCCAGGGGAAATCACGTGGGCCAGGTGGGGCAATCACGTGGGCCAGGTGGGGCAATCACGTGGGCCAGGTGGAGCAATCACGTGGGCCCCCAGGGGAAATCACGTGGGCCCCCAGGGGAAATCACGTGGGCCCCCAGGGGAAATCACGTGGGCCCCCAGGGGAAATCACGTGGGCCCCCAGGGGAAATCACGTGGGCCAGGTGGGGCAATCACGTGGGCCAGGTGGGGCAATCACGTGGGCCAGGTGGGGCAATCACGTGGGCCCCCAGGGGAAATCACGTGGGCCCCCAGGGGAAATCACGTGGGCCCCCAGGGGAAATCACGTGGGCCCCCAGGGGAAATCACGTGGGCCCCCAGGGGAAATCACGTGGGCCCCCAGGGGAAATCACGTGGGCCCCCAGGGGAAATCACGTGGGCCCCCAGGGGAAATCACGTGGGCCAGGTGGGGCAATCACGTGGGCCAGGTGGGGCAATCACGTGGGCCAGGTGGAGCAATCACGTGGGCCCCCAGGGGAAATCACGTGGGCCCCCAGGGGAAATCACGTGGGCCCCCAGGGGAAATCACGTGGGCCCCCAGGGGAAATCACGTGGGCCCCCATGGGAAATCACGTGGGCCCCCAGGGGAAATCACGTGGGCCCCCAGGGGAAATCACGTGGGCCCCCAGGGGAAATCACGTGGGCCCCCAGGGGAAATCACGTGGGCCCCCAGGGGAAATCACGTGGGCCAGGTGGGGCAATCACGTGGGCCAGGTGGAGCAATCACGTGGGCCCCCAGGGGAAATCACGTGGGCCCCCAGGGGAAATCACGTGGGCCCCCAGGGGAAATCACGTGGGCCCCCAGGGGAAATCACGTGGGCCCCCAGGGGAAATCACGTGGGCCCCCAGGGGAAATCACGTGGGCCCCCAGGGGAAATCACGTGGGCCAGGTGGGACAATCACGTGGGCCAGGTGGGGCAATCACGTGGGCCAGGTGGAGCAATCACGTGGGCCCCCAGGGGAAATCACGTGGGCCCCCAGGGGAAATCACGTGGGCCCCCAGGGAAATCACGTGGGCCCCCAGGGGAGATCACGTGGGCCCCCAGGGGAGATCACGTGGGCCCCCAGGGGAAATCACGTGGGCCCCCAGGGGAAATCCCGTGGGCCCCCAGGGGAAATCACGTGGGCCCCCATGGGAAATCACGTGGGCTCCCATGGGAAATCACGTGGGCCCCCAGGGGAAATCACGTGGGCCAGGTGGGGCAATCACGTGGGCCAGGTGGGGCAATCACGTGGGCCAGGTGGAGCAATCACGTGGGCCCCCAGGGGAAATCACGTGGGCCCCCAGGGGAAATCACGTGGGACCCAAGGGGAAATCACGTGGGCCCCCAGGGCAAATCACATGGGCCCCCAGGGGAAATCACGTGGGCCCCCAGGGGAAATCACGTGGGCCCCCAGGGGAAATCACGTGGGCCCCCAGGGGAAATCACGTGGGCCCCCAGGGGAAATCACGTGGGCCCCCAGGGGAAATCACGTGGGCCCCCAGGGGAAATCACGTGGGCCCCCAGGGGAAATCATGTGGGCCAGGTGGGGCAATCACGTGGGCCAGGTGGAGCAATCACGTGGGCCCCCAGGGGAAATCACGTGGGCCCCCAGGGGAAATCACGTGGGCCCCCAGGGGAAATCACGTGGGCCAGGTGGGGCAATCACGTGGGCCAGGTGGAGCAATCACGTGGACCAGGTGGAGCAATCACGTGGGCCCCCAGGGGAAATCACGTGGGCCCCCAGGGGAAATCACGTGGGCCCCCAGGGGAAATCACGTGGGCCCCCAGGGGAAATCACGTGGGCCCTCAGGGGAAATCACGTGGGCCCCCAGGGGAAATCACGTGGGCCCCCAGGGGAAATCACGTGGGCCAGGTGGGGCAATCACGTGGGCCAGGTGGGGCAATCACGTGGGCCAGGTGGAGCAATCACGTGGGCCCCCAGGGGAAATCACGTGGGCCCCCAGGGGAAATCACGTGGGGCCCCAGGGGCAATCACGTGGGCCCCCAGTGGCAATCACGTGGGCCCCCAGGGGAAATCACGTGGGCACCCAGGGGAAATCACGTGGGCCCCCAGGGGAAATCACGTGGGCCCCCAGGGGAAATCACGTGGGCCCCCAGGGGAAATCACGTGGGCCAGGTGGGCCATTCACGTGGGCCAGGTGGAGCAATCACGTGGGCCCCCAGGGGAAATCACGTGGGCCCCCAGGGGAAATCACGTGGGCCCCCAGGGTAAATCACGTGGGCCCCCAGGGGAAATCACGTGGGCCCCCAGGGGAAATCACGTGGGCCCCAAGGGGAAATCACGTGGGCCCCCAGGGGAAATCACGTGGGCCAGGTGGGACAATCACGTGGGCCAGGTGGGGCAATCACGTGGGCCAGGTGGCCAATCACGTGGGCCCCCAGGGGAAATCACGTGGGCCCCCAGGGGAAATCACGTGGGCCCCCAGGGGAAATCACGTGGGCCCCCAGGGGAAATCACGTGGGCCCCCAGGGGAAATCACGTGGGCCCCCAGGGGAAATCACGTGGGCCCCCAGGGGAAATCACGTGGGCCCCCAGGGGAAATCACGTGGGCTCCCAGGGGAAATCACGTGGGCCCCCGGGGGAAATCACGTGGGCCAGGTGGGGCAATCACGTGGGCCAGGTGGGGCAATCACGTGGGCCAGGTGGCCAATCACGTGGGCCCCCAGGGGAAATCACGTGGGCCCCCAGGGGAAATCACGTGGGCCCCCAGGGGAAATCACGTGGGCCCCCAGGGGAAATCACGTGGGCCCCCATGGGAAATCACGTGGGCCCCCAGGGGAAATCACGTGGGCCCCCAGGGGAAATCACGTGGGCCCCCAGGGGAAATCACGTGGGCCCCCAGGGGAAATCACGTGGGCCCCTAGGGGAAATCACGTGGGCCCCCAGGGGAAATCACGTGGGCCCCCAGGGGAAATCACGTGGGCCCCCAGGGGAAATCACGTGGGCCCCCAGGGGAAATCACGTGGGCCCCCAGGGGAAATCACGTCGGCCTGGTGGGGCAATCACGTGGGCCAGGTGGGGCAATCACGTGGGCCAGGTGGAGCAATCACGTGGGCCCCCAGGGGAAATCACGTGGGCCCCCAGGGGAAATCACGTGGGCCCCTAGGGGAAATCACTTGGGCCCCCAGGGGAAATCACGTGGGCCCCCAGGGGAAATCACGTGGGCCCCCAGGGGAAATCACGTGGGCCCCCAGGGGAAATCACGTGGGCCCCCAGGGGAAATCACGTGGGCCCCAGGGGAAATCACGTGGGCCCCCAGGGGAAATCACGTGGGCCAGGTGGGGCAATCACGTGGGCCAGGTGGGGCAATCACGTGGGCCAGGTGGCCAATCATGTGGGCCCCCAGGGGAAATCACGTGGGCCCCCAGGGGAAATCACGTGGGCCCCCAGGGGAAATCACGTGGGCCCCCAGGGGAAATCACGTGGGCCCCCAGGGGAAGTCACGTGGGCCCCCAGGGGAAATCATGTTGGCCCCCAGGGGAAATCACGTGGGCCAGGTGGGGCAATCACGTGGGCCAGGTGGGGCAATCACGTGGGCCAGGTGGGGCAATCACGTGGGCCCCCAGGGGAAATCACGTGGGCCCCCAGGGGAAATCACGTGGGCCCCCAGGGGAAATCACGTGGGCCCCCAGGGGAAATCACGTGGGCCCCCAGGGGAAATCACGTGGGCCCCCAGGGGCAATCACGTGGGCCCCCAGGGGAAATCACGTGGGCCCCCAGGGGAAATCACGTGGGCCCCCAGGGGAAATCACGTGGGCCCCCAGGGGAAATCACGTGGGCCCCCAGGGGAAATCACGTGGGCCCCCAGGGGAAATCACGTGGGCCAGGTGGGGCAATCACGTGGGCCAGGTGGAGCAATCACGTGGGCCCCCAGGGGAAATCACGTGGGCCCCCAGGGGAAATCACGTGGGCCCCCAGGGGAAATCACGTGGGCCCCCAGGGGAAATCACGTGGGCCCCCAGGTGAAATCACGTGGGCCCCCAGGGGAAATCACGTGGGCCCCCAGGGGAAATCACGTGGGCCCCCAGGGGAAATCACGTGGGCCCCCAGGGGAAATCACGTGGGCCCCCAGGGGAAATCACGTGGGCCAGGTGGGGCAATCACGTGGGCCAGGTGGGGCAATCACGTGGGCCAGGTGGGGCAATCACGTGGGCCAGGTGGGGCAATCACGTGGGCCCCCAGGGGAAATCACGTGGGCCCCCAGGGGAAATCACGTGGGCCCCCAGGGGAAATCCCGTGGGCCCCCAGGGGAAATCACGTGGGCCCCCATGGGAAATCACGTGGGCCCCTAGGGGAAATCACGTGGGCCCCCGGGGGAAATCACGTGGGCCAGGTGGGGCAATCACGTGGGCCAGGTGGGGCAATCACGTGGGCCAGGTGGAGCAATCACGTGGGCCCCCAGGGGAAATCACGTGGGCCCCCAGGGGAAATCACGTGGGCCCCCAGGGGAAATCACGTGGGCCCCCAGGGGAAATCACGTGGGCCCCCAGGGGAAATCACGTGGGCCAGGTGGGGCAATCACGTGGGCCAGGTGGAGCAATCACGTGGGCCAGGTGGAGCAATCACGTGGGCCCCCAGGGGAAATCACGTGGGCCCCCAGGCGAAATCACGTGGGCCCCCAGGGGAAATCACGTGGGCCCCGAGGGGAAATCACGTGGGCCCCCAGGGGAAATCACGTGGGCCCCCAGGGGAAATCACGTGGGCCCCCAGGGGAAATCACGTGGGCCCCCAGGGGAAATCACGTGGGCCAGGTGGGGCAATCACGTGGGCCAGGTGGGGCAATCACGTGGGCCAGGTGGCCAATCACGTGGGCCCCCAGGGGAAATCACGTGGGCCCCCAGGGGAAATCACGTGGGCCCCCAGGGGAAATCACGTGGGCCCCCAGGGGAAATCACGTGGGCCCCCAGGGGAAATCACGTGGGCCCCCAGGGGAAATCACGTGGGCCCCCAGGGGAAATCACGTGGGCCCCCAGGGGAAATCACGTGGGCCCCCAGGGGAAATCACGTGGGCCAGGTGGGGCATTCACGTGGGCCAGGTGGAGCAATCACGTGGGCCCCCAGGGGAAATCACGTGGGCCCCCAGGGGAAATCACGTGGGCCCCCAGGGGAAATCACGTGGGCCCCCAGGGGAAATCACGTGGGCCCCCAGGGGAAATCACGTGGGCCCCCAGGGGAAATCACGTGGGCCCCCAGGGGAAATCACGTGGGCCAGGTGGGACAATCACGTGGGCCAGGTGGGGCAATCACGTGGGCCAGGTGGCCAATCACGTGGGCCCCCAGGGGAAATCACGTGGGCCCCCAGGGGAAATCACGTGGGCCCCCAGGGGAAATCACGTGGGCCCCCAGGGGAGATCACGTGGGCCCCCAGGGGAAATCACGTGGGCCCCCAGGGGAAATCACGTGGGCCCCCAGGGGAAATCACGTGGGCCCCCAGGGGAAATCACGTGGGCCCCCAGGGGAAATCACGTGGGCCCCCAGGGGAAATCACGTGGGCCCCCGGGGGAAATCACGTGGGCCAGGTGGGGCAATCACGTGGGCCAGGTGGGGCAATCACGTGGGCCAGGTGGAGCAATCACGTGGGCCCCCAGGGGAAATCACGTGGGCCCCCAGGGGAAATCACGTGGGACCCAAGGGGAAATCACGTGGGCCCCCAGGGCAAATCACGTGGGCCCCCAGAGGAAATCACGTGGGCCCCCAGGGGAAATCACGTGGGCCCCCAGGGGAAATCACGTGGGCCCCCAGGGGAAATCACGTGGGCCCCCAGGGGAAATCACGTGGGCCCCCAGGGGAAATCACGTGGGCCCCCAGGGGAAATCACGTGGGCCCCCAGGGGAAATCATGTGGGCCAGGTGGGGCAATCACGTGGGCCAGGTGGAGCAATCACGTGGGCCCCCAGGGGAAATCACGTGGGCCCCCAGGGGAAATCACGTGGGCCCCCAGGGGAAATCACGTGGGCCAGGTGGGGCAATCACGTGGGCCAGGTGGAGCAATCACGTGGGCCCCAGGTGGAGCAATCACGTGGGCCCCCAGGGGAAATCACGTGGGCCCCCAGGGGAAATCACGTGGGCCCCCAGGGGAAATCACGTGGGCCAGGTTTGGAAATCACGTGGGCCAGGTGGAGCAATCACGTGGGCCCCCAGGGGAAATCACGTGGGCCCCCAGGTGGAGCAATCACGTGGGCCCCCAGGGGCAATCACGTGGGCCCCCAGGGGCAATCACGTGGGCCCCCACTGGAAATCACGTGGGCCCCCAGGGGAAATCACGTGGGCCCCCAGGGGAAATCACGTGGGCCCCCAGGGGAAATCACGTGGGCCCCCAGGGGAAATCACGTGGGCCAGGTGGGGCAATCACGTGGGCCAGGTGGGGCAATCACGTGGGCCCCCAGGGGAAATCACGTGGGCCCCCAGGGGAAATCACGTGGGCCCCCAGGGTAAATCACGTGGGCCCCGAGGGGAAATCACGTGGGCCCCCAGGGGAAATCACGTGGGCCCCAGGGGAAATCACGTGGGCCCCCAGGGGAAATCACGTGGGCCCCCAGGGGAAATCACGTGGGCCAGGTGGGGCAATCACGTGGGCCAGGTGGGGCAATCACGTGGGCCAGGTGGCCAATCACGTGGGCCCCCAGGGGAAATCACGTGGGCCCCCAGGGGAAATCACGGGGGCCCCCAGGGGAAATCACGTGGGCCCCCAGGGGAAATCACGTGGGCCCCCATGGGAAATCACGTGGGCCCCCAGGGGAAATCACGTGGGCCCCCAGGGGAAATCACGTGGGCCCCCAGGGGAAATCACGTGGGCCCCCAGGGGAAATCACGTGGGCCCCCAGGGGAAATCACCTGGGCCAGGTGGGCCATTCACGTGGGCCAGGTGGAGCAATCACGTGGGCCCCCAGGGGAAATCACGTGGGCCCCCAGGGGAAATCACGTGGGCCCCCAGGGTAAATCACGTGGGCCCCCAGGGGAAATCACGTGGGCCCCCAGGGGAAATCACGTGGGCCCCAAGGGGAAATCACGTGGGCCCCCAGGGGAAATCACGTGGGCCAGGTGGGACAATCACGTGGGCCAGGTGGGGCAATCACGTGGGCCAGGTGGCCAATCACGTGGGCCCTCAGGGGAAATCACGTGGGCCCCCAGGGGAAATCACGTGGGCCCCCAGGGGAAATCACGTGGGCCCCCAGGGGAGATCACGTGGGCCCCCAGGGGAAATCACGTGGGCCCCCAGGGGAAATCACGTGGGCCCCCAGGGGAAATCCCGTGGGCCCCCAGGGGAAATCACGTGGGCCCCCATGGGAAATCATGTGGGCTCCCATGGGAAATCACGTGGGCCCCCAGGGGAAATCACGTGGGCCAGGTGGGGCAATCACGTGGGCCAGGTGGGGCAATCACGTGGGCCAGGTGGAGCAATCACGTGGGCCCCCAGGGGAAATCACGTGGGCCCCCAGGGGAAATCACGTGGGACCCAAGGGGAAATCACGTGGGCCCCCAGGGCAAATCACGTGGGCCCCCAGGGGAAATCACGTGGGCCCCCAGGGGAAATCACGTGGGCCCCCAGGGGAAATCACGTGGGCCCTCAGGGGAAATCACGTGGGCCCCCAGGGGAAATCACGTGGGCCCCCAGGGGAAATCACGTGGGCCAGGTGGGGCAATCACGTGGGCCAGGTGGGGCAATCACGTGGGCCAGGTGGGGCAATCACGTGGGCCAGGTGGGGAAATCACGTGGGCCCCCAGGGGAAATCACGTGGGCCCCCAGGGGAAATCACGTGGGCCCCCAGGGGAAATCACGTGGGCCCCCAGGGGAAATCACGTGGGCCCCCAGGGGAAATCACGTGGGCCCCCAGGGGAAATCACGTGGGCCCCCAGGGGAAATCACGTGGGCCAGGTGGGGCAATCACGTGGGCCAGGTGGGGCAATCACGTGGGCCAGGTGGAGCAATCACGTGGGCCCCCAGGGGAAATCACGTGGGCCCCCAGGGGAAATCACGTGGGCCCCCAGGGGAAATCACGTGGGCCCCCAGGGGAAATCACGTGGGCCCCCAGGGGAAATCACGTGGGCCAGGTGGGGCAATCACGTGGGCCAGGTGGAGCAATCACGTGGGCCAGGTGGAGCAATCACGTGGGCCCCCAGGGGAAATCACGTGGGCCCCCAGGGGAAATCACGTGGGCCCCCAGGGGAAATCACGTGGGCCCCGAGGGGAAATCACGTGGGCCCCCAGGGGAAATCACGTGGGCCCCCAGGGGAAATCACGTGGGCCCCCAGGGGAAATCACGTGGGCCCCCAGGGGAAATCACGTGGGCCAGGTGGGGCAATCACGTGGGCCAGGTGGGGCAATCACGTGGGCCAGGTGGCCAATCACGTGGGCCCCCAGGGGAAATCACGTGGGCCCCCAGGGGAAATCACGTGGGCCCCCAGGGGAAATCACGTGGGCCAGGTGGGGAAATCACGTGGGCCAGGTGGGGCAATCACGTGGGCCAGGTGGGGCAATCACGTGGGCCCCCAGGGGAAATCACGTGGGCCCCCAGGGGAAATCACGTGGGCCCCCAGGGGAAATCACGTGGGCCCCCAGGGGAAATCCCGTGGGCCCCCAGGGGAAATCACGTGGGCCCCCATGGGAAATCACGTGGGCCCCTAGGGGAAATCACGTGGGCCCCCGGGGGAAATCACGTGGGCCAGGTGGGGCAATCACGTGGGCCAGGTGGGGCAATCACGTGGGCCAGGTGGAGCAATCACGTGGGCCCCCAGGGGAAATCACGTGGGCCCCCAGGGGAAATCACGTGGGCCCCAAGGGGAAATCACGTGGGCCCCCAGGGGAAATCACGTGGGCCCCCAGGGGAAATCACGTGGGCCAGGTGGGGCAATCACGTGGGCCAGGTGGAGCAATCACGTGGGCCAGGTGGAGCAATCACGTGGGCCCCCAGGGGAAATCACGTGGGCCCCCAGGGGAAATCACGTGGGCCCCCAGGGGAAATCACGTGGGCCCCGAGGGGAAATCACGTGGGCCCCCAGGGGAAATCACGTGGGCCCCCAGGGGAAATCACGTGGGCCCCCAGGGGAAATCACGTGGGCCCCCAGGGGAAATCACGTGGGCCAGGTGGGGCAATCACGTGGGCCAGGTGGGGCAATCACGTGGGCCCCCAGGGGAAATCACGTGGGCCCCCAGGGGAAATCACGTGGGCCCCCAGGGTAAATCACGTGGGCCCCGAGGGGAAATCACGTGGGCCCCCAGGGGAAATCACGTGGGCCCCAGGGGAAATCACGTGGGCCCCCAGGGGAAATCACGTGGGCCCCAAGGGGAAATCACGTGGGCCCCCAGGGGAAATCACGTGGGCCAGGTGGGACAATCACGTGGGCCAGGTGGGGCAATCACGTGGGCCAGGTGGCCAATCACGTGGGCCCCCAGGGGAAATCACGTGGGCCCCCAGGGGAAATCACGTGGGCCCCCAGGGGAAATCACGTGGGCCCCCAGGGGAGATCACGTGGGCCCCCACGGGAAATCACGTGGGCCCCCAGGGGAAATCACGTGGGCCCCCAGGGGAAATCCCGTGGGCCCCGAGGGGAAATCACGTGGGCCCCCATGGGAAATCACGTGGGCTCCCATGGGAAATCACGTGGGCCCCCGGGGGATATCACGTGGGCCAGGTGGGGCAATCACGTGGGCCAGGTGGGGCAATCACGTGGGCCAGGTGGAGCAATCACGTGGGCCCCCAGGGGAAATCACGTGGGCCCCCAGGGGAAATCACGTGGGACCCAAGGGGAAATCACGTGGGCCCCCAGGGCAAATCACGTGGGCCCCCAGGGGAAATCACGTGGGCCCCCAGGGGAAATCACGTGGGCCCCCAGGGGAAATCACGTGGGCCCTCAGGGGAAATCACGTGGGCCCCAAGGGGAAATCACGTGGGCCCCCAGGGGAAATCACGTGGGCCAGGTGGGGCAATCACGTGGGCCAGGTGGGGCAATCACGTGGGCCAGGTGGGGCAATCACGTGGGCCAGGTGGGGCAATCACGTGGGCCCCCAGGGGAAATCACGTGGGCCCCCAGGGGAAATCACGTGGGCCCCCAGGGGAAATCCCGTGGGCCCCCAGGGGAAATCACGTGGGCCCCCATGGGAAATCACGTGGGCCCCTAGGGGAAATCACGTGGGCCCCCGGAGGAAATCACGTGGGCCAGGTGGGGCAATCACGTGGGCCAGGTGGGGCAATCACGTGGGCCAGGTGGAGCAATCACGTGGGCCCCCAGGGGAAATCACGTGGGCCCCCAGGGGAAATCACGTGGGACCCAAGGGGAAATCACGTGGGCCCCCAGGGCAAATCACGTGGGCCCCCAGGGGAAATCACGTGGGCCCCCAGGGGAAATCACGTGGGCCCCCAGGGGAAATCACGTGGGCCCCCAGGGGAAATCACGTGGGCCCCCAGGGGAAATCACGTGGGCCCCCAGGGGAAATCACGTGGGCCCCCAGGGGAAGTCACGTGGGCCCCCAGGGGAAATCATGTGGGCCAGGTGGGGCAATCACGTGGGCCAGGTGGAGCAATCACGTGGGCCCCCAGGGGAAATCACGTGGGCCCCCAGGGGAAATCACGTGGGCCCCCAGGGGAAATCACGTGGGCCAGGTGGGGCAATCACGTGGGCCAGGTGGAGCAATCACGTGGACCAGGTGGAGCAATCACGTGGGCCCCCAGGGGAAATCACGTGGGCCCCCAGGGGAAATCACGTGGGCCCCCAGGGGAAATCACGTGGGCCAGGTGGAGCAATCACGTGGGCCAGGTGGAGCAATCACGTGGGCCCCCAGGGGAAATCACGTGGGCCAGGTGGAGCAATCACGTGGGCCCCCAGGGGCAATCACGTGGGCCCCCAGGGGCAATCACGTGGGCCCCCAGGGGAAATCACGTGGGCCCCCAGGGGAAATCACGTGGGCCCCCAGGGGAAATCACGTGGGCCCCCAGGGGAAATCACGTGGGCCCCCAGGGGAAATCACGTGGGCCAGGTGGGGCAATCACGTGGGCCAGGTGGGGCAATCACGTGGGCCCCCAGGGGAAATCACGTGGGCCCCCAGGGGAAATCACGTGGGCCCCCAGGGTAAATCACGTGGGCCCCGAGGGGAAATCACGTGGGCCCCCAGGGGAAATCACGTGGGCCCCAGGGGAAATCACGTGGGCCCCCAGGGGAAATCACGTGGGCCCCCAGGGGAAATCACGTGGGCCAGGTGGGGCAATCACGTGGGCCAGGTGGAGCAATCACGTGGGCCAGGTGGCCAATCACGTGGGCCCCCAGGGGAAATCACGTGGGCCCCCAGGGGAAATCACGGGGGCCCCCAGGGGAAATCACGTGGGCCCCCAGGGGAAATCACGTGGGCCCCCATGGGAAATCACGTGGGCCCCCAGGGGAAATCACGTGGGCCCCCAGGGGAAATCACGTGGGCCCCCAGGGGAAATCACGTGGGCCCCCAGGGGAAATCACGTGGGCCCCCAGGGGAAATCACCTGGGCCAGGTGGGCCATTCACGTGGGCCAGGTGGAGCAATCACGTGGGCCCCCAGGGGAAATCACGTGGGCCCCCAGGGGAAATCACGTGGGCCCCCAGGCGAAATCACGTGGGCCCCCAGGGGAAATCACATGGGCCCCCAGGTGAAATCACGTGGGCCCCAAGGGGAAATCACGTGGGCCCCCAGGGGAAATCACGTGGGCCAGGTGGGACAATCACGTGGGCCAGGTGGGGCAATCACGTGGGCCAGGTGGCCAATCACGTGGGCCCCCAGGGGAAATCACGTGGGCCCCCAGGGGAAATCACGTGGGCCCCCAGGGGAAATCACGTGGGCCCCCAGGGGAGATCACGTGGGCCCCCAGGGGAAATCACGTGGGCCCCCAGGGGAAATCACGTGGGCCCCCAGGGGAAATCCCGTGGGCCCCCAGGGGAAATCACGTGGGCCCCCATGGGAAATCACGTGGGCTCCCATGGGAAATCACGTGGGCCCCCGGGGGATATCACGTGGGCCAGGTGGGGCAATCACGTGGGCCAGGTGGGGCAATCACGTGGGCCAGGTGGAGCAATCACGTGGGCCCCCAGGGGAAATCACGTGGGCCCCCAGGTGAAATCACGTGGGACCCAAGGGGAAATCACGTGGGCCCCCAGGGCAAATCACGTGGGCCCCCAGGGGAAATCACGTGGGCCCCTAGGGGAAATCACGTGGGCCCCCAGGGGAAATCACGTGGGCCCTCAGGGGAAATCACGTGGGCCCCCAGGGGAAATCACGTGGGCCCCCAGGTGAAATCACGTGGGCCAGGTGGGGCAATCACGTGGGCCAGGTGGGGCAATCACGTGGGCCAGGTGGAGCAATCACGTGGGCCCCCAGGGGAAATCACGTGGGCCCCCAGGGGAAATCACGTGGGGCCCCAGGGGCAATCACGTGGGCCCCCAGGGGCAATCACGTGGGCCCCCAGGGGAAATCACGTGGGCACCCAGGGGAAATCACGTGGGCCCCCAGGGGAAATCACGTGGGCCCCCATGGGAAATCACGTGGGCCCCCAGGGGAAATCACGTGGGCCAGGTGGGCCATTCACGTGGGCCAGGTGGAGCAATCACGTGGGCCCCCAGGGGAAATCACGTGGGCCCCCAGGGGAAATCACGTGGGCCCCCAGGGTAAATCACGTGGGCCCCCAGGGGAAATCACGTGGGCCCCCAGGGGAAATCACGTGGGCCCCCAAGGGGAAATCACGTGGGCCCCCAGGGGAAATCACGTGGGCCAGGTGGGACAATCACGTGGGCCAGGTGGGGCAATCACGTGGGCCAGGTGGAGCAATCACGTGGGCCCCCAGGGGAAATCACGTGGGCCCCCAGGGGAAATCACGTGGGCCCCCAGGGGAAATCACGTGGGCCCCGAGGGGAAATCACGTGGGCCCCCAGGGGAAATCACGTGGGCCCCCAGGGGAAATCACGTGGGCCCCCAGGGGAAATCACGTGGGCCCCCAGGGGAAATCACGTGGGCCAGGTGGGGCAATCACGTGGGCCCCCTGGGGCAATCACGTGGGCCAGGTGGGGCAATCACGTGGGCCCCCAGGGGAAATCACGTGGGCCCCCAGGGGAAATCACGTGGGCCCCCAGGGGAAATCACGTGGGCCCCGAGGGGAAATCACGTGGGCCCCCAGGGGAAATCACGTGGGCCCCCAGGGGAAATCACGTGGGCCCCCAGGGGAAATCACGTGGGCCCCCAGGGGAAATCACGTGGGCCAGGTGGGGCAATCACGTGGGCCAGGTGGGGCAATCACGTGGGCCAGGTGGCCAATCACGTGGGCCCCCAGGGGAAATCACGTGGGCCCCCAGGGGAAATCACGTGGGCCCCCAGGGGAAATCACGTGGGCCAGGTGGGGCAATCACGTGGGCCAGGTGGGGCAATCACGTGGGCCAGGTGGGGCAATCACGTGGGCCCCCAGGGGAAATCACGTGGGCCCCCAGGGGAAATCACGTGGGCCCCCAGGGGAAATCACGTGGGCCCCCAGGGGAAATCACGTGGGCCCCCAGGGGAAATCACGTGGGCCCCCAGGGGAAATCACGTGGGCCCCCAGGGGAAATCACGTGGGCCCCCAGGGGAAATCACGTGGGCCAGGTGGGGCAATCACGTGGGCCAGGTGGGGCAATCACGTGGGCCCCCAGGTGGAGCAATCACGTGGGCCCCCAGGGGAAATCACGTGGGCCCCCAGGGGAAATCACGTGGGCCCCCAGGGGAAATCACGTGGGCCCCCAGGGGAAATCACGTGGGCCCCCAGGGGAAATCACGTGGGCCAGGTGGGGCAATCACGTGGGCCCCCAGGTGGGGCAATCACGTGGGCCCCCAGGTGGAGCAATCACGTGGGCCCCCAGGGGAAATCACGTGGGCCCCCAGGGGAAATCACGTGGGCCCCCAGGGGAAATCACGTGGGCCCCCAGGGGAAATCACGTGGGCCCCCAGGGGAAATCACGTGGGCCCCCAGGGGAAATCACGTGGGCCCCCAGGGGAAATCACGTGGGCCCCCAGGGGAAATCACGTGGGCCAGGTGGGGCAATCACGTGGGCCAGGTGGGGCAATCACGTGGGCCCCCAGGGGAAATCACGTGGGCCCCCAGGGGAAATCACGTGGGCCCCCAGGGGAAATCACGTGGGCCCCCAGGGGAAATCACGTGGGCCCCCAGGGGAAATCACGTGGGCCCCCAGGGGAAATCACGTGGGCCCCCAGGGGAAATCACGTGGGCCCCCAGGGGAAATCACGTGGGCCCCCAGGGGAAATCACGTGGGCCAGGTGGGGCAATCACGTGGGCCAGGTGGGGCAATCACGTGGGCCAGGTGGAGCAATCACGTGGGCCCCCAGGGGAAATCACGTGGGCCCCCAGGGGAAATCACGTGGGCCCCCAGGGGAAATCACGTGGGCCCCCAGGGGAAATCACGTGGGCCCCCAGGGGAAATCACGTGGGCCCCCAGGGGAAATCACGTGGGCCCCCAGGGGAAATCACGTGGGCCCCCAGGGGAAATCACGTGGGCCCCCAGGGGAAATCACGTGGGCCCCCAGGGGAAATCACGTGGGCCCCCAGGGGAAATCACGTGGGCCAGGTGGGGCAATCACGTGGGCCAGGTGGGGCAATCACGTGGGCCAGGTGGAGCAATCACGTGGGCCCCCAGGGGAAATCACGTGGGCCCCCAGGGGAAATCACGTGGGCCCCCAGGGGAAATCACGTGGGCCCCCAGGGGAAATCACGTGGGCCCCCAGGGGAAATCACGTGGGCCCCCAGGGGAAATCACGTGGGCCCCCAGGGGAAATCACGTGGGCCCCCAGGGGAAATCACGTGGGCCCCCAGGGGAAATCACGTGGGCCCCCAGGGGAAATCACGTGGGCCAGGTGGGGCAATCACGTGGGCCAGGTGGGGCAATCACGTGGGCCAGGTGGGGCAATCACGTGGGCCAGGTGGGGCAATCACGTGGGCCCCCAGGGGAAATCACGTGGGCCCCCAGGGGAAATCACGTGGGCCCCCAGGGGAAATCACGTGGGCCCCCAGGGGAAATCACGTGGGCCCCCAGGGGAAATCACGTGGGCCCCCAGGGGAAATCACGGGGGCCCCCGGGGGAAATCACGTGGGCCAGGTGGGGCAATCACGTGGGCCAGGTGGGGCAATCACGTGGGCCAGGTGGAGCAATCACGTGGGCCCCCAGGGGAAATCACGTGGGCCCCCAGGGGAAATCACGTGGGCCCCCAGGGGAAATCACGTGGGCCCCCCGGGGAAATCACGTGGGCCCCCAGGGGAAATCACGTGGGCCCCCAGGGGAAATCACGTGGGCCCCCAGGGGAAATCACGTGGGCCCCCAGGGGAAATCACGTGGGCCCCCAGGGGAAATCACGTGGGCCCCCAGGGGAAATCACGTGGGCCCCCAGGGGAAATCACGTGGGCCCCCAGGGGAAATCACGTGGGCCAGGTGGGGCAATCACGTGGGCCAGGTGGAGCAATCACGTGGGCCCCCAGGGGAAATCACGTGGGCCCCCAGGGGAAATCACGTGGGCCCCCAGGGGAAATCACGTGGGCCAGGTGGGGCAATCACGTGGGCCCCCGGGGGAAATCACGTGGGCCCCAGGTGGAGCAATCACGTGGGCCCCCAGGGGAAATCACGTGGGCCCCCAGGGGAAATCACGTGGGCCCCCAGGGGAAATCACGTGGGCCCCCAGGTGGAGCAATCACGTGGGCCCCCAGGTGGAGCAATCACGTGGGCCCCCAGGGGAAATCACGTGGGCCCCCAGGTGGAGCAATCACGTGGGCCCCCAGGGGAAATCACGTGGGCCCCCAGGGGAAATCACGTGGGCCCCCAGGGGAAATCACGTGGGCCCCCAGGGGAAATCACGTGGGCCCCCAGGGGAAATCACGTGGGCCCCCAGGGGAAATCACGTGGGCCCCCAGGGGAAATCACGTGGGCCAGGTGGGGCAATCACGTGGGCCAGGTGGGGCAATCACGTGGGCCCCCAGGGGAAATCACGTGGGCCCCCAGGGGAAATCACGTGGGCCCCCAGGGGAAATCACGTGGGCCCCCAGGGGAAATCACGTGGGCCCCCAGGGGAAATCACGTGGGCCCCCAGGGGAAATCACGTGGGCCCCCAGGGGAAATCACGTGGGCCCCCAGGGGAAATCACGTGGGCCAGGTGGGGCAATCACGTGGGCCAGGTGGGGCAATCACGTGGGCCAGGTGGGGCAATCACGTGGGCCCCCAGGGGAAATCACGTGGGCCCCCAGGGGAAATCACGTGGGCCCCCAGGGGAAATCACGTGGGCCCCCAGGGGAAATCACGTGGGCCCCCAGGGGAAATCACGTGGGCCCCCAGGGGAAATCACGTGGGCCCCCAGGGGAAATCACGTGGGCCCCCAGGGGAAATCACGTGGGCCCCCAGGGGAAATCACGTGGGCCCCCAGGGGAAATCACGTGGGCCAGGTGGGGCAATCACGTGGGCCAGGTGGAGCAATCACGTGGGCCCCCAGGGGAAATCACGTGGGCCCCCAGGGGAAATCACGTGGGCCCCCAGGGGAAATCACGTGGGCCCCCAGGGGAAATCACGTGGGCCCCCAGGGGAAATCACGTGGGCCCCCAGGGGAAATCACGTGGGCCCCCAGGGGAAATCACGTGGGCCAGGTGGGGCAATCACGTGGGCCAGGTGGGGCAATCACGTGGGCCAGGTGGGGCAATCACGTGGGCCCCCAGGGGAAATCACGTGGGCCCCCAGGGGAAATCACGTGGGCCCCCAGGGGAAATCACGTGGGCCCCCAGGGGAAATCACGTGGGCCCCCAGGGGAAATCACGTGGGCCCCCAGGGGAAATCACGTGGGCCCCCAGGGGAAATCACGTGGGCCCCCAGGGGAAATCACGTGGGCCCCCAGGGGAAATCACGTGGGCCCCCAGGGGAAATCACGTGGGCCCCCAGGGGAAATCACGTGGGCCAGGTGGGGCAATCACGTGGGCCAGGTGGGGCAATCACGTGGGCCAGGTGGAGCAATCACGTGGGCCCCCAGGGGAAATCACGTGGGCCCCCAGGGGAAATCACGTGGGCCCCCAGGGGAAATCACGTGGGCCCCCAGGGGAAATCACGTGGGCCCCCAGGGGAAATCACGTGGGCCCCCAGGGGAAATCACGTGGGCCCCCAGGGGAAATCACGTGGGCCCCCAGGGGAAATCACGTGGGCCCCCAGGGGAAATCACGTGGGCCCCCAGGGGAAATCACGTGGGCCAGGTGGGGCAATCACGTGGGCCAGGTGGGGCAATCACGTGGGCCAGGTGGAGCAATCACGTGGGCCCCCAGGGGAAATCACGTGGGCCCCCAGGGGAAATCACGTGGGCCCCCAGGGGAAATCACGTGGGCCCCCAGGGGAAATCACGTGGGCCCCCAGGGGAAATCACGTGGGCCCCCAGGGGAAATCACGTGGGCCCCCAGGGGAAATCACGTGGGCCCCCAGGGGAAATCACGTGGGCCCCCAGGGGAAATCACGTGGGCCAGGTGGGGCAATCACGTGGGCCAGGTGGAGCAATCACGTGGGCCCCCAGGGGAAATCACGTGGGCCCCCAGGGGAAATCACGTGGGCCCCCAGGGGAAATCACGTGGGCCCCCAGGGGAAATCACGTGGGCCCCCAGGGGAAATCACGTGGGCCCCCAGGGGAAATCACGTGGGCCCCCAGGGGAAATCACGTGGGCCAGGTGGGGCAATCACGTGGGCCAGGTGGGGCAATCACGTGGGCCAGGTGGAGCAATCACGTGGGCCCCCAGGGGAAATCACGTGGGCCCCCAGGGGAAATCACGTGGGCCCCCAGGGGAAATCACGTGGGCCCCCAGGGGAAATCACGTGGGCCCCCAGGGGAAATCACGTGGGCCCCCAGGGGAAATCACGTGGGCCCCCAGGGGAAATCACGTGGGCCCCCAGGGGAAATCACGTGGGCCCCCAGGGGAAATCACGTGGGCCCCCAGGGGAAATCACGTGGGCCCCCAGGGGAAATCACGTGGGCCAGGTGGGGCAATCACGTGGGCCAGGTGGGGCAATCACGTGGGCCAGGTGGGGCAATCACGTGGGCCCCCAGGGGAAATCACGTGGGCCCCCAGGGGAAATCACGTGGGCCCCCAGGGGAAATCACGTGGGCCCCCAGGGGAAATCACGTGGGCCCCCAGGGGAAATCACGTGGGCCCCCAGGGGAAATCACGTGGGCCCCCAGGGGAAATCACGTGGGCCCCCAGGGGAAATCACGTGGGCCCCCAGGGGAAATCACGTGGGCCCCCAGGGGAAATCACGTGGGCCCCCAGGGGAAATCACGTGGGCCCCCAGGGGAAATCACGTGGGCCCCCAGGGGAAATCACGTGGGCCCCCAGGGGAAATCACGTGGGCCCCCAGGGGAAATCACGTGGGCCAGGTGGGGCAATCACGTGGGCCAGGTGGGGCAATCACGTGGGCCAGGTGGAGCAATCACGTGGGCCCCCAGGGGAAATCACGTGGGCCCCCAGGGGAAATCACGTGGGCCCCCAGGGGAAATCACGTGGGCCCCCAGGGGAAATCACGTGGGCCCCCAGGGGAAATCACGTGGGCCCCCAGGGGAAATCACGTGGGCCCCCAGGGGAAATCACGTGGGCCCCCAGGGGAAATCACGTGGGCCCCCAGGGGAAATCACGTGGGCCCCCAGGGGAAATCACGTGGGCCAGGTGGGGCAATCACGTGGGCCAGGTGGGGCAATCACGTGGGCCCCCAGGGGAAATCACGTGGGCCCCCAGGGGAAATCACGTGGGCCCCCAGGGGAAATCACGTGGGCCCCCAGGGGAAATCACGTGGGCCCCCAGGGGAAATCACGTGGGCCCCCAGGGGAAATCACGTGGGCCCCCAGGGGAAATCACGTGGGCCAGGTGGGGCAATCACGTGGGCCAGGTGGGGCAATCACGTGGGCCAGGTGGGGCAATCACGTGGGCCCCCAGGGGAAATCACGTGGGCCCCCAGGGGAAATCACGTGGGCCCCCAGGGGAAATCACGTGGGCCCCCAGGGGAAATCACGTGGGCCCCCAGGGGAAATCACGTGGGCCCCCAGGGGAAATCACGTGGGCCCCCAGGGGAAATCACGTGGGCCCCCAGGGGAAATCACGTGGGCCCCCAGGGGAAATCACGTGGGCCCCCAGGGGAAATCACGTGGGCCCCCAGGGGAAATCACGTGGGCCCCCAGGGGAAATCACGTGGGCCAGGTGGGGCAATCACGTGGGCCAGGTGGAGCAATCACGTGGGCCCCCAGGGGAAATCACGTGGGCCCCCAGGGGAAATCACGTGGGCCCCCAGGGGAAATCACGTGGGCCCCCAGGGGAAATCACGTGGGCCCCCAGGGGAAATCACGTGGGCCCCCAGGGGAAATCACGTGGGCCCCCAGGGGAAATCACGTGGGCCCCCAGGGGAAATCACGTGGGCCCCCAGGGGAAATCACGTGGGCCCCCAGGGGAAATCACGTGGGCCAGGTGGGGCAATCACGTGGGCCAGGTGGGGCAATCACGTGGGCCAGGTGGGGCAATCACGTGGGCCAGGTGGGGCAATCACGTGGGCCCCCAGGGGAAATCACGTGGGCCCCCAGGGGAAATCACGTGGGCCCCCAGGGGAAATCACGTGGGCCCCCAGGGGAAATCACGTGGGCCCCCAGGGGAAATCACGTGGGCCCCCAGGGGAAATCACGTGGGCCCCCAGGGGAAATCACGTGGGCCCCCAGGGGAAATCACGTGGGCCCCCAGGGGAAATCACGTGGGCCCCCAGGGGAAATCACGTGGGCCCCCAGGGGAAATCACGTGGGCCCCCAGGGGAAATCACGTGGGCCAGGTGGGGCAATCACGTGGGCCAGGTGGAGCAATCACGTGGGCCCCCAGGGGAAATCACGTGGGCCCCCAGGGGAAATCACGTGGGCCCCCAGGGGAAATCACGTGGGCCCCCAGGGGAAATCACGTGGGCCCCCAGGGGAAATCACGTGGGCCCCCAGGGGAAATCACGTGGGCCCCCAGGGGAAATCACGTGGGCCCCCAGGGGAAATCACGTGGGCCCCCAGGGGAAATCACGTGGGCCCCCAGGGGAAATCACGTGGGCCAGGTGGGGCAATCACGTGGGCCAGGTGGGGCAATCACGTGGGCCAGGTGGGGCAATCACGTGGGCCCCCAGGGGAAATCACGTGGGCCCCCAGGGGAAATCACGTGGGCCCCCAGGGGAAATCACGTGGGCCCCCAGGGGAAATCACGTGGGCCCCCAGGGGAAATCACGTGGGCCCCCAGGGGAAATCACGTGGGCCCCCAGGGGAAATCACGTGGGCCCCCAGGGGAAATCACGTGGGCCCCCAGGGGAAATCACGTGGGCCCCCAGGGGAAATCACGTGGGCCAGGTGGGGCAATCACGTGGGCCAGGTGGGGCAATCACGTGGGCCAGGTGGAGCAATCACGTGGGCCCCCAGGGGAAATCACGTGGGCCCCCAGGGGAAATCACGTGGGCCCCCAGGGGAAATCACGTGGGCCCCCAGGGGAAATCACGTGGGCCCCCAGGGGAAATCACGTGGGCCCCCAGGGGAAATCACGTGGGCCCCCAGGGGAAATCACGTGGGCCCCCAGGGGAAATCACGTGGGCCCCCAGGGGAAATCACGTGGGCCCCCAGGGGAAATCACGTGGGCCCCCAGGGGAAATCACGTGGGCCCCCAGGGGAAATCACGTGGGCCAGGTGGGGCAATCACGTGGGCCCCCAGGGGAAATCACGTGGGCCCCCAGGGGAAATCACGTGGGCCCCCAGGGGAAATCACGTGGGCCCCCAGGGGAAATCACGTGGGCCAGGTGGGGCAATCACGTGGGCCAGGTGGGGCAATCACGTGGGCCAGGTGGAGCAATCACGTGGGCCCCCAGGGGAAATCACGTGGGCCCCCAGGGGAAATCACGTGGGCCCCCAGGGGAAATCACGTGGGCCCCCAGGGGAAATCACGTGGGCCCCCAGGGGAAATCACGTGGGCCCCCAGGGGAAATCACGTGGGCCCCCAGGGGAAATCACGTGGGCCCCCAGGGGAAATCACGTGGGCCAGGTGGGGCAATCACGTGGGCCAGGTGGGGCAATCACGTGGGCCAGGTGGCCAATCACGTGGGCCCCCAGGGGAAATCACGTGGGCCCCCAGGGGAAATCACGTGGGCCCCCAGGGGAAATCACGTGGGCCCCCAGGGGAAATCACGTGGGCCCCCAGGGGAAATCACGTGGGCCCCCAGGGGAAATCACGTGGGCCCCCAGGGGAAATCACGTGGGCCCCCAGGGGAAATCACGTGGGCCCCCAGGGGAAATCACGTGGGCCCCCAGGGGAAATCACGTGGGCCAGGTGGGCCAATCACGTGGGCCAGGTGGAGCAATCACGTGGGCCCCCAGGGGAAATCACGTGGGCCCCCAGGGGAAATCACGTGGGCCCCCAGGGGAAATCACGTGGGCCCCCAGGGGAAATCACGTGGGCCCCCAGGGGAAATCACGTGGGCCCCCAGGGGAAATCACGTGGGCCCCCAGGGGAAATCACGTGGGCCAGGTGGGGCAATCACGTGGGCCAGGTGGGGCAATCACGTGGGCCAGGTGGAGCAATCACGTGGGCCCCCAGGGGAAATCACGTGGGCCCCCAGGGGAAATCACGTGGGCCCCCAGGGGAAATCACGTGGGCCCCCAGGGGAAATCACGTGGGCCCCCAGGGGAAATCACGTGGGCCCCCAGGGGAAATCACGTGGGCCCCCAGGGGAAATCACGTGGGCCCCCAGGGGAAATCACGTGGGCCCCCAGGGGAAATCACGTGGGCCCCCAGGGGAAATCACGTGGGCCCCCAGGGGAAATCACGTGGGCCAGGTGGGGCAATCACGTGGGCCAGGTGGGGCAATCACGTGGGCCAGGTGGAGCAATCACGTGGGCCCCCAGGGGAAATCACGTGGGCCCCCAGGGGAAATCACGTGGGCCCCCAGGGGAAATCACGTGGGCCCCCAGGGGAAATCACGTGGGCCCCCAGGGGAAATCACGTGGGCCCCCAGGGGAAATCACGTGGGCCCCCAGGGGAAATCACGTGGGCCCCCAGGGGAAATCACGTGGGCCCCCAGGGGAAATCACGTGGGCCCCCAGGGGAAATCACGTGGGCCCCCAGGGGAAATCACGTGGGCCCCCAGGGGAAATCACGTGGGCCAGGTGGGGCAATCACGTGGGCCCCCAGGTGGAGCAATCACGTGGGCCCCCAGGGGAAATCACGTGGGCCCCCAGGGGAAATCACGTGGGCCCCCAGGGGAAATCACGTGGGCCAGGTGGGGCAATCACGTGGGCCAGGTGGAGCAATCACGTGGGCCAGGTGGAGCAATCACGTGGGCCCCCAGGGGAAATCACGTGGGCCCCCAGGGGAAATCACGTGGGCCCCCAGGGGAAATCACGTGGGCTCCCCAGGTGGGGCAATCACGTGGGCCCAGGTGGAGCAATCACGTGGGCCCCCAGGGGAAATCACGTGGGCCCCCAGGTGGAGCAATCACGTGGGCCCCCAGGGGAAATCACGTGGGCCCCCAGGGGAAATCACGTGGGCCCCCAGGGGAAATCACGTGGGCCCCCAGGGGAAATCACGTGGGCCCCCAGGGGAAATCACGTGGGCCCCCAGGGGAAATCACGTGGGCCCCCAGGGGAAATCACGTGGGCCAGGTGGGGCAATCACGTGGGCCAGGTGGGGCAATCACGTGGGCCCCCAGGGGAAATCACGTGGGCCCCCAGGGGAAATCACGTGGGCCCCCAGGGGAAATCACGTGGGCCCCCAGGGGAAATCACGTGGGCCCCCAGGGGAAATCACGTGGGCCCCCAGGGGAAATCACGTGGGCCCCCAGGGGAAATCACGTGGGCCCCCAGGGGAAATCACGTGGGCCAGGTGGGGCAATCACGTGGGCCAGGTGGGGCAATCACGTGGGCCAGGTGGAGCAATCACGTGGGCCCCCAGGGGAAATCACGTGGGCCCCCAGGGGAAATCACGTGGGCCCCCAGGGGAAATCACGTGGGCCCCCAGGGGAAATCACGTGGGCCCCCAGGGGAAATCACGTGGGCCCCCAGGGGAAATCACGTGGGCCCCCAGGGGAAATCACGTGGGCCCCCAGGGGAAATCACGTGGGCCCCCAGGGGAAATCACGTGGGCCCCCAGGGGAAATCACGTGGGCCAGGTGGGCCAATCACGTGGGCCAGGTGGAGCAATCACGTGGGCCCCCAGGGGAAATCACGTGGGCCCCCAGGGGAAATCACGTGGGCCTCCAGGGGAAATCACGTGGGCCCCCAGGGGAAATCACGTGGGCCCCCAGGGGAAATCACGTGGGCCCCCACGGGAAATCACGTGGGCCCCCAGGGGAAATCACGTGGGCCAGGTGGGGCAATCACGTGGGCCAGGTGGGGCAATCACGTGGGCCAGGTGGAGCAATCACGTGGGCCCCCAGGGGAAATCACGTGGGCCCCCAGGGGAAATCACGTGGGCCCCCAGGGGAAATCACGTGGGCCCCCAGGGGAAATCACGTGGGCCCCCAGGGGAAATCACGTGGGCCCCCAGGGGAAATCACGTGGGCCCCCAGGGGAAATCACGTGGGCCCCCAGGGGAAATCACGTGGGCCCCCAGGGGAAATCACGTGGGCCCCCAGGGGAAATCACGTGGGCCCCCAGGGGAAATCACGTGGGCCAGGTGGGGCAATCACGTGGGCCAGGTGGGGCAATCACGTGGGCCCCCAGGGGAAATCACGTGGGCCCCCAGGGGAAATCACGTGGGCCCCCAGGGGAAATCACGTGGGCCCCCAGGGGAAATCACGTGGGCCCCCAGGGGAAATCACGTGGGCCCCCAGGGGAAATCACGTGGGCCCCCAGGGGAAATCACGTGGGCCAGGTGGGGCAATCACGTGGGCCAGGTGGGGCAATCACGTGGGCCCCCAGGTGGAGCAATCACGTGGGCCCCCAGGGGAAATCACGTGGGCCCCCAGGGGAAATCACGTGGGCCCCCAGGGGAAATCACGTGGGCCCCCAGGGGAAATCACGTGGGCCCCCAGGGGAAATCACGTGGGCCCCCAGGGGAAATCACGTGGGCCCCCAGGGGAAATCACGTGGGCCCCCAGGGGAAATCACGTGGGCCCCCAGGGGAAATCACGTGGGCCCCCAGGGGAAATCACGTGGGCCCCCAGGGGAAATCACGTGGGCCAGGTGGGGCAATCACGTGGGCTCCCCAGGTGGAGCAATCACGTGGGCCCCCAGGGGAAATCACGTGGGCCCCCAGGGGAAATCACGTGGGCCCCCAGGGGAAATCACGTGGGCCAGGTGGGGCAATCACGTGGGCCAGGTGGGGCAATCACGTGGGCCAGGTGGAGCAATCACGTGGGCCCCCAGGGGAAATCACGTGGGCCCCCAGGGGAAATCACGTGGGCCCCCAGGGGAAATCACGTGGGCCCCCAGGGGAAATCACGTGGGCCCCCAGGGGAAATCACGTGGGCCCCCAGGGGAAATCACGTGGGCCCCCAGGGGAAATCACGTGGGCCCCCAGGGGAAATCACGTGGGCCAGGTGGGGCAATCACGTGGGCCAGGTGGGGCAATCACGTGGGCCAGGTGGGGCAATCACGTGGGCCCCCAGGGGAAATCACGTGGGCCCCCAGGGGAAATCACGTGGGCCCCCAGGGGAAATCACGTGGGCCCCCAGGGGAAATCACGTGGGCCCCCAGGGGAAATCACGTGGGCCCCCAGGGGAAATCACGTGGGCCCCCAGGGGAAATCACGTGGGCCCCCAGGGGAAATCACGTGGGCCCCCAGGGGAAATCACGTGGGCCCCCAGGGGAAATCACGTGGGCCCCCAGGGGAAATCACGTGGGCCCCCAGGGGAAATCACGTGGGCCCCCAGGGGAAATCACGTGGGCCCCCAGGGGAAATCACGTGGGCCCCCAGGGGAAATCACGTGGGCCCCCAGGTGGGGCAATCACGTGGGCACCAGGTGGAGCAATCACGTGGGCCCCCAGGGGAAATCACGTGGGCCCCCAGGTGGAGCAATCACGTGGGCCCCCAGGGGAAATCACGTGGGCCCCCAGGGGAAATCACGTGGGCCCCCAGGGGAAATCACGTGGGCCCCCAGGGGAAATCACGTGGGCCCCCAGGGGAAATCACGTGGGCCCCCAGGGGAAATCACGTGGGCCCCCAGGGGAAATCACGTGGGCCAGGTGGGGCAATCACGTGGGCCAGGTGGGGCAATCACGTGGGCCCCCAGGGGAAATCACGTGGGCCCCCAGGGGAAATCACGTGGGCCCCCAGGGGAAATCACGTGGGCCCCCAGGGGAAATCACGTGGGCCCCCAGGGGAAATCACGTGGGCCCCCAGGGGAAATCACGTGGGCCCCCAGGGGAAATCACGTGGGCCCCCAGGGGAAATCACGTGGGCCAGGTGGGGCAATCACGTGGGCCAGGTGGGGCAATCACGTGGGCCAGGTGGGGCAATCACGTGGGCCCCCAGGGGAAATCACGTGGGCCCCCAGGGGAAATCACGTGGGCCCCCAGGGGAAATCACGTGGGCCCCCAGGGGAAATCACGTGGGCCCCCAGGGGAAATCACGTGGGCCCCCAGGGGAAATCACGTGGGCCCCCAGGGGAAATCACGTGGGCCCCCAGGGGAAATCACGTGGGCCCCCAGGGGAAATCACGTGGGCCCCCAGGTGGAAATCACGTGGGCCCCCAGGGGAAATCACGTGGGCCCCCAGGGGAAATCACGTGGGCCCCCAGGGGAAATCACGTGGGCCCCCAGGGGAAATCACGTGGGCCCCCAGGGGAAATCACGTGGGCCCCCAGGGGAAATCACGTGGGCCCCCAGGGGAAATCACGTGGGCCCCCAGGGGAAATCACGTGGGCCCCCAGGGGAAATCACGTGGGCCCCCAGGGGAAATCACGTGGGCCCCCAGGGGAAATCACGTGGGCCCCCAGGGGAAATCACGTGGGCCAGGTGGGGCAATCACGTGGGCCAGGTGGGGCAATCACGTGGGCCCCCAGGTGGAGCAATCACGTGGGCCCCCAGGGGAAATCACGTGGGCCCCCAGGGGAAATCACGTGGGCCCCCAGGGGAAATCACGTGGGCCCCCAGGGGAAATCACGTGGGCCCCCAGGGGAAATCACGTGGGCCCCCAGGGGAAATCACGTGGGCCAGGTGGGGCAATCACGTGGGCCAGGTGGGGCAATCACGTGGGCCAGGTGGAGCAATCACGTGGGCCCCCAGGGGAAATCACGTGGGCCCCCAGGGGAAATCACGTGGGCCCCCAGGGGAAATCACGTGGGCCCCCAGGGGAAATCACGTGGGCCCCCAGGGGAAATCACGTGGGCCCCCAGGGGAAATCACGTGGGCCCCCAGGGGAAATCACGTGGGCCCCCAGGGGAAATCACGTGGGCCCCCAGGGGAAATCACGTGGGCCAGGTGGGGCAATCACGTGGGCCAGGTGGGGCAATCACGTGGGCCAGGTGGGGCAATCACGTGGGCCAGGTGGGGCAATCACGTGGGCCCCCAGGGGAAATCACGTGGGCCCCCAGGGGAAATCACGTGGGCCCCCAGGGGAAATCACGTGGGCCCCCAGGGGAAATCACGTGGGCCCCGAGGGGAAATCACGTGGGCCCCCAGGGGAAATCACCTGGGCCCCCAGGGGAAATCACGTGGGCCCCCAGGGGAAATCACGTGGGCCCCCAGGGGAAATCACGTGGGCCCCCAGGGGAAATCACTTGGGCCCCCAGGGGAAATCACGTGGGCCCCGAGGGGAAATCACGTGGGCCCCCAGGGGAAATCACGTGGGCCCCCAGGGGAAATCACGTGGGCCCCCAGGGGAAATCACGTGGGCCAGGTGGAGCAATCACGTGGGCCAGGTGGAGCAATCACGTGGGCCCCCAGGGGAAATCACGTGGGCCAGGTGGAGCAATCACGTGGGCCCCCAGGGGCAATCACGTGGGCCCCCAGGGGCCAATCACGTGGGCCCCCAGGGGAAATCACGTGGGCCCCCAGGGGAAATCACGTGGGCCCCCAGGGGAAATCACGTGGGCCCCCAGGGGAAATCACGTGGGCCCCCAGGGGAAATCACGTGGGCCAGGTGGGGCAATCACGTGGGCCAGGTGGGGCAATCACGTGGGCCCCCAGGGGAAATCACGTGGGCCCCCAGGGGAAATCACGTGGGCCCCCAGGGTAAATCACGTGGGCCCCGAGGGGAAATCACGTGGGCCCCCAGGGGAAATCACGTGGGCCCCCAGGGGAAATCACGTGGGCCCCCAGGGGAAATCACGTGGGCCCCCAGGGGAAATCACGTGGGCCAGGTGGGGCAATCACGTGGGCCAGGTGGGGCAATCACGTGGGCCAGGTGGCCAATCACGTGGGCCCCCAGGGGAAATCACGTGGGCCCCCAGGGGAAATCACGTGGGCCCCCAGGGGAAATCACGTGGGCCCCCAGGGGAAATCACGTGGGCCCCCATGGGAAATCACGTGGGCCCCCAGGGGAAATCACGTGGGCCCCCAGGGGAAATCACGTGGGCCCCCAGGGGAAATCACGTGGGCCCCCAGGGGAAATCACGTGGGCCAGGTGGGCCATTTACGTGGGCGAGGTGGAGCAATCACGTGGGCCCCCAGGGGAAATCACGTGGGCCCCCAGGGGAAATCACGTGGGCCCCCAGGGTAAATCACGTGGGCCCCCAGGGGAAATCACGTGGGCCCCCAGGGGAAATCACGTGGGCCCCAAGGGGAAATCACGTGGGCCCCCAGGGGAGATCACGTGGGCCCCCAGGGGAAATCACGTGGGCCCCCAGGGGAAATCCCGTGGGCCCCCAGGGGAGATCACGTGGGCCCCCAGGGGAGATCACGTGGGCCCCCAGGGGAAATCACGTGGGCCCCCAGGGGAAATCCCGTGGGCCCCCAGGGGAAATCACGTGGGCCCCCATGGGAAATCACGTGGGCCCCCAGGGGAAATCACGTGGGCCCCCAGGGGAAATCACGTGGGCCAGGTGGGGCAATCACGTGGGCCAGGTGGGGCAATCACGTGGGCCAGGTGGGGCAATCACGTGGGCCCGGTGGGGCAATCACGTGGGCCCCCAGGGGAAATCACGTGGGCCCCCAGGGGAAATCACGTGGGCCCCCAGGGGAAATCACGTGGGCCCCCAGGGGAGATCACGTGGGCCCCCAGGGGAGATCACGTGGGCCCCCAGGGGAAATCACGTGGGCCCCCAGGGGAAATCCCGTGGGCCCCCAGGGGAAATCACGTGGGCCCCCATGGGAAATCACGTGGGCTCCCAGGGGAAATCACGTGGGCCCCCGGGGGAAATCACGTGGGCCAGGTGGGGCAATCACGTGGGCCAGGTGGGGCAATCACGTGGGCCAGGTGGAGCAATCACGTGGGCCCCCAGGGGAAATCACGTGGGCCCCCAGGGGAAATCACGTGGGCCCCCAGGGGAAATCACGTGGGCCCCCAGGGGAAATCACGTGGGCCCCCAGGGGAAATCACGTGGGCCCCCAGGGGAAATCACGTGGGCCCCCAGGGGAAATCACGTGGGCCCCCAGGGGAAATCACGTGGGCCCCCAGGGGAAATCACGTGGGCCCCCAGGGGAAATCACGTGGGCCCCCAGGGGAAATCACGTGGGCCCCCAGGGGAAATCATGTGGGCCAGGTGGGGCAATCACGTGGGCCAGGTGGAGCAATCACGTGGGCCCCCAGGGGAAATCACGTGGGCCCCCAGGGGAAATCACGTGGGCCCCCAGGGGAAATCACGTGGGCCAGGTGGGGCAATCACGTGGGCCAGGTGGAGCAATCACGTGGGCCAGGTGGAGCAATCACGTGGGCCCCCAGGGGAAATCACGTGGGCCCCCAGGGGAAATCACGTGGGCCCCCAGGGGAAATCACGTGGGCCCCCAGGGGAAATCACGTGGGCCCCCAGGGGCAATCACGTGGGCCCCCAGGGGAAATCACGTGGGCCCCCAGGGGAAATCACGTGGGCCCCCAGGGGAAATCACGTGGGCCCCCAGGGGAAATCACGTGGGCCCCCAGGGGAAATCACGTGGGCCCCCAGGGGAAATCACGTGGGCCCCCAGGGGAAATCACGTGGGCCCCCAGGGGAAATCACGTGGGCCAGGTGGGGAAATCACGTGGGCCAGGTGGGGCAATCACGTGGGCCAGGTGGAGCAATCACGTGGGCCCCCAGGGGAAATCACGTGGGCCCCCAGGGGAAATCACGTGGGCCCCCAGGGGAAATCACGTGGGCCCCCAGGGGAAATCACGTGGGCCCCCAGGTGAAATCACGTGGGCCCCCAGGGGCAATCACGTGGGCCCCCAGGGGAAATCACGTGGGCCCCCAGGGGAAATCACGTGGGCCCCCAGGGGAAATCACGTGGGCCCCCAGGGGAAATCACGTGGGCCAGGTGGGGCAATCACGTGGGCCAGGTGGGGCAATCACGTGGGCCAGGTGGGGCAATCACGTGGGCCAGGTGGGGCAATCACGTGGGCCCCCAGGGGAAATCACGTGGGCCCCCAGGGGAAATCACGTGGGCCCCCAGGGGAAATCACGGTGGCCCCCAGGGGAAATCACGTGGGCCCCCATGGGAAATCACGTGGGCCCCCAGGGGAAATCACGTGGGCCCCCAGGGGAAATCACGTGGGCCAGGTGGGGCAATCACGTGGGCCAGGTGGGGCAATCACGTGGGCCAGGTGGAGCAATCACGTGGGCCCCCAGGGGAAATCACGTGGGCCCCCAGGGGAAATCACGTGGGCCCCCAGGGGAAATCACGTGGGCCCCCAGGGCAAATCACGTGGGCCCCCAGGGGAAATCACGTGGGCCCCCAGGGGAAATCACGTGGGCCCCCAGGGGAAATCACGTGG
This sequence comes from Rupicapra rupicapra, assembly GCA_963981305.1. NCBI lineage: Eukaryota > Metazoa > Chordata > Mammalia > Artiodactyla > Bovidae > Rupicapra > Rupicapra rupicapra. Next base: position 77,717 of record CAXCFB010000009.1, on the reverse strand, counting down.
GCCCCCAGGGGAAATCACGTGGGCCCCCAGGGGAAATCACGTGGGCCCCCAGGGGAAATCACGTGGGCCCCCAGGGGAAATCACGTGGGCCAGGTGGGGCAATCACGTGGGCCAGGTGGAGCAATCACGTGGGCCCCCAGGGGAAATCACGTGGGCCCCCAGGGGAAATCACGTGGGCCCCCAGGGGAAATCACGTGGGCCAGGTGGGGCAATCACGTGGGCCAGGTGGAGCAATCACGTGGGCCAGGTGGAGCAATCACGTGGGCCCCCAGGGGAAATCACGTGGGCCCCCAGGGGAAATCACGTGGGCCCCCAGGGGAAATCACGTGGGCCCCCAGGGGAAATCACGTGGGCCCCCAGGGGAAATCACGTGGGCCCCCAGGGGAAATCACGTGGGCCCCCAGGGGAAATCACGTGGGCCCCCAGGGGAAATCACGTGGGCCCCCAGGGGAAATCACGTGGGCCAGGTGGGGCAATCACGTGGGCCAGGTGGGGCAATCACGTGGGCCAGGTGGGGCAATCACGTGGGCCAGGTGGGGCAATCACGTGGGCCCCCAGGGGAAATCACGTGGGCCCCCAGGGGAAATCACGTGGGCCCCCAGGGGAAATCACGTGGGCCCCCAGTGGAAATCACGTGGGCCCCGAGGGGAAATCACGTGGGCCCCCAGGGGAAATCACCTGGGCCCCCAGGGGAAATCACGTGGGCCCCCAGGGGAAATCACGTGGGCCCCCAGGGGAAATCACGTGGGCCCCCAGGGGAAATCACGTGGGCCCCCAGGGGAAATCACGTGGGCCCCGAGGGGAAATCACGTGGGCCCCCAGGGGAAATCACGTGGGCCCCCAGGGGAAATCACGTGGGCCCCCAGGGGAAATCACGTGGGCCAGGTGGAGCAATCACGTGGGCCAGGTGGAGCAATCACGTGGGCCCCCAGGGGAAATCACGTGGGCCAGGTGGAGCAATCACGTGGGCCCCCAGGGGCAATCACGTGGGCCCCCAGGGGCAATCACGTGGGCCCCCAGGGGAAATCACGTGGGCCCCCAGGGGAAATCACGTGGGCCCCCAGGGGAAATCACGTGGGCCCCCAGGGGAAATCACGTGGGCCCCCAGGGGAAATCACGTGGGCCAGGTGGGGCAATCACGTGGGCCAGGTGGGGCAATCACGTGGGCCCCCAGGGGAAATCACGTGGGCCCCCAGGGGAAATCACGTGGGCCCCCAGGGGAAATCACGTGGGCCCCGAGGGGAAATCACGTGGGCCCCCAGGGGAAATCACGTGGGCCCCCAGGGGAAATCACGTGGGCCCCCAGGGGAAATCACGTGGGCCCCCAGGGGAAATCACGTGGGCCAGGTGGGGCAATCACGTGGGCCAGGTGGGGCAATCACGTGGGCCAGGTGGAGCAATCACGTGGGCCCCCAGGGGAAATCACGTGGGCCCCCAGGGGAAATCACGTGGGCCCCCAGGGGCAATCACGTGGGCCCCCAGGGGAAATCACGTGGGCCCCCAGGGGAAATCACGTGGGCCCCCAGGGGAAATCACGTGGGCCCCCAGGGGAAATCACGTGGGCCCCCAGGGGAAATCACGTGGGCCCCCAGGGGAAATCACGTGGGCCAGGTGGGCCATTCACGTGGGCCAGGTGGAGCAATCACGTGGGCCCCCAGGGGAAATCACGTGGGCCCCCAGGGGAAATCACGTGGGCCCCCAGGGTAAATCACGTGGGCCCCCAGGGGAAATCACGTGGGCCCCCAGGGGAAATCACGTGGGCCCCAAGGGGAAATCACGTGGGCCCCCAGGGGAAATCACGTGGGCCAGGTGGGACAATCACGTGGGCCAGGTGGGGCAATCACGTGGGCCAGGTGGCCAATCACGTGGGCCCCCAGGGGAAATCACGTGGGCCCCCAGGGGAAATCACGTGGGCCCCCAGGGGAAATCACGTGGGCCCCCAGGGGAGATCACGTGGGCCCCCAGGGGAGATCACGTGGGCCCCCAGGGGAAATCACGTGGGCCCCCAGGGGAAATCCCGTGGGCCCCCAGGGGAAATCACGTGGGCCCCCATGGGAAATCACGTGGGCTCCCATGGGAAATCACGTGGGCCCCCGGGGGAAATCACGTGGGCCAGGTGGGGCAATCACGTGGGCCAGGTGGGGCAATCACGTGGGCCAGGTGGAGCAATCACGTGGGCCCCCAGGGGAAATCACGTGGGCCCCCAGGGGAAATCACGTGGGACCCAAGGGGAAATCACGTGGGCCCCCAGGGCAAATCACGTGGGCCCCCAGGGGAAATCACGTGGGCCCCCAGGGGAAATCACGTGGGCCCCCAGGGGAAATCACGTGGGCCCCCAGGGGAAATCACGTGGGCCCCCAGGGGAAATCACGTGGGCCCCCAGGGGAAATCACGTGGGCCAGGTGGGGCAATCACGTGGGCCAGGTGGAGCAATCACGTGGGCCCCCAGGGGAAATCACGTGGGCCCCCAGGGGAAATCACGTGGGCCCCCAGGGGAAATCACGTGGGCCAGGTGGGGCAATCACGTGGGCCAGGTGGAGCAATCACGTGGGCCAGGTGGAGCAATCACGTGGGCCCCCAGGGGAAATCACGTGGGCCCCCAGGGGAAATCACGTGGGCCCCCAGGGGAAATCACGTGGGCCCCCAGGGGAAATCACGTGGGCCCCCAGGGGCAATCACGTGGGCCCCCAGGGGAAATCACGTGGGCCCCCAGGGGAAATCACGTGGGCCCCCAGGGGAAATCACGTGGGCCCCCAGGGGAAATCACGTGGGCCAGGTGGGGCAATCACGTGGGCCAGGTGGGGCAATCACGTGGGCCAGGTGGAGCAATCACGTGGGCCCCCAGGGGAAATCACGTGGGCCCCCAGGGGAAATCACGTGGGCCCCCAGGGGAAATCACGTGGGCCCCCAGGGGAAATCACGTGGGCCCCCAGGGGAAATCACGTGGGCCCCCAGGGGAAATCACGTGGGCCCCCAGGGGAAATCACGTGGGCCCCCAGGGGAAATCACGTGGGCCAGGTGGGGCAATCACGTGGGCCAGGTGGAGCAATCACGTGGGCCCCCAGGGGAAATCACGTGGGCCCCCAGGGGAAATCACGTGGGCCCCCAGGGGAAATCACGTGGGCCCCCAGGGGAAATCACGTGGGCCCCCAGGGGAAATCACGTGGGCCCCCAGGGGAAATCACGTGGGCCCCCAGGGGAAATCACGTGGGCCCCCAGGGGAAATCACGTGGGCCCCAGGGGAAATCACGTGGGCCCCCAGGGGAAATCACGTGGGCCCCCAGGGGAAATCACGTGGGCCCCCATGGGAAATCACGTGGGCCCCCAGGGGAAATCACGTGGGCCCCCAGGGGAAATCACGTGGGCCAGGTGGGGCAATCACGTGGGCCAGGTGGGGCAATCACGTGGGCCCCCAGGTGGAGCAATCACGTGGGCCCCCAGGGGAAATCACGTGGGCCCCCAGGGGAAATCACGTGGGCCAGGTGGGGCAATCACGTGGGCCAGGTGGGGCAATCACGTGGGCCAGGTGGGGCAATCACGTGGGCCAGGTGGGGCAATCACGTGGGCCAGGTGGAGCAATCACGTGGGCCCCCAGGGGAAATCACGTGGGCCCCCAGGGGAAATCACGTGGGCCCCCAGGGGAAATCACGTGGGCCCCCAGGGGAAATCACGTGGGCCCCGAGGGGAAATCACGTGGGCCCCCAGGGGAAATCACGTGGGCCCCCAGGGGAAATCACGTGGGCCCCCAGGGGAAATCACGTGGGCCAGGTGGGGCAATCACGTGGGCCAGGTGGGGCAATCACGTGGGCCAGGTGGGGCAATCACGTGGGCCAGGTGGGGCAATCACGTGGGACAGGTGGAGCAATCACGTGGGCCCCCAGGGGAAATCACGTGGGCCCCCAGGGGAAATCACGTGGGCCAGGTGGGGCAATCACGTGGGCCAGGTGGGGCAATCACGTGGGCCAGGTGGGGCAATCACGTGGGCCAGGTGGGGCAATCACGTGGGCCAGGTGGGGCAATCACGTGGGCCAGGTGGAGCAATCACGTGGGCCCCCAGGGGAAATCACGTGGGCCCCCAGGGGAAATCACGTGGGCCCCCAGGGGAAATCACGTGGGCCCCCAGGGGAAATCACGTGGGCCCCGAGTGGAAATCACGTGGGCCCCCAGGGGAAATCACGTGGGCCCCCAGGGGAAATCACGTGGGCCCCCAGGGGAAATCACGTGGGCCCCCAGGGGCAATCACGTGGGCCCCCAGGGGAAATCACGTGGGCCCCCAGGGGAAATCACGTGGGCCCCCAGGGGAAATCACGTGGGCCCCCAGGGGAAATCACGTGGGCCAGGTGGGGCAATCACGTGGGCCAGGTGGGGCAATCACGTGGGCCAGGTGGGGCAATCACGTGGGCCAGGTGGGGCAATCACGTGGGCCCCCAGGGGAAATCACGTGGGCCCCCAGGGGAAATCACGTGGGCCCCCAGGGGAAATCACGTGGGCCCCCAGGGGAAATCACGTGGGCCCCCAGGGGAAATCACGTGGGCCCCCAGGGGAAATCACGTGGGCCCCCGGGGGAAATCACGTGGGCCAGGTGGGGCAATCACGTGGGCCAGGTGGGGCAATCACGTGGGCCAGGTGGAGCAATCACGTGGGCCCCCAGGGGAAATCACGTGGGCCCCCAGGGGAAATCACGTGGGCCCCAAGGGGAAATCACGTGGGCCCCCAGGGCAAATCACGTGGGCCCCCAGGGGAAATCACGTGGGCCCCCAGGGGAAATCACGTGGGCCCCCAGGGGAAATCACGTGGGCCCCCAGGGGAAATCACGTGGGCCCCCAGGGGAAATCACGTGGGCCCCCAGGGGAAATCACGTGGGCCCCCAGGGGAAATCACGTGGGCCAGGTGGGGCAATCACGTGGGCCAGGTGGAGCAATCACGTGGGCCCCCAGGGGAAATCACGTGGGCCCCCAGGGGAAATCACGTGGGCCCCCAGGGGAAATCACGTGGGCCAGGTGGGGCAATCACGTGGGCCAGGTGGAGCAATCACGTGGGCCAGGTGGAGCAATCACGTGGGCCCCCAGGGGAAATCACGTGGGCCCCCAGGGGAAATCACGTGGGCCCCCAGGGGAAATCACGTGGGCCCCCAGGGGAAATCACGTGGGCCCCCAGGGGAAATCACGTGGGCCCCCAGGGGAAATCACGTGGGCCCCCAGGGGAAATCACGTGGGCCCCCAGGGGAAATCACGTGGGCCCCCAGGGGAAATCACGTGGGCCAGGTGGGGCAATCACGTGGGCCAGGTGGGGCAATCACGTGGGCCAGGTGGGGCAATCACGTGGGCCAGGTGGGGCAATCACGTGGGCCCCCAGGGGAAATCACGTGGGCCCCCAGGGGAAATCACGTGGGCCCCCAGGGGAAATCACGTGGGCCAGGTGGGGAAATCACGTGGGCCAGGTGGGGCAATCACGTGGGCCCCCAGGGGAAATCACGTGGGCCCCCAGGGGAAATCACGTGGGCCCCCAGGGGAAATCACGTGGGCCCCCAGGGGAAATCACGTGGGCCAGGTGGGGCAATCACGTGGGCCCCCAGGGGAAATCACGTGGGCCCCCAGGGGAAATCACGTGGGCCCCCAGGGGAAATCACGTGGGCCCCCAGGGGAAATCACGTGCGCCCCCAGGGGAAATCACGTGGGCCCCCAGGGCAAATCACGTGGGCCCCCAGGGGAAATCACGTGGGCCCCCAGGGGAAATCAGTTGGGCCCCAAGGGGAAATCACGTGGGCCCCCAGGGGAAATCACGTGGGCCCCCAGGGGAAATCAGGTGGGCCCCAAGGGGAAATCACGTGGGCCCCCAGGGGAAATCACGTGGGCCAGGTGGGGCAATCACGTGGGCCAGGTGGGGCAATCACGTGGGACAGGTGGAGCAATCACGTGGGCCCCCAGGGGAAATCACGTGGGCCCCCAGGGGAAATCACGTGCGCCCCCAGGGGAAATCATGTGGGCCCCCAGGGGAAATCACGTGCGCCCCCAGGGGAAATCACGTGGGCCCCCAGGGGAAATCACGTGGGCCCCCAGGGGAAATCACGTGGGCCCCTAGGGGAAATCACGTGGGCCCCCAGGGGAAATCACGTGGGCCCCCAGGGGAAATCACGTGGGCCCCCAGGGCAAATCTCGTGGGCCCCCAGGGGAAATCACGTGGGCCAGGTGGGGCAATCACGTGGGCCAGGTGGGGCAATCACGTGGGCCAGGTGGAGCAATCACGTGGGCCCCCAGGGGAAATCACGTGGGCCCCAGGGCAAATCACGTGGGCCCCCAGGGGAAATCACGTGGGCCCCCAGGGGAAATCACGTGGGCCCCCAGGGGAAATCACGTGGGCCCCCAGGGCAAATCACGTGGGCCCCCAGGGGAAATCACGTGGGCCCCCAGGGGAAATCACGTGGACCCCCAGGGGAAATCACGTGGGCCCCCAGGGGAAATCACGTGGGCCCCCAGGGGAAATCACGTGCGCCCCCAGGGGCAATCACGTGGGCCAGGTGGGGCAATCACGTGGGCCCCCAGGGGAAATCACGTGGGCCCCCAGGGGAAATCATGTGGGCCAGGTGGGGCAATCACGTGGGCCAGGTGGAGCAATCACGTGGGCCCCCAGGGGAAATCACGTGGGCCCCCAGGGGAAATCACGTGGGCCCCCAGGGGAAATCACGTGGGCCAGGTGGGGCAATCACGTGGGCCAGGTGGGGCAATCACGTGGGCCAGGTGGAGCAATCACGTGGGCCCCCAGGGGAAATCACGTGGGCCCCCAGGGGAAATCACGTGGGCCCCCAGGGGAAATCACGTGGGCCCCCAGGGGAAATCACGTGGGCCCCCAGGGGAAATCACGTGGGCCCCCAGGGGAAATCACGTGGGCCCCCAGGGGAAATCACGTGGGCCCCCAGGGGAAATCACGTGGGCCCCCAGGGGCAATCACGTGGGCCCCCAGGGGAAATCACGTGGGCCCCCAGGGGAAATCACGTGGGCCCCCAGGGGAAATCACGTGGGCCCCCAGGGGAAATCACGTGGGCCAGGTGGGGAAATCACGTGGGCCAGGTGGGGCAATCACGTGGGCCAGGTGGAGCAATCACGTGGGCCCCCAGGGGAAATCACGTGGGCCCCCAGGGGAAATCACGTGGGCCCCCAGGGGAAATCACGTGGGCCCCCAGGGGAAATCACGTGGGCCCCCAGGGGAAATCACGTGGGCCCCCAGGGGCAATCACGTGGGCCCCCAGGGGAAATCACGTGGGCCCCCAGGGGAAATCACGTGGGCCCCCAGGGGAAATCACGTGGGCCCCCAGGGGAAATCACGTGGGCCAGGTGGGGCAATCACGTGGGCCAGGTGGGGCAATCACGTGGGCCAGGTGGGGCAATCACGTGGGCCAGGTGGGGCAATCACGTGGGCCCCCAGGGGAAATCACGTGGGCCCCCAGGGGAAATCACGTGGGCCCCCAGGGGAAATCACGGGGGCCCCCAGGGGAAATCACGTGGGCCCCCATGGGAAATCACGTGGGCCCCCAGGGGAAATCACGTGGGCCCCCGGGGGAAATCACGTGGGCCAGGTGGGGCAATCACGTGGGCCAGGGGGGGAATCACGTGGGCCAGGTGGAGCAATCACGTGGGCCCCCAGGGGAAATCACGTGGGCCCCCAGGGGAAATCACGTGGGCCCCAAGGGGAAATCACGTGGGCCCCCAGGGCAAATCACGTGGGCCCCCAGGGGAAATCACGTGGGCCCCCAGGGGAAATCACGTGGGCCCCCAGGGGAAATCACGTGGGCCCCCAGGGGAAATCACGTGGGCCCCCAGGGGAAATCACGTGGGCCCCCAGGGGAAATCACGTGGGCCCCCAGGGGAAATCACGTGGGCCAGGTGGGGCAATCACGTGGGCCAGGTGGAGCAATCACGTGGGCCCCCAGGGGAAATCACGTGGGCCCCCAGGGGAAATCACGTGGGCCCCCAGGGGAAATCACGTGGGCCAGGTGGGGCAATCACGTGGGCCAGGTGGAGCAATCACGTGGGCCAGGTGGAGCAATCACGTGGGCCCCCAGGGGAAATCACGTGGGCCCCCAGGGGAAATCACGTGGGCCCCCAGGGGAAATCACGTGGGCCCCCAGGGGAAATCACGTGGGCCCCCAGGGGAAATCACGTGGGCCCCCAGGGGAAATCACGTGGGCCCCCAGGGGAAATCACGTGGGCCCCCAGGGGAAATCACGTGGGCCAGGTGGGGCAATCACGTGGGCCAGGTGGGGCAATCACGTGGGCCAGGTGGGGCAATCACGTGGGCCAGGTGGGGCAATCACGTGGGCCCCCAGGGGAAATCACGTGGGCCCCCAGGGGAAATCACGTGGGCCCCCAGGGGAAATCACGTGGGCCCCCAGGGGAAATCACGTGGGCCCCGAGGGGAAATCACGTGGGCCCCCAGGGGAAATCACGTGGGCCCCCAGGGGAAATCACGTGGGCCCCCAGGGGAAATCACGTGGGCCCCCAGGGGAAATCACGTGGGCCCCCAGGGGAAATCACGTGGGCCCCCAGGGGAAATCACGTGGGCCCCCAGGGGAAATCACGTGGGCCCCCAGGGGAAATCACGTGGGCCCCCAGGGGAAATCACGTGGGCCCCCAGGGGAAATCACGTGGGCCAGGTGGAGCAATCACGTGGGCCAGGTGGAGCAATCACGTGGGCCCCCAGGGGAAATCACGTGGGCCAGGTGGAGCAATCACGTGGGCCCCCAGGGGCAATCACGTGGGCCCCCAGGGGCAATCACGTGGGCCCCCAGGGGAAATCACGTGGGCCCCCAGGGGAAATCACGTGGGCCCCCAGGGGAAATCACGTGGGCCCCCAGGGGAAATCACGTGGGCCCCCAGGGGAAATCACGTGGGCCAGGTGGGGCAATCACGTGGGCCAGGTGGGGCAATCACGTGGGCCCCCAGGGGAAATCACGTGGGCCCCCAGGGGAAATCACGTGGGCCCCCAGGGTAAATCACGTGGGCCCCGAGGGGAAATCACGTGGGCCCCCAGGGGAAATCACGTGGGCCCCCAGGGGAAATCACGTGGGCCCCCAGGGGAAATCACGTGGGCCCCCAGGGGAAATCACGTGGGCCAGGTGGGGCAATCACGTGGGCCAGGTGGGGCAATCACGTGGGCCAGGTGGCCAATCACGTGGGCCCCCAGGGGAAATCACGTGGGCCCCCAGGGGAAATCACGTGGGCCCCCAGGGGAAATCACGTGGGCCCCCAGGGGAAATCACGTGGGCCCCCAGGGGAAATCACGTGGGCCCCCAGGGGAAATCACGTGGGCCCCCAGGGGAAATCACGTGGGCCCCCAGGGGAAATCACGTGGGCCCCCAGGGGAAATCACGTGGGCCCCCAGGGGAAATCACGTGGGCCAGGTGGGCCATTCACGTGGGCCAGGTGGAGCAATCACGTGGGCCCCCAGGGGAAATCACGTGGGCCCCCAGGGGAAATCACGTGGGCCCCCAGGGGAAATCACGTGGGCCCCCAGGGGAAATCACGTGGGCCCCCAGGGGAAATCACGTGGGCCCCCAGGGGAAATCACGTGGGCCCCCAGGGGAAATCACGTGGGCCAGGTGGGACAATCACGTGGGCCAGGTGGGGCAATCACGTGGGCCAGGTGGCCAATCACGTGGGCCCCCAGGGGAAATCACGTGGGCCCCCAGGGGAAATCACGTGGGCCCCCAGGGGAAATCACGTGGGCCCCCAGGGGAGATCACGTGGGCCCCCAGGGGAAATCACGTGGGCCCCCAGGGGAAATCACGTGGGCCCCCAGGGGAAATCCCGTGGGCCCCCAGGGGAAATCACGTGGGCCCCCATGGGAAATCACGTGGGCTCCCAGGGGAAATCACGTGGGCCCCCGGGGGAAATCACGTGGGCCAGGTGGGGCAATCACGTGGGCCAGGTGGGACAATCACGTGGGCCAGGTGGAGCAATCACGTGGGCCCCCAGGGGAAATCACGTGGGCCCCCAGGGGAAATCACGTGGGACCCAAGGGGAAATCACGTGGGCCCCCAGGGCAAATCACGTGGGCCCCCAGGGGAAATCACGTGGGCCCCCAGGGGAAATCACGTGGGCCCCCAGGGGAAATCACGTGGGCCCCCAGGGGAAATCACGTGGGCCCCCAGGGGAAATCACGTGGGCCCCCAGGGGAAATCACGTGGGCCCCCAGGGGAAATCACGTGGGCCCCCAGGGGAAATCATGTGGGCCAGGTGGGGCAATCACGTGGGCCAGGTGGAGCAATCACGTGGGCCCCCAGGGGAAATCACGTGGGCCCCCAGGGGAAATCACGTGGGCCCCCAGGGGAAATCACGTGGGCCAGGTGGGGCAATCACGTGGGCCAGGTGGAGCAATCACGTGGGCCAGGTGGAGCAATCACGTGGGCCCCCAGGGGAAATCACGTGGGCCCCCAGGGGAAATCACGTGGGCCCCCAGGGGAAATCACGTGGGCCCCCAGGGGAAATCACGTGGGCCCCCAGGGGCAATCACGTGGGCCCCCAGGGGAAATCACGTGGGCCCCCAGGGGAAATCACGTGGGCCACCAGGGGAAATCACGTGGGCCCCCAGGGGCAATCACGTGGGCCCCCAGGGGAAATCACGTGGGCCCCCAGGGGAAATCACGTGGGCCCCCAGGGGAAATCACGTGGGCCCCCAGGGGAAATCACGTGGGCCAGGTGGGGAAATCACGTGGGCCAGGTGGGGCAATCACGTGGGCCAGGTGGAGCAATCACGTGGGCCCCCAGGGGAAATCACGTGGGCCCCCAGGGGAAATCACGTGGGCCCCCAGGGGAAATCACGTGGGCCCCCAGGGGAAATCACGTGGGCCCCCAGGGGAAATCACGTGGGCCCCCAGGGGCAATCACGTGGGCCCCCAGGGGAAATCACGTGGGCCCCCAGGGGAAATCACGTGGGCCCCCAGGGGAAATCACGTGGGCCCCCTGGGGAAATCACGTGGGCCAGGTGGGGCAATCACGTGGGCCAGGTGGGGCAATCACGTGGGCCAGGTGGGGCAATCACGTGGGCCAGGTGGGGCAATCACGTGGGCCCCCAGGGGAAATCACGTGGGCCCCCAGGGGAAATCACGTGGGCCCCCAGGGGAAATCACGTGGGCCCCCAGGGGAAATCACGTGGGCCCCCAGGGGAAATCACGTGGGCCCCCAGGGGAAATCACGTGGGCCCCCAGGGGAAATCACGTGGGCCAGGTGGGGCAATCACGTGGGCCAGGTGGGGCAATCACGTGGGCCAGGTGGAGCAATCACGTGGGCCCCCAGGGGAAATCACGTGGGCCCCCAGGGGAAATCACGTGGGCCCCCAGGGGAAATCACGTGGGCCCCCAGGGCAAATCACGTGGGCCCCCAGGGGAAATCACGTGGGCCCCCAGGGGAAATCACGTGGGCCCCCAGGGGAAATCACGTGGGCCCCCAGGGGAAATCACGTGGGCCCCCAGGGGAAATCACGTGGGCCCCCAGGGGAAATCACGTGGGCCCCCAGGGGAAATCACGTGGGCCAGGTGGGGCAATCACGTGGGCCAGGTGGAGCAATCACGTGGGCCCCCAGGGGAAATCACGTGGGCCCCCAGGGGAAATCACGTGGGCCCCCAGGGGAAATCACGTGGGCCAGGTGGGGCAATCACCTGGGCCAGGTGGAGCAATCACGTGGGCCAGGTGGAGCAATCACGTGGGCCCCCAGGGGAAATCACGTGGGCCCCCAGGGGAAATCACGTGGGCCCCCAGGGGAAATCACGTGGGCCCCCAGGGGAAATCACGTGGGCCCCCAGGGGAAATCACGTGGGCCCCCAGGGGAAATCACGTGGGCCACCAGGGGAAATCACGTGGGCCCCTAGGGGAAATCACGTGGGCCCCCAGGGGAAATCACGTGGGCCAGGTGGGGCAATCACGTGGGCCAGGTGGGGCAATCACGTGGGCCAGGTGGGGCAATCACGTGGGCCAGGTGGGGCAATCACGTGGGCCCCCAGGGGAAATCACGTGGGCCCCCAGGGGAAATCACGTGGGCCCCCAGGGGAAATCACGTGGGCCCCCAGTGGAAATCACGTGGGCCCCGAGGGGAAATCACGTGGGCCCCCAGGGGAAATCACCTGGGCCCCCAGGGGAAATCACGTGGGCCCCCAGGGGAAATCACGTGGGCCCCCAGGGGAAATCACGTGGGCCCCCAGGGGAAATCACGTGGGCCCCCAGGGGAAATCACGTGGGCCCCGAGGGGAAATCACGTGGGCCCCCAGGGGAAATCACGTGGGCCCCCAGGGGAAATCACGTGGGCCCCCAGGGGAAATCACGTGGGCCAGGTGGGGCAATCACGTGGGCCAGGTGGAGCAATCACGTGGGCCCCCAGGGGAAATCACGTGGGCCAGGTGGAGCAATCACGTGGGCCCCCAGGGGAAATCACGTGGGCCCCCAGGGGAAATCACGTGGGCCCCCAGGGGAAATCACGTGGGCCCCCAGGGGAAATCACGTGGGCCCCCAGGGGAAATCACGTGGGCCCCCAGGGGAAATCACGTGGGCCCCCAGGGGAAATCACGTGGGCCAGGTGGGGCAATCACGTGGGCCAGGTGGGGCAATCACGTGGGCCCCCAGGGGAAATCACGTGGGCCCCCAGGGGAAATCACGTGGGCCCCCAGGGGAAATCACGTGGGCCCCGAGGGGAAATCACGTGGGCCCCCAGGGGAAATCACGTGGGCCCCCAGGGGAAATCACGTGGGCCCCCAGGGGAAATCACGTGGGCCCCCAGGGGAAATCACGTGGGCCAGGTGGGGCAATCACGTGGGCCAGGTGGGGCAATCACGTGGGCCAGGTGGCCAATCACGTGGGCCCCCAGGGGAAATCACGTGGGCCCCCAGGGGAAATCACGTGGGCCCCCAGGGGAAATCACGTGGGCCCCCAGGGGAAATCACGTGGGCCCCCAGGGGAAATCACGTGGGCCCCCAGGGGAAATCACGTGGGCCCCCAGGGGAAATCACGTGGGCCCCCAGGGGAAATCACGTGGGCCCCCAGGGGAAATCACGTGGGCCAGGTGGGGCAATCACGTGGGCCAGGTGGAGCAATCACGTGGGCCCCCAGGGGAAATCACGTGGGCCCCCAGGGGAAATCACGTGGGCCCCCAGGGTAAATCACGTGGGCCCCCAGGGGAAATCACGTGGGCCCCCAGGGGAAATCACGTGGGCCCCAAGGGGAAATCACGTGGGCCCCCAGGGGAAATCACGTGGGCCAGGTGGGACAATCACGTGGGCCAGGTGGGGCAATCACGTGGGCCAGGTGGCCAATCACGTGGGCCCCCAGGGGAAATCACGTGGGCCCCCAGGGGAAATCACGTGGGCCCCCAGGGGAAATCACGTGGGCCCCCAGGGGAAATCACGTGGGCCCCCAGGGGAAATCACGTGGGCCCCCAGGGGAAATCACGTGGGCCAGGTGGGGCAATCACGTGGGCCAGGTGGAGCAATCACGTGGGCCCCCAGGGGAAATCACGTGGGCCCCCAGGGGAAATCACGTGGGCCCCCAGGGGAAATCACGTGGGCCAGGTGGGGCAATCACGTGGGCCAGGTGGAGCAATCACGTGGACCAGGTGGAGCAATCACGTGGGCCCCCAGGGGAAATCACGTGGGCCCCCAGGGGAAATCACGTGGGCCCCCAGGGGAAATCACGTGGGCCCCCAGGGGAAATCACGTGGGCCCCCAGGGGCAATCACGTGGGCCCCCAGGGGAAATCACGTGGGCCCCCAGGGGAAATCACGTGGGCCCCCAGGGGAAATCACGTGGTCCCCCAGGGGAAATCACGTGGGCCAGGTGGGGCATTCACGTGGGCCAGGTGGGGCAATCACGTGGGCCAGGTGGAGCAATCACGTGGGCCCCCAGGGGAAATCACGTGGGCCCCCAGGGGAAATCACGTGGGCCCCCAGGGGAAATCACGTGGGCCCCCAGGGGAAATCACGTGGGACCACAGGGGAAATCACGTGGGCCCCCAGGGGAAATCACGTGGGCCCCCAGGGGAAATCACGTGGGCCCCCAGGGGAAATCACGTGGGCCAGGTGGGGCAATCACGTGGGCCAGGTGGAGCAATCACGTGGGCCCCCAGGGGAAATCACGTGGGCCCCCAGGGGAAATCACGTGGGCCCCCAGGGGCAATCACGTGGGCCCCCAGGGGCAATCACGTGGGCCCCCAGGGGAAATCACGTGGGCCCCCAGGGGAAATCACGTGGGCCCCCAGGGGAAATAACGTGGGCCCCCAGGGGAAATCACGTGGGCCCCAGGGGAAATCACGTGGGCCCCCAGGGGAAATCACGTGGGCCCCCAGGGGAAATCACGTGGGCCCCCATGGGAAATCACGTGGGCCCCCAGGGGAAATCACGTGGGCCCCCGGGGGAAATCACGTGGGCCAGGTGGGGCAATCACGTGGGCCAGGTGGGGCAATCACGTGGGCCAGGTGGAGCAATCACGTGGGCCCCCAGGGGAAATCACGTGGGCCCCCAGGGGAAATCACGTGGGCCAGGTGGGGCAATCACGTGGGCCAGGTGGGGCAATCACGTGGGCCAGGTGGGGCAATCACGTGGGCCAGGTGGGGCAATCACGTGGGCCAGGTGGAGCAATCACGTGGGCCCCCAGGGGAAATCACGTGGGCCCCCAGGGGAAATCACGTGGGCCCCCAGGGGAAATCACGTGGGCCCCCAGGGGAAATCACGTGGGCCCCGAGGGGAAATCACGTGGGCCCCCAGGGGAAATCACGTGGGCCCCCAGGGGAAATCACGTGGGCCCCCAGGGGAAATCACGTGGGCCAGGTGGGGCAATCACGTGGGCCAGGTGGGGCAATCACGTGGGCCAGGTGGGGCAATCACGTGGGCCAGGTGGGGCAATCACGTGGGCCCCCAGGGGAAATCACGTGGGCCCCCAGGGGAAATCACGTGGGCCCCCAGGGGAAATCACGTGGGCCCCCAGGGGAAATCACGTGGGCCAGGTGGGGAAATCACGTGGGCCAGGTGGGGCAATCACGTGGGCCAGGTGGGGCAATCACGTGGGCCAGGTGGGGCAATCACGTGGGCCAGGTGGAGCAATCACGTGGGCCCCCAGGGGAAATCACGTGGGCCCCCAGGGGAAATCACGTGGGCCCCCAGGGGAAATCACGTGGGCCCCCAGGGGAAATCACGTGGGCCCCCAGGGGAAATCACGTGGGCCCCCAGGGGAAATCACGTGGGCCCCCAGGGGAAATCACGTGGGCCCCCAGGGGAAATCACGTGGGCCCCCAGGGGCAATCACGTGGGCCCCCAGGGGAAATCACGTGGGCCCCCAGGGGAAATCACGTGGGCCCCCAGGGGAAATCACGTGGGCCCCCAGGGGAAATCACGTGGGCCAGGTGGGGCAATCACGTGGGCCAGGTGGGGCAATCACGTGGGCCAGGTGGGGCAATCACGTGGGCCAGGTGGGGCAATCACGTGGGCCCCCAGGGGAAATCACGTGGGCCCCCAGGGGAAATCACGTGGGCCCCCAGGGGAAATCACGTGGGCCCCCAGGGGAAATCACGTGGGCCCCCAGGGGAAATCACGTGGGCCCCCAGGGGAAATCACGTGGGCCCCCAGGGGAAATCACGTGGGCCAGGTGGGGCAATCACGTGGGCCAGGTGGGGCAATCACGTGGGCCAGGTGGAACAATCACGTGGGCCCCCAGGGGAAATCACATGGGCCCCCAGGGGAAATCACGTGGGCCCCAAGGGGAAATCACGTGGGCCCCCAGGGCAAATCACGTGGGCCCCCAGGGGAAATCACGTGGGCCCCCAGGGGAAATCACGTGGGCCCCCAGGGGAAATCACGTGGGCCCCCAGGGGAAATCACGTGGGCCCCCAGGGGAAATCACGTGGGCCCCCAGGGGAAATCACGTGGGCCCCCAGGGGAAATCACGTGGGCCAGGTGGGGCAATCACGTGGGCCCCCAGGTGGAGCAATCACGTGGGCCCCCAGGGGAAATCACGTGGGCCCCCAGGGGAAATCACGTGGGCCCCCAGGGGAAATCACGTGGGCCAGGTGGGGCAATCACGTGGGCCAGGTGGGGCAATCACGTGGGCCAGGTGGAGCAATCACGTGGGCCCCCAGGGGAAATCACGTGGGCCCCCAGGGGAAATCACGTGGGCCCCCAGGGGAAATCACGTGGGCCCCCAGGGGAAATCACGTGGGCCCCCAGGGGAAATCACGTGGGCCCCCAGGGGAAATCACGTGGGCCCCCAGGGGAAATCACGTGGGCCCCCAGGGGAAATCACGTGGGCCAGGTGGGGCAATCACGTGGGCCAGGTGGGGCAATCACGTGGGCCAGGTGGGGCAATCACGTGGGCCCCCAGGGGCAATCACGTGGGCCCCCAGGGGAAATCACGTGGGCCCCCAGGGGAAATCACGTGGGCCCCCAGGGGAAATCACGTGGGCCCCCAGGGGAAATCACGTGGGCCCCCAGGGGAAATCACGTGGGCCCCCAGGGGAAATCACGTGGGCCAGGTGGGGCAATCACGTGGGCCAGGTGGGGCAATCACGTGGGCCAGGTGGGGCAATCACGTGGGCCCCCAGGGGAAATCACGTGGGCCCCCAGGGGAAATCACGTGGGCCCCCAGGGGAAATCACGTGGGCCCCCAGGGGAAATCACGTGGGCCAGGTGGGGCAATCACGTGGGCCAGGTGGGGCAATCACGTGGGCCCCCAGGTGGAGCAATCACGTGGGCCCCCAGGGGAAATCACGTGGGCCCCCAGGGGAAATCACGTGGGCCCCCAGGGGAAATCACGTGGGCCAGGTGGGGCAATCACGTGGGCCCCCAGGGGAAATCACGTGGGCCCCCAGGGGAAATCACGTGGGCCCCCAGGGGAAATCACGTGGGCCCCCAGGGGAAATCACGTGCGCCCCCAGGGGAAATCACGTGGGCCCCCAGGGCAAATCACGTGGGCCCCCAGGGGAAATCACGTGGGCCCCCAGGGGAAATCACGTTGGGCCCCAAGGGGAAATCACGTGGGCCCCCAGGGGAAATCACGTGGGCCCCCAGGGGAAATCAGGTGGGCCCCAAGGGGAAATCACGTGGGCCCCCAGGGGAAATCACGTGGGCCAGGTGGGGCAATCACGTGGGCCAGGTGGGGCAATCACGTGGGACAGGTGGAGCAATCACGTGGGCCCCCAGGGGAAATCACGTGGGCCCCCAGGGGAAATCACGTGCCAGGTGGGGCCCCCAGGGGAAATCATGTGGGCCCCCAGGGGAAATCACGTGCGCCCCCAGGGGAAATCACGTGGGCCCCCAGGGGAAATCACGTGGGCCCCCAGGGGAAATCACGTGGGCCCCCAGGGGAAATCACGTGGGCCCCCAGGGGAAATCACGTGGGCCCCCAGGGGAAATCACGTGGGCCCCCAGGGCAAATCTCGTGGGCCCCCAGGGGAAATCACGTGGGCCAGGTGGGGCAATCACGTGGGCCAGGTGGGGCAATCACGTGGGCCAGGTGGAGCAATCACGTGGGCCCCCAGGGGAAATCACGTGGGCCCCAGGGCAAATCACGTGGGCCCCCAGGGGAAATCACGTGGGCCCCCAGGGGAAATCACGTGGGCCCCCAGGGGAAATCACGTGGGCCCCCAGGGCAAATCACGTGGGCCCCCAGGGGAAATCACGTGGGCCCCCAGGGGAAATCACGTGGACCCCCAGGGGAAATCACGTGGGCCCCCAGGGGAAATCACGTGGGCCCCCAGGGGAAATCACGTGGGCCCCCAGGGGCAATCACGTGGGCCAGGTGGGGCAATCACGTGGGCCCCCAGGGGAAATCACGTGGGCCCCCAGGGGAAATCACGTGGGCCCCCAGGGGAAATCACGTGGGCCCCCAGGGGAAATCACGTGGGCCAGGTGGGGCAATCACGTGGGCCAGGTGGAGCAATCACGTGGGCCCCCAGGGGAAATCACGTGGGCCCCCAGGGGAAATCACGTGGGCCCCCAGGGGAAATCACGTGGGCCCCCAGGGGAAATCACGTGGGCCAGGTGGGGCAATCACGTGGGCCAGGTGGGGCAATCACGTGGGCCAGGTGGGGCAATCACGTGGGCCAGGTGGAGCAATCACGTGGGCCCCCAGGGGAAATCACGTGGGCCCCCAGGGGAAATCACGTGGGCCCCCAGGGGAAATCACGTGGGCCCCCAGGGGAAATCACGTGGGCCCCCAGGGGAAATCACGTGGGCCCCCAGGGGAAATCACGTGGGCCCCCAGGGGAAATCACGTGGGCCCCCAGGGGAAATCACGTGGGCCAGGTGGGGCAATCACGTGGGCCAGGTGGGGCAATCACGTGGGCCCCCAGGGGCAATCACGTGGGCCCCCAGGGGAAATCACGTGGGCCCCCAGGGGAAATCACGTGGGCCCCCAGGGGAAATCACGTGGGCCCCCAGGGGAAATCACGTGGGCCAGGTGGGGCAATCACGTGGGCCAGGTGGGGCAATCACGTGGGCCCAGGTGGAGCAATCACGTGGGCCCCCAGGGGAAATCACGTGGGCCCCCAGGGGAAATCACGTGGGCCCCCAGGGGAAATCACGTGGGCCCCCAGGGGAAATCACGTGGGCCAGGTGGGGCAATCACGTGGGCCAGGTGGGGCAATCACGTGGGCCAGGTGGAGCAATCACGTGGGCCCCCAGGGGAAATCACGTGGGCCCCCAGGGGAAATCACGTGGGCCCCCAGGGGCAATCACGTGGGCCAGGTGGGGCAATCACGTGGGCCCCCAGGGGAAATCACGTGGGCCCCCAGGGGAAATCACGTGGGCCCCCAGGGGAAATCACGTGGGCCCCCAGGGGAAATCACGTGGGCCCCCAGGGGAAATCACGTGGGCCCCCAGGGGAAATCACGTGGGCCCCCAGGGGAAATCACGTGGGCCCCCAGGGGAAATCACGTGGGCCCCCAGGGGAAATCACGTGGGCCCCCAGGGGAAATCACGTGGGCCCCCAGGGGAAATCACGTGGGCCCCCAGGGGAAATCACGTGGGCCCCCAGGGGAAATCACGTGGGCCAGGTGGGGCAATCACGTGGGCCAGGTGGGGCAATCACGTGGGCCAGGTGGAGCAATCACGTGGGCCCCCAGGGGAAATCACGTGGGCCCCCAGGGGAAATCACGTGGGCCCCCAGGGGAAATCACGTGGGCCCCCAGGGGAAATCACGTGGGCCCCCAGGGGAAATCACGTGGGCCCCCAGGGGAAATCACGTGGGCCCCCAGGGGAAATCACGTGGGCCCCCAGGGGAAATCACGTGGGCCCCCAGGGGAAATCACGTGGGCCCCCAGGGGAAATCACGTGGGCCCCCAGGGGAAATCACGTGGGCCCCCAGGGGAAATCACGTGGGCCAGGTGGGGCAATCACGTGGGCCAGGTGGGGCAATCACGTGGGCCAGGTGGAGCAATCACGTGGGCCCCCAGGGGAAATCACGTGGGCCCCCAGGGGAAATCACGTGGGCCCCCAGGGGAAATCACGTGGGCCCCCAGGGGAAATCACGTGGGCCCCCAGGGGAAATCACGTGGGCCCCCAGGGGAAATCACGTGGGCCCCCAGGGGAAATCACGTGGGCCCCCAGGGGAAATCACGTGGGCCCCCAGGGGAAATCACGTGGGCCCCCAGGGGAAATCACGTGGGCCCCCAGGGGAAATCACGTGGGCCCCCAGGGGCAATCACGTGGGCCAGGTGGGGCAATCACGTGGGCCCCCAGGGGAAATCACGTGGGCCCCCAGGGGAAATCACGTGGGCCCCCAGGGGAAATCACGTGGGCCCCCAGGGGAAATCACGTGGGCCAGGTGGGGCAATCACGTGGGCCAGGTGGAGCAATCACGTGGGCCCCCAGGGGAAATCACGTGGGCCCCCAGGGGAAATCACGTGGGCCCCCAGGGGAAATCACGTGGGCCCCCAGGGGAAATCACGTGGGCCAGGTGGGGCAATCACGTGGGCCAGGTGGGGCAATCACGTGGGCCAGGTGGGGCAATCACGTGGGCCCCCAGGTGGAGCAATCACGTGGGCCCCCAGGGGAAATCACGTGGGCCCCCAGGGGAAATCACGTGGGCCCCCAGGGGAAATCACGTGGGCCCCCAGGGGAAATCACGTGGGCCCCCAGGGGAAATCACGTGGGCCCCCAGGGGAAATCACGTGGGCCAGGTGGGGCAATCACGTGGGCCCCCAGGGGAAATCACGTGGGCCCCCAGGGGAAATCACGTGGGCCCCCAGGGGAAATCACGTGGGCCAGGTGGGGCAATCACGTGGGCCAGGTGGGGCAATCACGTGGGCCAGGTGGGGCAATCACGTGGGCCCCCAGGTGGAGCAATCACGTGGGCCCCCAGGGGAAATCACGTGGGCCCCCAGGGGAAATCACGTGGGCCCCCAGGGGAAATCACGTGGGCCCCCAGGGGAAATCACGTGGGCCCCCAGGGGAAATCACGTGGGCCCCCAGGGGAAATCACGTGGGCCCCCAGGGGAAATCACGTGGGCCCCCAGGGGAAATCACGTGGGCCAGGTGGGGCAATCACGTGGGCCAGGTGGGGCAATCACGTGGGCCAGGTGGAGCAATCACGTGGGCCCCCAGGGGAAATCACGTGGGCCCCCAGGGGAAATCACGTGGGCCCCCAGGGGAAATCACGTGGGCCCCCAGGGGAAATCACGTGGGCCAGGTGGGGCAATCACGTGGGCCAGGTGGGGCAATCACGTGGGCCAGGTGGAGCAATCACGTGGGCCCCCAGGGGAAATCACGTGGGCCCCCAGGGGAAATCACGTGGGCCCCCAGGGGCAATCACGTGGGCCAGGTGGGGCAATCACGTGGGCCCCCAGGGGAAATCACGTGGGCCCCCAGGGGAAATCACGTGGGCCCCCAGGGGAAATCACGTGGGCCCCCAGGGGAAATCACGTGGGCCCCCAGGGGAAATCACGTGGGCCCCCAGGGGAAATCACGTGGGCCCCCAGGGGAAATCACGTGGGCCCCCAGGGGAAATCACGTGGGCCCCCAGGGGAAATCACGTGGGCCCCCAGGGGAAATCACGTGGGCCCCCAGGGGAAATCACGTGGGCCCCCAGGGGAAATCACGTGGGCCCCCAGGGGAAATCACGTGGGCCAGGTGGGGCAATCACGTGGGCCAGGTGGGGCAATCACGTGGGCCAGGTGGAGCAATCACGTGGGCCCCCAGGGGAAATCACGTGGGCCCCCAGGGGAAATCACGTGGGCCCCCAGGGGAAATCACGTGGGCCCCCAGGGGAAATCACGTGGGCCCCCAGGGGAAATCACGTGGGCCCCCAGGGGAAATCACGTGGGCCCCCAGGGGAAATCACGTGGGCCCCCAGGGGAAATCACGTGGGCCCCCAGGGGAAATCACGTGGGCCCCCAGGGGAAATCACGTGGGCCAGGTGGGGCAATCACGTGGGCCAGGTGGGGCAATCACGTGGGCCAGGTGGAGCAATCACGTGGGCCCCCAGGGGAAATCACGTGGGCCCCCAGGGGAAATCACGTGGGCCCCCAGGGGAAATCACGTGGGCCCCCAGGGGAAATCACGTGGGCCCCCAGGGGAAATCACGTGGGCCCCCAGGGGAAATCACGTGGGCCCCCAGGGGAAATCACGTGGGCCCCCAGGGGAAATCACGTGGGCCCCCAGGGGAAATCACGTGGGCCCCCAGGGGAAATCACGTGGGCCCCCAGGGGAAATCACGTGGGCCCCCAGGGGCAATCACGTGGGCCAGGTGGGGCAATCACGTGGGCCCCCAGGGGAAATCACGTGGGCCCCCAGGGGAAATCACGTGGGCCCCCAGGGGAAATCACGTGGGCCCCCAGGGGAAATCACGTGGGCCAGGTGGGGCAATCACGTGGGCCCCCAGGTGGAGCAATCACGTGGGCCCCCAGGGGAAATCACGTGGGCCCCCAGGGGAAATCACGTGGGCCCCCAGGGGAAATCACGTGGGCCCCCAGGGGAAATCACGTGGGCCAGGTGGGGCAATCACGTGGGCCAGGTGGGGCAATCACGTGGGCCAGGTGGGGCAATCACGTGGGCCAGGTGGAGCAATCACGTGGGCCCCCAGGGGAAATCACGTGGGCCCCCAGGGGAAATCACGTGGGCCCCCAGGGGAAATCACGTGGGCCCCCAGGGGAAATCACGTGGGCCCCCAGGGGAAATCACGTGGGCCCCCAGGGGAAATCACGTGGGCCAGGTGGGGCAATCACGTGGGCCCCCAGGGGAAATCACGTGGGCCCCCAGGGGAAATCACGTGGGCCCCCAGGGGAAATCACGTGGGCCCCCTGGGGAAATCACGTGGGCCAGGTGGGGCAATCACGTGGGCCCCCAGGGGAAATCACGTGGGCCCCCAGGGGAAATCACGTGGGCCCCCAGGGGAAATCACGTGGGCCCCCAGGGGAAATCACGTGGGCCCCCAGGGGAAATCACGTGGGCCCCCAGGGGAAATCACGTGGGCCAGGTGGGGCAATCACGTGGGCCAGGTGGAGCAATCACGTGGGCCCCCAGGGGAAATCACGTGGGCCCCCAGGGGAAATCACGTGGGCCCCCAGGGGAAATCACGTGGGCCCCCAGGGGAAATCACGTGGGCCCCCAGGGGAAATCACGTGGGCCCCCAGGGGAAATCACGTGGGCCAGGTGGGGCAATCACGTGGGCCAGGTGGGGCAATCACGTGGGCCCCCAGGTGGAGCAATCACGTGGGCCCCCAGGGGAAATCACGTGGGCCCCCAGGGGAAATCACGTGGGCCCCCAGGGGAAATCACGTGGGCCCCCAGGGGAAATCACGTGGGCCCCCAGGGGAAATCACGTGGGCCCCCAGGGGAAATCACGTGGGCCCCCAGGGGAAATCACGTGGGCCCCCAGGGGAAATCACGTGGGCCAGGTGGGGCAATCACGTGGGCCAGGTGGGGCAATCACGTGGGCCAGGTGGAGCAATCACGTGGGCCCCCAGGGGAAATCACGTGGGCCCCCAGGGGAAATCACGTGGGCCCCCAGGGGAAATCACGTGGGCCCCCAGGGGAAATCACGTGGGCCCCCAGGGGAAATCACGTGGGCCCCCAGGGGAAATCACGTGGGCCCCCAGGGGAAATCACGTGGGCCCCCAGGGGAAATCACGTGGGCCCCCAGGGGAAATCACGTGGGCCCCCAGGGGAAATCACGTGGGCCCCCAGGGGAAATCACGTGGGCCCCCAGGGGAAATCACGTGGGCCCCCAGGGGAAATCACGTGGGCCCCCAGGGGAAATCACGTGGGCCAGGTGGGGCAATCACGTGGGCCAGGTGGGGCAATCACGTGGGCCCCCAGGGGCAATCACGTGGGCCCCCAGGGGAAATCACGTGGGCCCCCAGGGGAAATCACGTGGGCCCCCAGGGGAAATCACGTGGGCCCCCAGGGGAAATCACGTGGGCCCCCAGGGGAAATCACGTGGGCCCCCAGGGGAAATCACGTGGGCCCCCCGGGGAAATCACGTGGGCCAGGTGGGGCAATCACGTGGGCCAGGTGGGGCAATCACGTGGGCCAGGTGGGGCAATCACGTGGGCCAGGTGGAGCAATCACGTGGGCCCCCAGGGGAAATCACGTGGGCCCCCAGGGGAAATCACGTGGGCCCCCAGGGGAAATCACGTGGGCCCCCAGGGGAAATCACGTGGGCCCCCAGGGGAAATCACGTGGGCCCCCAGGGGAAATCACGTGGGCCCCCAGGGGAAATCACGTGGGCCCCCAGGGGAAATCACGTGGGCCCCCAGGGGAAATCACGTGGGCCCCCAGGGGAAATCACGTGGGCCCCCAGGGGAAATCACGTGGGCCAGGTGGGGCAATCACGTGGGCCAGGTGGAGCAATCACGTGGGCCCCCAGGGGAAATCACGTGGGCCCCCAGGGGAAATCACGTGGGCCCCCAGGGGAAATCACGTGGGCCCCCAGGGGAAATCACGTGGGCCCCCAGGGGAAATCACGTGGGCCCCCAGGGGAAATCACGTGGGCCCCCAGGGGAAATCACGTGGGCCCCCAGGGGAAATCACGTGGGCCCCCAGGGGAAATCACGTGGGCCCCCAGGGGAAATCACGTGGGCCCCCAGGGGAAATCACGTGGGCCCCCAGGGGAAATCACGTGGGCCCCCAGGGGAAATCACGTGGGCCAGGTGGGGCAATCACGTGGGCCAGGTGGGGCAATCACGTGGGCCCCCAGGGGAAATCACGTGGGCCCCCAGGGGAAATCACGTGGGCCCCCAGGGGAAATCACGTGGGCCCCCAGGGGAAATCACGTGGGCCCCCAGGGGAAATCACGTGGGCCCCCAGGGGAAATCACGTGGGCCCCCAGGGGAAATCACGTGGGCCAGGTGGGGCAATCACGTGGGCCAGGTGGGGCAATCACGTGGGCCAGGTGGAGCAATCACGTGGGCCCCCAGGGGAAATCACGTGGGCCCCCAGGGGAAATCACGTGGGCCCCCAGGGGAAATCACGTGGGCCCCCAGGGGAAATCACGTGGGCCCCCAGGGGAAATCACGTGGGCCAGGTGGGGCAATCACGTGGGCCAGGTGGGGCAATCACGTGGGCCAGGTGGAGCAATCACGTGGGCCCCCAGGGGAAATCACGTGGGCCCCCAGGGGAAATCACGTGGGCCCCCAGGGGAAATCACGTGGGCCCCCAGGGGAAATCACGTGGGCCCCCAGGGGAAATCACGTGGGCCCCCAGGGGAAATCACGTGGGCCCCCAGGGGAAATCACGTGGGCCCCCAGGGGAAATCACGTGGGCCCCCAGGGGAAATCACGTGGGCCCCCAGGGGAAATCACGTGGGCCAGGTGGGGCAATCACGTGGGCCAGGTGGGGCAATCACGTGGGCCAGGTGGAGCAATCACGTGGGCCCCCAGGGGAAATCACGTGGGCCCCCAGGGGAAATCACGTGGGCCCCCAGGGGAAATCACGTGGGCCCCCAGGGGAAATCACGTGGGCCCCCAGGGGAAATCACGTGGGCCCCCAGGGGAAATCACGTGGGCCCCCAGGGGAAATCACGTGGGCCAGGTGGGGCAATCACGTGGGCCAGGTGGGGCAATCACGTGGGCCAGGTGGAGCAATCACGTGGGCCCCCAGGGGAAATCACGTGGGCCCCCAGGGGAAATCACGTGGGCCCCCAGGGGAAATCACGTGGGCCCCCAGGGGAAATCACGTGGGCCCCCAGGGGAAATCACGTGGGCCCCCAGGGGAAATCACGTGGGCCCCCAGGGGAAATCACGTGGGCCCCCAGGGGAAATCACGTGGGCCCCCAGGGGAAATCACGTGGGCCCCCAGGGGAAATCACGTGGGCCCCCAGGGGAAATCACGTGGGCCCCCAGGGGAAATCACGTGGGCCCCCAGGGGAAATCACGTGGGCCCCCAGGGGAAATCACGTGGGCCAGGTGGGGCAATCACGTGGGCCAGGTGGGGCAATCACGTGGGCGCCCTGGGCCCCCAGGGGAAATCACGTGGGCCCCCAGGGGAAATCACGTGGGCCAGGTGGGGCAATCACGTGGGCCAGGTGGAGCAATCACGTGGGCCCCCAGGGGAAATCACGTGGGCCCCCAGGGGAAATCACGTGGGCCCCCAGGGGAAATCACGTGGGCCCCCAGGGGAAATCACGTGGGCCCCCAGGGGAAATCACGTGGGCCCCCAGGGGAAATCACGTGGGCCCCCAGGTGGGCAATCACGTGGGCCCCCAGGGGAAATCACGTGGGCCCCCAGGGGAAATCACGTGGGCCCCCAGGGGAAATCACGTGGGCCCCCAGGGGAAATCACGTGGGCCCCCAGGGGAAATCACGTGGGCCCCCAGGGGAAATCACGTGGGCCCCCAGGGGAAATCACGTGGGCCCCCAGGGGAAATCACGTGGGCCAGGTGGGGCAATCACGTGGGCCAGGTGGGGCAATCACGTGGGCCAGGTGGAGCAATCACGTGGGCCCCCAGGGGAAATCACGTGGGCCCCCAGGGGAAATCACGTGGGCCCCCAGGGGAAATCACGTGGGCCCCCAGGGGAAATCACGTGGGCCCCCAGGGGAAATCACGTGGGCCCCCAGGGGAAATCACGTGGGCCCCCAGGGGAAATCACGTGGGCCCCCAGGGGAAATCACGTGGGCCCCCAGGGGAAATCACGTGGGCCCCCAGGGGAAATCACGTGGGCCAGGTGGGGCAATCACGTGGGCCAGGTGGGGCAATCACGTGGGCCAGGTGGGGCAATCACGTGGGCCCCCAGGTGGAGCAATCACGTGGGCCCCCAGGGGAAATCACGTGGGCCCCCAGGGGAAATCACGTGGGCCCCCAGGGGAAATCACGTGGGCCCCCAGGGGAAATCACGTGGGCCCCCAGGGGAAATCACGTGGGCCCCCAGGGGAAATCACGTGGGCCCCCAGGGGAAATCACGTGGGCCCCCAGGGGAAATCACGTGGGCCCCCAGGGGAAATCACGTGGGCCCCCAGGGGAAATCACGTGGGCCCCCAGGGGAAATCACGTGGGCCAGGTGGGGCAATCACGTGGGCCAGGTGGGGCAATCACGTGGGCCAGGTGGAGCAATCACGTGGGCCCCCAGGGGAAATCACGTGGGCCCCCAGGGGAAATCACGTGGGCCCCCAGGGGAAATCACGTGGGCCCCCAGGGGAAATCACGTGGGCCCCCAGGGGAAATCACGTGGGCCCCCAGGGGAAATCACGTGGGCCCCCAGGGGAAATCACGTGGGCCCCCAGGGGAAATCACGTGGGCCCCCAGGGGAAATCACGTGGGCCAGGTGGGGCAATCACGTGGGCCAGGTGGGGCAATCACGTGGGCCAGGTGGAGGAATCACGTGGGCCCCCAGGGGAAATCACGTGGGCCCCCAGGGGAAATCACGTGGGCCCCCAGGGGAAATCACGTGGGCCCCCAGGGGAAATCACGTGGGCCCCCAGGGGAAATCACGTGGGCCCCCAGGGGAAATCACGTGGGCCCCAGGGGAAATCACGTGGGCCCCCAGGGGAAATCACGTGGGCCAGGTGGGGCAATCACGTGGGCCAGGTGGGGCAATCACGTGGGCCAGGTGGCCAATCACGTGGGCCCCCAGGGGAAATCACGTGGGCCCCCAGGGGAAATCACGTGGGCCCCCAGGGGAAATCACGTGGGCCCCCAGGGGAAATCACGTGGGCCCCCAGGGGAAATCACGTGGGCCCCCAGGGGAAATCACGTGGGCCCCCAGGGGAAATCACGTGGGCCCCCAGGGGAAATCACGTGGGCCCCCAGGGGAAATCACGTGGGCCAGGTGGGGCAATCACGTGGGCCAGGTGGGGCAATCACGTGGGCCAGGTGGAGCAATCACGTGGGCCCCCAGGGGAAATCACGTGGGCCCCCAGGGGAAATCACGTGGGCCCCCAGGGGAAATCACGTGGGCCCCCAGGGGAAATCACGTGGGCCCCCAGGGGAAATCACGTGGGCCCCCAGGGGAAATCACGTGGGCCCCCAGGGGAAATCACGTGGGCCCCCAGGTGGGGCAATCACGTGGGCCAGGTGGGGCAATCACGTGGGCCAGGTGGAGCAATCACGTGGGCCCCCAGGGGAAATCACGTGGGCCCCCAGGGGAAATCACGTGGGCCCCCAGGGGAAATCACGTGGGCCCCCAGGGGAAATCACGTGGGCCCCCAGGGGAAATCACGTGGGCCCCCAGGGGAAATCACGTGGGCCCCCAGGGGAAATCACGTGGGCCCCCAGGGGAAATCACGTGGGCCCCCAGGGGAAATCACGTGGGCCCCCAGGGGAAATCACGTGGGCCCCCAGGGGAAATCACGTGGGCCAGGTGGGGCAATCACGTGGGCCAGGTGGGGCAATCACGTGGGCCAGGTGGGGCAATCACGTGGGCCAGGTGGAGCAATCACGTGGGCCCCCAGGGGAAATCACGTGGGCCCCCAGGGGAAATCACGTGGGCCCCCAGGGGAAATCACGTGGGCCCCCAGGGGAAATCACGTGGGCCCCCAGGGGAAATCACGTGGGCCCCCAGGGGAAATCACGTGGGCCCCCAGGGGAAATCACGTGGGCCCCCAGGGGAAATCACGTGGGCCCCCAGGGGAAATCACGTGGGCCCCCAGGGGAAATCACGTGGGCCCCCAGGTGGGGCAATCACGTGGGCCAGGTGGGGCAATCACGTGGGCCCCCAGGGGAAATCACGTGGGCCAGGTGGGGCAATCACGTGGGCCAGGTGGGGCAATCACGTGGGCCAGGTGGGGCAATCACGTGGGCCAGGTGGAGCAATCACGTGGGCCCCCAGGGGAAATCACGTGGGCCCCCAGGGGAAATCACGTGGGCCCCCAGGGGAAATCACGTGGGCCCCCAGGGGAAATCACGTGGGCCC
The DNA here is from genome assembly GCA_963981305.1 of Rupicapra rupicapra. NCBI lineage: Eukaryota > Metazoa > Chordata > Mammalia > Artiodactyla > Bovidae > Rupicapra > Rupicapra rupicapra. The sequence goes on along the minus strand of CAXCFB010000009.1, from coordinate 49,404 downwards.
CCAGGGGAAATCACGTGGGCCCCCAGGGGAAATCACGTGGGCCCCCAGGGGAAATCACGTGGGCCCCCAGGGGAAATCACGTGGGCCCCCAGGGGAAATCACGTGGGCCCCCAGGGGAAATCACGTGGGCCCCCAGGGGAAATCACGTGGGCCCCCAGGGGAAATCACGTGGGCCAGGTGGGGCAATCACGTGGGCCAGGTGGGGCAATCACGTGGGCCAGGTGGAGCAATCACGTGGGCCCCCAGGGGAAATCACGTGGGCCCCCAGGGGAAATCACGTGGGCCCCCAGGGGAAATCACGTGGGCCCCCAGGGGAAATCACGTGGGCCCCCAGGGGAAATCACGTGGGCCCCCAGGGGAAATCACGTGGGCCCCCAGGGGAAATCACGTGGGCCCCCAGGGGAAATCACGTGGGCCCCCAGGGGAAATCACGTGGGCCAGGTGGGGCAATCACGTGGGCCAGGTGGGGCAATCACGTGGGCCAGGTGGAGCAATCACGTGGGCCCCCAGGGGAAATCACGTGGGCCCCCAGGGGAAATCACGTGGGCCCCCAGGGGAAATCACGTGGGCCCCCAGGGGAAATCACGTGGGCCCCCAGGGGAAATCACGTGGGCCCCCAGGGGAAATCACGTGGGCCCCCAGGGGAAATCACGTGGGCCCCCAGGGGAAATCACGTGGGCCCCCAGGGGAAATCACGTGGGCCAGGTGGGGCAATCACGTGGGCCAGGTGGGGCAATCACGTGGGCCAGGTGGAGCAATCACGTGGGCCCCCAGGGGAAATCACGTGGGCCCCCAGGGGAAATCACGTGGGCCCCCAGGGGAAATCACGTGGGCCCCCAGGGGAAATCACGTGGGCCCCCAGGGGAAATCACGTGGGCCCCCAGGGGAAATCACGTGGGCCAGGTGGGGAAATCACGTGGGCCAGGTGGGGCAATCACGTGGGCCCCCAGGTGGAGCAATCACGTGGGCCCCCAGGGGAAATCACGTGGGCCCCCAGGGGAAATCACGTGGGCCCCCAGGGGAAATCACGTGGGCCCCCAGGGGAAATCACGTGGGCCCCCAGGGGAAATCACGTGGGCCCCCAGGGGAAATCACGTGGGCCCCCAGGGGAAATCACGTGGGCCCCCAGGGGAAATCACGTGGGCCCCCAGGGGAAATCACGTGGGCCCCCAGGGGAAATCACGTGGGCCCCCAGGGGAAATCACGTGGGCCCCCAGGGGAAATCACGTGGGCCCCCAGGGGAAATCACGTGGGCCCCCAGGGGAAATCACGTGGGCCAGGTGGGGCAATCACGTGGGCCAGGTGGGGCAATCACGTGGGCCAGGTGGAGCAATCACGTGGGCCCCCAGGGGAAATCACGTGGGCCCCCAGGGGAAATCACGTGGGCCCCCAGGGGAAATCACGTGGGCCCCCAGGGGAAATCACGTGGGCCCCCAGGGGAAATCACGTGGGCCCCCAGGGGAAATCACGTGGGCCCCCAGGGGAAATCACGTGGGCCCCCAGGGGAAATCACGTGGGCCCCCAGGGGAAATCACGTGGGCCAGGTGGGGCAATCACGTGGGCCAGGTGGGGCAATCACGTGGGCCAGGTGGGGCAATCACGTGGGCCCCCAGGGGAAATCACGTGGGCCCCCAGGGGAAATCACGTGGGCCCCCAGGGGAAATCACGTGGGCCCCCAGGGGAAATCACGTGGGCCCCCAGGGGAAATCACGTGGGCCCCCAGGGGAAATCACGTGGGCCCCCAGGGGAAATCACGTGGGCCCCCAGGGGAAATCACGTGGGCCCCCAGGGGAAATCACGTGGGCCCCCAGGGGAAATCACGTGGGCCAGGTGGGGCAATCACGTGGGCCAGGTGGGGCAATCACGTGGGCCCCCAGGTGGAGCAATCACGTGGGCCCCCAGGGGAAATCACGTGGGCCCCCAGGGGAAATCACGTGGGCCCCCAGGGGAAATCACGTGGGCCCCCAGGGGAAATCACGTGGGCCCCCAGGGGAAATCACGTGGGCCCCCAGGGGAAATCACGTGGGCCCCCAGGGGAAATCACGTGGGCCAGGTGGGGCAATCACGTGGGCCCCCAGGTGGAGCAATCACGTGGGCCCCCAGGGGAAATCACGTGGGCCCCCAGGGGAAATCACGTGGGCCCCCAGGGGAAATCACGTGGGCCCCCAGGGGAAATCACGTGGGCCCCCAGGGGAAATCACGTGGGCCCCCAGGGGAAATCACGTGGGCCCCCAGGGGAAATCACGTGGGCCCCCAGGGGAAATCACGTGGGCCCCCAGGGGAAATCACGTGGGCCCCCAGGGGAAATCACGTGGGCCCCCAGGGGAAATCACGTGGGCCAGGTGGGGAAATCACGTGGGCCAGGTGGGGCAATCACGTGGGCCAGGTGGGGCAATCACGTGGGCCAGGTGGGGCAATCACGTGGGCCCCCAGGGGAAATCACGTGGGCCCCCAGGGGAAATCACGTGGGCCCCCAGGGGAAATCACGTGGGCCCCCAGGGGAAATCACGTGGGCCCCCAGGGGAAATCACGTGGGCCAGGTGGGGCAATCACGTGGGCCAGGTGGGGCAATCACGTGGGCCAGGTGGGGCAATCACGTGGGCCAGGTGGGGCAATCACGTGGGCCCCCAGGGGAAATCACGTGGGCCCCCAGGGGAAATCACGTGGGCCCCCAGGGGAAATCACGTGGGCCCCCAGGGGAAATCACGTGGGCCCCCAGGGGAAATCACGTGGGCCCCCAGGGGAAATCACGTGGGCCCCCAGGGGAAATCACGTGGGCCCCCAGGGGAAATCACGTGGGCCCCCAGGGGAAATCACGTGGGCCCCCAGGGGAAATCACGTGGGCCCCCAGGGGAAATCACGTGGGCCCCCAGGGGAAATCACGTGGGCCCCCAGGGGAAATCACGTGGGCCCCCAGGGGAAATCACGTGGGCCAGGTGGGGCAATCACGTGGGCCAGGTGGGGCAATCACGTGGGCCAGGTGGGGCAATCACGTGGGCCAGGTGGGGCAATCACGTGGGCCCCCAGGTGGAGCAATCACGTGGGCCCCCAGGGGAAATCACGTGGGCCCCCAGGGGAAATCACGTGGGCCCCCAGGGGAAATCACGTGGGCCCCCAGGGGAAATCACGTGGGCCCCCAGGGGAAATCACGTGGGCCCCCAGGGGAAATCACGTGGGCCCCCAGGGGAAATCACGTGGGCCCCCAGGGGAAATCACGTGGGCCCCCAGGGGAAATCACGTGGGCCAGGTGGGGCAATCACGTGGGCCAGGTGGGGCAATCACGTGGGCCCCCAGGGGAAATCACGTGGGCCCCCAGGGGAAATCACGTGGGCCCCCAGGGGAAATCACGTGGGCCCCCAGGGGAAATCACGTGGGCCCCCAGGGGAAATCACGTGGGCCCCCAGGGGAAATCACGTGGGCCCCCAGGGGAAATCACGTGGGCCAGGTGGGGCAATCACGTGGGCCAGGTGGGGCAATCACGTGGGCCAGGTGGGGCAATCACGTGGGCCAGGTGGGGCAATCACGTGGGCCCCCAGGTGGAGCAATCACGTGGGCCCCCAGGGGAAATCACGTGGGCCCCCAGGGGAAATCACGTGGGCCCCCAGGGGAAATCACGTGGGCCCCCAGGGGAAATCACGTGGGCCAGGTGGGGCAATCACGTGGGCCAGGTGGGGCAATCACGTGGGCCAGGTGGGGCAATCACGTGGGCCCCCAGGGGAAATCACGTGGGCCCCCAGGGGAAATCACGTGGGCCCCCAGGGGAAATCACGTGCGCCCCCAGGGGAAATCACGTGGGCCCCCAGGGGAAATCACGTGGGCCCCCAGGGGAAATCACGTGGGCCCCCAGGGGAAATCACGTGGGCCCCCAGGGGAAATCACGTGGGCCCCCAGGGGAAATCACGTGGGCCCCCAGGGGAAATCACGTGGGCCCCCAGGGGAAATCACGTGGGCCCCCAGGGGAAATCACGTGGGCCCCCAGGGGAAATCACGTGGGCCCCCAGGGGAAATCACGTGGGCCCCCAGGGGAAATCACGTGGGCCAGGTGGGGCAATCACGTGGGCCAGGTGGGGCAATCACGTGGGCCAGGTGGGGCAATCACGTGGGCCCCCAGGTGGAGCAATCACGTGGGCCCCCAGGGGAAATCACGTGGGCCCCCAGGGGAAATCACGTGGGCCAGGTGGGGCAATCACGTGGGCCAGGTGGGGCAATCACGTGGGCCAGGTGGAGCAATCACGTGGGCCCCCAGGGGAAATCACGTGGGCCCCCAGGGGAAATCACGTGGGCCCCCAGGGGAAATCACGTGGGCCCCCAGGGGAAATCACGTGGGCCCCCAGGGGAAATCACGTGGGCCCCCAGGGGAAATCACGTGGGCCCCCAGGGGAAATCACGTGGGCCCCCAGGGGAAATCACGTGGGCCCCCAGGGGAAATCACGTGGGCCAGGTGGGGCAATCACGTGGGCCAGGTGGGGCAATCACGTGGTCCAGGTGGGGCAATCACGTGGGCCAGGTGGGGCAATCACGTGGGCCCCCAGGGGAAATCACGTGGGCCCCCAGGGGAAATCACGTGGGCCCCCAGGGGAAATCACGTGGGCCCCCAGGGGAAATCACGTGGGCCCCCAGGGGAAATCACGTGGGCCCCCAGGGGAAATCACGTGGGCCCCCAGGGGAAATCACGTGGGCCCCCAGGGGAAATCACGTGGGCCAGGTGGGGCAATCACGTGGGCCAGGTGGAGCAATCACGTGGGCCCCCAGGGGAAATCACGTGGGCCCCCAGGGGAAATCACGTGGGCCCCCAGGGGAAATCACGTGGGCCCCCAGGGGAAATCACGTGGGCCCCCAGGGGAAATCACGTGGGCCCCCAGGGGAAATCACGTGGGCCCCCAGGGGAAATCACGTGGGCCCCCAGGGGAAATCACGTGGGCCCCCAGGGGAAATCACGTGGGCCAGGTGGGGCAATCACGTGGGCCAGGTGGAGCAATCACGTGGGCCCCCAGGGGAAATCACGTGGGCCCCCAGGGGAAATCACGTGGGCCCCCAGGGGAAATCACGTGGGCCCCCAGGGGAAATCACGTGGGCCCCCAGGGGAAATCACGTGGGCCCCCAGGGGAAATCACGTGGGCCCCCAGGGGAAATCACGTGGGCCCCCAGGGGAAATCACGTGGGCCCCCAGGGGAAATCACGTGGGCCCCCAGGGGAAATCACGTGGGCCCCCAGGGGAAATCACGTGGGCCCCCAGGGGAAATCACGTGGGCCAGGTGGGGCAATCACGTGGGCCAGGTGGAGCAATCACGTGGGCCCCCAGGGGAAATCACGTGGGCCCCCAGGGGAAATCACGTGGGCCCCCAGGGGAAATCACGTGGGCCAGGTGGGGCAATCACGTGGGCCCCCAGGTGGAAATCACGTGGGCCCCCAGGTGGAAATCACGTGGGCCCCCAGGGGAAATCACGTGGGCCAGGTGGGGCAATCACGTGGGCCCCCAGGTGGAGCAATCACGTGGGCCCCCAGGGGAAATCACGTGGGCCAGGTGGGGCAATCACGTGGGCCCCCAGGTGGAGCAATCACGTGGGCCCCCAGGGGAAATCACGTGGGCCCCCAGGGGAAATCACGTGGGCCCCCAGGGGAAATCACGTGGGCCCCCAGGGGAAATCACGTGGGCCCCCAGGGGAAATCACGTGGGCCCCCAGGGGAAATCACGTGGGCCCCCAGGGGAAATCACGTGGGCCCCCAGGGGAAATCACGTGGGCCAGGTGGGGCAATCACGTGGGCCAGGTGGGGCAATCACGTGGGCCAGGTGGGGCAATCACGTGGGCCCCCAGGTGGAGCAATCACGTGGGCCCCCAGGGGAAATCACGTGGGCCCCCAGGGGAAATCACGTGGGCCCCCAGGGGAAATCACGTGGGCCCCCAGGGGAAATCACGTGGGCCCCCAGGGGAAATCACGTGGGCCAGGTGGGGCAATCACGTGGGCCAGGTGGGGCAATCACGTGGGCCAGGTGGGGCAATCACGTGGGCCCCCAGGTGGAGCAATCACGTGGGCCCCCAGGGGAAATCACGTGGGCCCCCAGGGGAAATCACGTGGGCCCCCAGGGGAAATCACGTGGGCCAGGTGGGGCAATCACGTGGGCCCCCAGGGGAAATCACGTGGGCCCCCAGGGGAAATCACGTGGGCCCCCAGGGGAAATCACGTGGGCCCCCAGGGGAAATCACGTGGGCCCCCAGGGGAAATCACGTGGGCCCCCAGGGGAAATCACGTGGGCCCCCAGGGGAAATCACGTGGGCCCCCAGGGGAAATCACGTGGGCCCCCAGGGGAAATCACGTGGGCCAGGTGGGGCAATCACGTGGGCCAGGTGGGGCAATCACGTGGGCCCCCAGGTGGAGCAATCACGTGGGCCCCCAGGGGAAATCACGTGGGCCCCCAGGGGAAATCACGTGGGCCCCCAGGGGAAATCACGTGGGCCCCCAGGGGAAATCACGTGGGCCCCCAGGGGAAATCACGTGGGCCCCCAGGGGAAATCACGTGGGCCCCCAGGGGAAATCACGTGGGCCCCCAGGGGAAATCACGTGGGCCCCCAGGGGAAATCACGTGGGCCCCCAGGGGAAATCACGTGGGCCCCCAGGGGAAATCACGTGGGCCCCCAGGGGAAATCACGTGGGCCCCCAGGGGAAATCACGTGGGCCAGGTGGGGCAATCACGTGGGCCAGGTGGAGCAATCACGTGGGCCCCCAGGGGAAATCACGTGGGCCCCCAGGGGAAATCACGTGGGCCCCCAGGGGAAATCACGTGGGCCCCCAGGGGAAATCACGTGGGCCCCCAGGGGAAATCACGTGGGCCCCCAGGGGAAATCACGTGGGCCCCCAGGTGGGCAATCACGTGGGCCCCCAGGGGAAATCACGTGGGCCCCCAGGGGAAATCACGTGGGCCCCCAGGGGAAATCACGTGGGCCCCCAGGGGAAATCACGTGGGCCCCCAGGGGAAATCACGTGGGCCCCCAGGGGAAATCACGTGGGCCCCCAGGGGAAATCACGTGGGCCCCCAGGGGAAATCACGTGGGCCAGGTGGGGCAATCACGTGGGCCAGGTGGGGCAATCACGTGGGCCAGGTGGAGCAATCACGTGGGCCCCCAGGGGAAATCACGTGGGCCCCCAGGGGAAATCACGTGGGCCCCCAGGGGAAATCACGTGGGCCCCCAGGGGAAATCACGTGGGCCCCCAGGGGAAATCACGTGGGCCCCCAGGGGAAATCACGTGGGCCCCCAGGGGAAATCACGTGGGCCCCCAGGGGAAATCACGTGGGCCCCCAGGGGAAATCACGTGGGCCCCCAGGGGAAATCACGTGGGCCAGGTGGGGCAATCACGTGGGCCAGGTGGGGCAATCACGTGGGCCAGGTGGGGCAATCACGTGGGCCAGGTGGAGCAATCACGTGGGCCCCCAGGGGAAATCACGTGGGCCCCCAGGGGAAATCACGTGGGCCCCCAGGGGAAATCACGTGGGCCCCCAGGGGAAATCACGTGGGCCCCCAGGGGAAATCACGTGGGCCCCCAGGGGAAATCACGTGGGCCCCCAGGGGAAATCACGTGGGCCCCCAGGGGAAATCACGTGGGCCCCCAGGGGAAATCACGTGGGCCCCCAGGGGAAATCACGTGGGCCCCCAGGGGAAATCACGTGGGCCAGGTGGGGCAATCACGTGGGCCAGGTGGGGCAATCACGTGGGCCCCCAGGTGGAGCAATCACGTGGGCCCCCAGGGGAAATCACGTGGGCCCCCAGGGGAAATCACGTGGGCCCCCAGGGGAAATCACGTGGGCCCCCAGGGGAAATCACGTGGGCCCCCAGGGGAAATCACGTGGGCCCCCAGGGGAAATCACGTGGGCCCCCAGGGGAAATCACGTGGGCCCCCAGGGGAAATCACGTGGGCCCCCAGGGGAAATCACGTGGGCCAGGTGGGGCAATCACGTGGGCCAGGTGGGGCAATCACGTGGGCCCCCAGGTGGAGCAATCACGTGGGCCCCCAGGGGAAATCACGTGGGCCCCCAGGGGAAATCACGTGGGCCCCCAGGGGAAATCACGTGGGCCCCCAGGGGAAATCACGTGGGCCCCCAGGGGAAATCACGTGGGCCCCCAGGGGAAATCACGTGGGCCCCCAGGGGAAATCACGTGGGCCCCCAGGGGAAATCACGTGGGCCAGGTGGGGCAATCACGTGGGCCAGGTGGGGCAATCACGTGGGCCAGGTGGAGCAATCACGTGGGCCCCCAGGGGAAATCACGTGGGCCCCCAGGGGAAATCACGTGGGCCCCCAGGGGAAATCACGTGGGCCCCCAGGGGAAATCACGTGGGCCCCCAGGGGAAATCACGTGGGCCCCCAGGGGAAATCACGTGGGCCCCCAGGGGAAATCACGTGGGCCCCCAGGGGAAATCACGTGGGCCCCCAGGGGAAATCACGTGGGCCAGGTGGGGCAATCACGTGGGCCAGGTGGGGCAATCACGTGGGCCAGGTGGAGCAATCACGTGGGCCCCCAGGGGAAATCACGTGGGCCCCCAGGGGAAATCACGTGGGCCCCCAGGGGAAATCACGTGGGCCCCCAGGGGAAATCACGTGGGCCCCCAGGGGAAATCACGTGGGCCCCCAGGGGAAATCACGTGGGCCCCCAGGGGAAATCACGTGGGCCCCCAGGTGGGGCAAATCACGTGGGCCAGGTGGGGCAATCACGTGGGCCAGGTGGGGCAATCACGTGGGCCCCCAGGGGAAATCACGTGGGCCCCCAGGGGAAATCACGTGGGCCCCCAGGGGAAATCACGTGGGCCCCCAGGGGAAATCACGTGGGCCCCCAGGGGAAATCACGTGGGCCCCCAGGGGAAATCACGTGGGCCCCCAGGGGAAATCACGTGGGCCCCCAGGGGAAATCACGTGGGCCCCCAGGGGAAATCACGTGGGCCCCCAGGGGAAATCACGTGGGCCCCCAGGGGAAATCACGTGGGCCAGGTGGGGCAATCACGTGGGCCAGGTGGGGCAATCACGTGGGCCAGGTGGGGCAATCACGTGGGCCCCCAGGTGGAGCAATCACGTGGGCCCCCAGGGGAAATCACGTGGGCCCCCAGGGGAAATCACGTGGGCCCCCAGGGGAAATCACGTGGGCCCCCAGGGGAAATCACGTGGGCCCCCAGGGGAAATCACGTGGGCCCCCAGGGGAAATCACGTGGGCCCCCAGGGGAAATCACGTGGGCCCCCAGGGGAAATCACGTGGGCCCCCAGGGGAAATCACGTGGGCCCCCAGGGGAAATCACGTGGGCCAGGTGGGGCAATCACGTGGGCCAGGTGGGGCAATCACGTGGGCCCCCAGGGGAAATCACGTGGGCCAGGTGGGGCAATCACGTGGGCCAGGTGGGGCAATCACGTGGGCCAGGTGGGGCAATCACGTGGGCCCCCAGGTGGAGCAATCACGTGGGCCCCCAGGGGAAATCACGTGGGCCCCCAGGGGAAATCACGTGGGCCCCCAGGGGAAATCACGTGGGCCCCCAGGGGAAATCACGTGGGCCCCCAGGGGAAATCACGTGGGCCCCCAGGGGAAATCACGTGGGCCCCCAGGGGAAATCACGTGGGCCCCCAGGGGAAATCACGTGGGCCCCCAGGGGAAATCACGTGGGCCCCCAGGGGAAATCACGTGGGCCCCCAGGGGAAATCACGTGGGCCCCCAGGGGAAATCACGTGGGCCAGGTGGGGCAATCACGTGGGCCAGGTGGGGCAATCACGTGGGCCAGGTGGAGCAATCACGTGGGCCCCCAGGGGAAATCACGTGGGCCCCCAGGGGAAATCACGTGGGCCCCCAGGGGAAATCACGTGGGCCCCCAGGGGAAATCACGTGGGCCCCCAGGGGAAATCACGTGGGCCCCCAGGGGAAATCACGTGGGCCCCCAGGGGAAATCACGTGGGCCCCCAGGGGAAATCACGTGGGCCCCCAGGGGAAATCACGTGGGCCAGGTGGGGCAATCACGTGGGCCAGGTGGGGCAATCACGTGGGCCCCCAGGTGGAGCAATCACGTGGGCCCCCAGGGGAAATCACGTGGGCCCCCAGGGGAAATCACGTGGGCCCCCAGGGGAAATCACGTGGGCCCCCAGGGGAAATCACGTGGGCCCCCAGGGGAAATCACGTGGGCCCCCAGGGGAAATCACGTGGGCCCCCAGGGGAAATCACGTGGGCCCCCAGGGGAAATCACGTGGGCCCCCAGGGGAAATCACGTGGGCCAGGTGGGGCAATCACGTGGGCCAGGTGGGGCAATCACGTGGGCCAGGTGGAGCAATCACGTGGGCCCCCAGGGGAAATCACGTGGGCCCCCAGGGGAAATCACGTGGGCCCCCAGGGGAAATCACGTGGGCCCCCAGGGGAAATCACGTGGGCCCCCAGGGGAAATCACGTGGGCCCCCAGGGGAAATCACGTGGGCCAGGTGGGGAAATCACGTGGGCCAGGTGGGGCAATCACGTGGGCCAGGTGGAGCAATCACGTGGGCCCCCAGGGGAAATCACGTGGGCCCCCAGGGGAAATCACGTGGGCCCCCAGGGGAAATCACGTGGGCCCCCAGGGGAAATCACGTGGGCCCCCAGGGGAAATCACGTGGGCCCCCAGGGGAAATCACGTGGGCCCCCAGGGGAAATCACGTGGGCCCCCAGGGGAAATCACGTGGGCCCCCAGGGGAAATCACGTGGGCCCCCAGGGGAAATCACGTGGGCCCCCAGGGGAAATCACGTGGGCCCCCAGGGGAAATCACGTGGGCCCCCAGGGGAAATCACGTGGGCCCCCAGGGGAAATCACGTGGGCCAGGTGGGGCAATCACGTGGGCCAGGTGGGGCAATCACGTGGGCCAGGTGGAGCAATCACGTGGGCCCCCAGGGGAAATCACGTGGGCCCCCAGGGGAAATCACGTGGGCCCCCAGGGGAAATCACGTGGGCCCCCAGGGGAAATCACGTGGGCCCCCAGGGGAAATCACGTGGGCCCCCAGGGGAAATCACGTGGGCCCCCAGGGGAAATCACGTGGGCCCCCAGGGGAAATCACGTGGGCCCCCAGGGGAAATCACGTGGGCCAGGTGGGGCAATCACGTGGGCCAGGTGGGGCAATCACGTGGGCCCCCAGGTGGAGCAATCACGTGGGCCCCCAGGGGAAATCACGTGGGCCCCCAGGGGAAATCACGTGGGCCCCCAGGGGAAATCACGTGGGCCCCCAGGGGAAATCACGTGGGCCCCCAGGGGAAATCACGTGGGCCCCCAGGGGAAATCACGTGGGCCCCCAGGGGAAATCACGTGGGCCCCCAGGGGAAATCACGTGGGCCCCCAGGGGAAATCACGTGGGCCCCCAGGGGAAATCACGTGGGCCAGGTGGGGCAATCACGTGGGCCAGGTGGGGCAATCACGTGGGCCAGGTGGAGCAATCACGTGGGCCCCCAGGGGAAATCACGTGGGCCCCCAGGGGAAATCACGTGGGCCCCCAGGGGAAATCACGTGGGCCCCCAGGGGAAATCACGTGGGCCCCCAGGGGAAATCACGTGGGCCCCCAGGGGAAATCACGTGGGCCCCCAGGGGAAATCACGTGGGCCAGGTGGGGCAATCACGTGGGCCAGGTGGAGCAATCACGTGGGCCCCCAGGGGAAATCACGTGGGCCCCCAGGGGAAATCACGTGGGCCCCCAGGGGAAATCACGTGGGCCCCCAGGGGAAATCACGTGGGCCCCCAGGGGAAATCACGTGGGCCCCCAGGGGAAATCACGTGGGCCCCCAGGGGAAATCACGTGGGCCCCCAGGGGAAATCACGTGGGCCCCCAGGGGAAATCACGTGGGCCCCCAGGGGAAATCACGTGGGCCCCCAGGGGAAATCACGTGGGCCAGGTGGGGAAATCACGTGGGCCAGGTGGGGCAATCACGTGGGCCAGGTGGGGCAATCACGTGGGCCAGGTGGGGCAATCACGTGGGCCCCCAGGGGAAATCACGTGGGCCCCCAGGGGAAATCACGTGGGCCCCCAGGGGAAATCACGTGGGCCCCCAGGGGAAATCACGTGGGCCCCCAGGGGAAATCACGTGGGCCAGGTGGGGCAATCACGTGGGCCAGGTGGGGCAATCACGTGGGCCAGGTGGGGCAATCACGTGGGCCAGGTGGGGCAATCACGTGGGCCCCCAGGGGAAATCACGTGGGCCCCCAGGGGAAATCACGTGGGCCCCCAGGGGAAATCACGTGGGCCCCCAGGGGAAATCACGTGGGCCCCCAGGGGAAATCACGTGGGCCCCCAGGGGAAATCACGTGGGCCCCCAGGGGAAATCACGTGGGCCCCCAGGGGAAATCACGTGGGCCCCCAGGGGAAATCACGTGGGCCCCCAGGGGAAATCACGTGGGCCCCCAGGGGAAATCACGTGGGCCCCCAGGGGAAATCACGTGGGCCCCCAGGGGAAATCACGTGGGCCCCCAGGGGAAATCACGTGGGCCAGGTGGGGCAATCACGTGGGCCAGGTGGGGCAATCACGTGGGCCAGGTGGGGCAATCACGTGGGCCAGGTGGGGCAATCACGTGGGCCCCCAGGTGGAGCAATCACGTGGGCCCCCAGGGGAAATCACGTGGGCCCCCAGGGGAAATCACGTGGGCCCCCAGGGGAAATCACGTGGGCCCCCAGGGGAAATCACGTGGGCCCCCAGGGGAAATCACGTGGGCCCCCAGGGGAAATCACGTGGGCCCCCAGGGGAAATCACGTGGGCCCCCAGGGGAAATCACGTGGGCCCCCAGGGGAAATCACGTGGGCCAGGTGGGGCAATCACGTGGGCCAGGTGGGGCAATCACGTGGGCCCCCAGGGGAAATCACGTGGGCCCCCAGGGGAAATCACGTGGGCCCCCAGGGGAAATCACGTGGGCCCCCAGGGGAAATCACGTGGGCCCCCAGGGGAAATCACGTGGGCCCCCAGGGGAAATCACGTGGGCCCCCAGGGGAAATCACGTGGGCCAGGTGGGGCAATCACGTGGGCCTGGTGGGGCAATCACGTGGGCCAGGTGGGGCAATCACGTGGGCCAGGTGGGGCAATCACGTGGGCCCCCAGGTGGAGCAATCACGTGGGCCCCCAGGGGAAATCACGTGGGCCCCCAGGGGAAATCACGTGGGCCCCCAGGGGAAATCACGTGGGCCCCCAGGGGAAATCACGTGGGCCAGGTGGGGCAATCACGTGGGCCAGGTGGGGCAATCACGTGGGCCAGGTGGGGCAATCACGTGGGCCCCCAGGGGAAATCACGTGGGCCCCCAGGGGAAATCACGTGGGCCCCCAGGGGAAATCACGTGCGCCCCCAGGGGAAATCACGTGGGCCCCCAGGGGAAATCACGTGGGCCCCCAGGGGAAATCACGTGGGCCCCCAGGGGAAATCACGTGGGCCCCCAGGGGAAATCACGTGGGCCCCCAGGGGAAATCACGTGGGCCCCCAGGGGAAATCACGTGGGCCCCCAGGGGAAATCACGTGGGCCCCCAGGGGAAATCACGTGGGCCCCCAGGGGAAATCACGTGGGCCCCCAGGGGAAATCACGTGGGCCCCCAGGGGAAATCACGTGGGCCAGGTGGGGCAATCACGTGGGCCAGGTGGGGCAATCACGTGGGCCAGGTGGGGCAATCACGTGGGCCCCCAGGTGGAGCAATCACGTGGGCCCCCAGGGGAAATCACGTGGGCCCCCAGGGGAAATCACGTGGGCCAGGTGGGGCAATCACGTGGGCCAGGTGGGGCAATCACGTGGGCCAGGTGGAGCAATCACGTGGGCCCCCAGGGGAAATCACGTGGGCCCCCAGGGGAAATCACGTGGGCCCCCAGGGGAAATCACGTGGGCCCCCAGGGGAAATCACGTGGGCCCCCAGGGGAAATCACGTGGGCCCCCAGGGGAAATCACGTGGGCCCCCAGGGGAAATCACGTGGGCCCCCAGGGGAAATCACGTGGGCCCCCAGGGGAAATCACGTGGGCCAGGTGGGGCAATCACGTGGGCCAGGTGGGGCAATCACGTGGGCCAGGTGGGGCAATCACGTGGGCCAGGTGGGGCAATCACGTGGGCCCCCAGGGGAAATCACGTGGGCCCCCAGGGGAAATCACGTGGGCCCCCAGGGGAAATCACGTGGGCCCCCAGGGGAAATCACGTGGGCCCCCAGGGGAAATCACGTGGGCCCCCAGGGGAAATCACGTGGGCCCCCAGGGGAAATCACGTGGGCCCCCAGGGGAAATCACGTGGGCCAGGTGGGGCAATCACGTGGGCCAGGTGGAGCAATCACGTGGGCCCCCAGGGGAAATCACGTGGGCCCCCAGGGGAAATCACGTGGGCCCCCAGGGGAAATCACGTGGGCCCCCAGGGGAAATCACGTGGGCCCCCAGGGGAAATCACGTGGGCCCCCAGGGGAAATCACGTGGGCCCCCAGGGGAAATCACGTGGGCCCCCAGGGGAAATCACGTGGGCCCCCAGGGGAAATCACGTGGGCCAGGTGGGGCAATCACGTGGGCCAGGTGGAGCAATCACGTGGGCCCCCAGGGGAAATCACGTGGGCCCCCAGGGGAAATCACGTGGGCCCCCAGGGGAAATCACGTGGGCCCCCAGGGGACATCACGTGGGCCCCCAGGGGAAATCACGTGGGCCCCCAGGGGAAATCACGTGGGCCCCCAGGGGAAATCACGTGGGCCCCCAGGGGAAATCACGTGGGCCCCCAGGGGAAATCACGTGGGCCCCCAGGGGAAATCACGTGGGCCCCCAGGGGAAATCACGTGGGCCCCCAGGGGAAATCACGTGGGCCCCCAGGTGGGGCAATCACGTGGGCCCCCAGGTGGAGCAATCACGTGGGCCCCCAGGGGAAATCACGTGGGCCCCCAGGGGAAATCACGTGGGCCCCCAGGGGAAATCACGTGGGCCAGGTGGGGCAATCACGTGGGCCCCCAGGTGGGGCAATCACGTGGGCCCCCAGGTGGAGCAATCACGTGGGCCCCCAGGGGAAATCACGTGGGCCAGGTGGGGAAATCACGTGGGCCCCCAGGGGAAATCACGTGGGCCCCCAGGGGAAATCACGTGGGCCAGGTGGGGCAATCACGTGGGCCAGGTGGAGCAATCACGTGGGCCCCCAGGGGAAATCACGTGGGCCCCCAGGGGAAATCACGTGCGCCCCCAGGGGAAATCACGTGGGCCCCCAGGGGAAATCACGTGGGCCCCCAGGGGAAATCACGTGGGCCCCCAGGGGAAATCACGTGGGCCCCCAGGGGAAATCACGTGGGCCCCCAGGGGAAATCACGTGGGCCAGGTGGGGCAATCACGTGGGCCAGGTGGGGCAATCACGTGGGCCAGGTGGGGCAATCACGTGGGCCCCCAGGTGGAGCAATCACGTGGGCCCCCAGGGGAAATCACGTGGGCCCCCAGGGGAAATCACGTGGGCCCCCAGGGGAAATCACGTGGGCCCCCAGGGGAAATCACGTGGGCCCCCAGGGGAAATCACGTGGGCCAGGTGGGGCAATCACGTGGGCCAGGTGGGGCAATCACGTGGGCCAGGTGGGGCAATCACGTGGGCCCCCAGGTGGAGCAATCACGTGGGCCCCCAGGGGAAATCACGTGGGCCCCCAGGGGAAATCACGTGGGCCCCCAGGGGAAATCACGTGGGCCAGGTGGGGCAATCACGTGGGCCCCCAGGGGAAATCACGTGGGCCCCCAGGGGAAATCACGTGGGCCCCCAGGGGAAATCACGTGGGCCCCCAGGGGAAATCACGTGGGCCCCCAGGGGAAATCACGTGGGCCCCCAGGGGAAATCACGTGGGCCCCCAGGGGAAATCACGTGGGCCCCCAGGGGAAATCACGTGGGCCCCCAGGGGAAATCACGTGGGCCAGGTGGGGCAATCACGTGGGCCAGGTGGGGCAATCACGTGGGCCAGGTGGAGCAATCCCGTGGGCCCCCAGGGGAAATCACGTGGGCCCCCAGGGGAAATCACGTGCGCCCCCAGGGGAAATCACGTGGGCCCCCAGGGGAAATCACGTGGGCCCCCAGGGGAAATCACGTGGGCCCCCAGGGGAAATCACGTGGGCCCCCAGGGGAAATCACGTGGGCCCCCAGGGGAAATCACGTGGGCCCCCAGGGGAAATCACGTGGGCCCCCAGGGGAAATCACGTGGGCCCCCAGGGGAAATCACGTGGGCCCCCAGGGGAAATCACGTGGGCCCCCAGGGGAAATCACGTGGGCCCCCAGGGGAAATCACGTGGGCCCCCAGGGGAAATCACGTGGGCCAGGTGGGGCAATCACGTGGGCCAGGTGGGGCAATCACGTGGGCCAGGTGGGGCAATCACGTGGGCCCCCAGGTGGAGCAATCACGTGGGCCCCCAGGGGAAATCACGTGGGCCCCCAGGGGAAATCACGTGGGCCCCCAGGGGAAATCACGTGGGCCCCCAGGGGAAATCACGTGGGCCAGGTGGGGCAATCACGTGGGCCAGGTGGGGCAATCACGTGGGCCAGGTGGAGCAATCACGTGGGCCCCCAGGGGAAATCACGTGGGCCCCCAGGGGAAATCACGTGCGCCCCCTGGGGCAATCACGTGGGCCAGGTGGGGCAATCACGTGGGCCCCCAGGGGAAATCACGTGGGCCCCGAGGGGAAATCACGTGGGCCCCCAGGGGAAATCACGTGGGCCCCCAGGGGAAATCACGTGGGCCCCCAGGGGAAATCACGTGGGCCCCCAGGGGAAATCACGTGGGCCCCCAGGGGAAATCACGTGGGCCAGGTGGGGCAATCACGTGGGCCAGGTGGGGCAATCACGTGGGCCAGGTGGAGCAATCACGTGGGCCCCCAGGGGAAATCACGTGGGCCCCCAGGGGAAATCACGTGGGCCCCCAGGGGAAATCACGTGGGCCCCCAGGGGAAATCACGTGGGCCCCCAGGGGAAATCACGTGGGCCCCCAGGGGAAATCACGTGGGCCCCCAGGGGAAATCACGTGGGCCCCCAGGGGAAATCACGTGGGCCCCCAGGGGAAATCACGTGGGCCCCCAGGGGAAATCACGTGGGCCCCCAGGGGAAATCACGTGGGCCCCCAGGGGAAATCACGTGGGCCAGGTGGGGCAATCACGTGGGCCAGGTGGGGCAATCACGTGGGCAGCAGGGGCAATCACGTGGGCCCCCAGGGGAAATCACGTGGGCCCCCAGGGGAAATCACGTGGGCCCCCAGGGGAAATCACGTGGGCCCCCAGGGGAAATCACGTGGGCCCCCAGGGGAAATCACGTGGGCCCCCAGGGGAAATCACGTGGGCCCCCAGGGGAAATCACGTGGGCCCCCAGGGGAAATCACGTGGGCCCCCAGGGGAAATCACGTGGGCCCCCAGGGGAAATCACGTGGGCCCCCAGGGGAAATCACGTGGGCCCCCAGGGGAAATCACGTGGGCCCCCAGGGGAAATCACGTGGGCCAGGTGGGGCAATCACGTGGGCCAGGTGGAGCAATCACGTGGGCCCCCAGGGGAAATCACGTGGGCCCCCAGGGGAAATCACGTGGGCCCCCAGGGGAAATCACGTGGGCCCCCAGGGGAAATCACGTGGGCCCCCAGGGGAAATCACGTGGGCCAGGTGGGGCAATCACGTGGGCCAGGTGGGGCAATCACGTGGGCCAGGTGGGGCAATCACGTGGGCCAGGTGGAGCAATCACGTGGGCCCCCAGGGGAAATCACGTGGGCCCCCAGGGGAAATCACGTGGGCCCCCAGGGGAAATCACGTGGGCCCCCAGGGGAAATCACGTGGGCCCCCAGGGGAAATCACGTGGGCCCCCAGGGGAAATCACGTGGGCCCCCAGGGGAAATCACGTGGGCCCCCAGGGGAAATCACGTGGGCCCCCAGGGGAAATCACGTGGGCCAGGTGGGGCAATCACGTGGGCCAGGTGGAGCAATCACGTGGGCCCCCAGGGGAAATCACGTGGGCCCCCAGGGGAAATCACGTGGGCCCCCAGGGGAAATCACGTGGGCCCCCAGGGGAAATCACGTGGGCCAGGTGGGGCAATCACGTGGGCCAGGTGGGGCAATCACGTGGGCCAGGTGGGGCAATCACGTGGGCCCCCAGGGGAAATCACGTGGGCCCCCAGGGGAAATCACGTGGGCCCCCAGGGGAAATCACGTGGGCCCCCAGGGGAAATCACGTGGGCCCCCAGGGGAAATCACGTGGGCCCCCAGGGGAAATCACGTGGGCCCCCAGGGGAAATCACGTGGGCCCCCAGGGGAAATCACGTGGGCCCCCAGGGGAAATCACGTGGGCCCCCAGGGGAAATCACGTGGGCCCCCAGGGGAAATCACGTGGGCCCCCAGGGGAAATCACGTGGGCCCCCAGGGGAAATCACGTGGGCCCCCAGGGGAAATCACGTGGGCCCCCAGGGGAAATCACGTGGGCCAGGTGGGGCAATCACGTGGGCCAGGTGGGGCAATCACGTGGGCCAGGTGGGGCAATCACGTGGGCCCCCAGGTGGAGCAATCACGTGGGCCCCCAGGGGAAATCACGTGGGCCCCCAGGGGAAATCACGTGGGCCAGGTGGGGCAATCACGTGGGCCAGGTGGGGCAATCACGTGGGCCCCCAGGTGGAGCAATCACGTGGGCCCCCAGGGGAAATCACGTGGGCCCCCAGGGGAAATCACGTGGGCCCCCAGGGGAAATCACGTGGGCCCCCAGGGGAAATCACGTGGGCCCCCAGGGGAAATCACGTGGGCCCCCAGGGGAAATCACGTGGGCCCCCAGGGGAAATCACGTGGGCCCCCAGGGGAAATCACGTGGGCCCCCAGGGGAAATCACGTGGGCCAGGTGGGGCAATCACGTGGGCCAGGTGGGGCAATCACGTGGGCCAGGTGGGGCAATCACGTGGGCCAGGTGGGGCAATCACGTGGGCCCCCAGGGGAAATCACGTGGGCCCCCAGGGGAAATCACGTGGGCCCCCAGGGGAAATCACGTGGGCCCCCAGGGGAAATCACGTGGGCCCCCAGGGGAAATCACGTGGGCCCCCAGGGGAAATCACGTGGGCCCCCAGGGGAAATCACGTGGGCCCCCAGGGGAAATCACGTGGGCCAGGTGGGGCAATCACGTGGGCCAGGTGGAGCAATCACGTGGGCCCCCAGGGGAAATCACGTGGGCCCCCAGGGGAAATCACGTGGGCCCCCAGGGGAAATCACGTGGGCCCCCAGGGGAAATCACGTGGGCCCCCAGGGGAAATCACGTGGGCCCCCAGGGGAAATCACGTGGGCCCCCAGGGGAAATCACGTGGGCCCCCAGGGGAAATCACGTGGGCCCCCAGGGGAAATCACGTGGGCCAGGTGGGGCAATCACGTGGGCCAGGTGGAGCAATCACGTGGGCCCCCAGGGGAAATCACGTGGGCCCCCAGGGGAAATCACGTGGGCCCCCAGGGGAAATCACGTGGGCCCCCAGGGGAAATCACGTGGGCCCCCAGGGGAAATCACGTGGGCCCCCAGGGGAAATCACGTGGGCCCCCAGGGGAAATCACGTGGGCCCCCAGGGGAAATCACGTGGGCCCCCAGGGGAAATCACGTGGGCCCCCAGGGGAAATCACGTGGGCCCCCAGGGGAAATCACGTGGGCCCCCAGGGGAAATCACGTGGGCCCCCAGGTGGGGCAATCACGTGGGCCCCCAGGTGGAGCAATCACGTGGGCCCCCAGGGGAAATCACGTGGGCCCCCAGGGGAAATCACGTGGGCCCCCAGGGGAAATCACGTGGGCCAGGTGGGGAAATCACGTGGGCCCCCAGGTGGGGCAATCACGTGGGCCCCCAGGTGGAAATCACGTGGGCCCCCAGGGGAAATCACGTGGGCCAGGTGGGGCAATCACGTGGGCCCCCAGGTGGAGCAATCACGTGGGCCCCCAGGGGAAATCACGTGGGCCAGGTGGGGCAATCACGTGGGCCCCCAGGTGGAGCAATCACGTGGGCCCCCAGGGGAAATCACGTGGGCCCCCAGGGGAAATCACGTGGGCCCCCAGGGGAAATCACGTGGGCCCCCAGGGGAAATCACGTGGGCCCCCAGGGGAAATCACGTGGGCCCCCAGGGGAAATCACGTGGGCCCCCAGGGGAAATCACGTGGGCCCCCAGGGGAAATCACGTGGGCCAGGTGGGGCAATCACGTGGGCCAGGTGGGGCAATCACGTGGGCCAGGTGGGGCAATCACGTGGGCCAGGTGGAGCAATCACGTGGGCCCCCAGGGGAAATCACGTGGGCCCCCAGGGGAAATCACGTGGGCCCCCAGGGGAAATCACGTGGGCCCCCAGGGGAAATCACGTGGGCCCCCAGGGGAAATCACGTGGGCCAGGTGGGGCAATCACGTGGGCCAGGTGGGGCAATCACGTGGGCCAGGTGGGGCAATCACGTGGGCCCCCAGGTGGAGCAATCACGTGGGCCCCCAGGGGAAATCACGTGGGCCCCCAGGGGAAATCACGTGGGCCCCCAGGGGAAATCACGTGGGCCAGGTGGGGCAATCACGTGGGCCCCCAGGGGAAATCACGTGGGCCCCCAGGGGAAATCACGTGGGCCCCCAGGGGAAATCACGTGGGCCCCCAGGGGAAATCACGTGGGCCCCCAGGGGAAATCACGTGGGCCCCCAGGGGAAATCACGTGGGCCCCCAGGGGAAATCACGTGGGCCCCCAGGGGAAATCACGTGGGCCCCCAGGGGAAATCACGTGGGCCAGGTGGGGCAATCACGTGGGCCAGGTGGGGCAATCACGTGGGCCAGGTGGAGCAATCACGTGGGCCCCCAGGGGAAATCACGTGGGCCCCCAGGGGAAATCACGTGCGCCCCCAGGGGAAATCACGTGGGCCCCCAGGGGAAATCACGTGGGCCCCCAGGGGAAATCACGTGGGCCCCCAGGGGAAATCACGTGGGCCCCCAGGGGAAATCACGTGGGCCCCCAGGGGAAATCACGTGGGCCCCCAGGGGAAATCACGTGGGCCCCCAGGGGAAATCACGTGGGCCCCCAGGGGAAATCACGTGGGCCCCCAGGGGAAATCACGTGGGCCCCCAGGGGAAATCACGTGGGCCCCCAGGGGAAATCACGTGGGCCCCCAGGGGAAATCACGTGGGCCAGGTGGGGCAATCACGTGGGCCAGGTGGGGCAATCACGTGGGCCAGGTGGGGCAATCACGTGGGCCCCCAGGTGGAGCAATCACGTGGGCCCCCAGGGGAAATCACGTGGGCCCCCAGGGGAAATCACGTGGGCCCCCAGGGGAAATCACGTGGGCCCCCAGGGGAAATCACGTGGGCCAGGTGGGGCAATCACGTGGGCCAGGTGGGGCAATCACGTGGGCCAGGTGGAGCAATCACGTGGGCCCCCAGGGGAAATCACGTGGGCCCCCAGGGGAAATCACGTGCGCCCCCTGGGGCAATCACGTGGGCCAGGTGGGGCAATCACGTGGGCCCCCAGGGGAAATCACGTGGGCCCCGAGGGGAAATCACGTGGGCCCCCAGGGGAAATCACGTGGGCCCCCAGGGGAAATCACGTGGGCCCCCAGGGGAAATCACGTGGGCCCCCAGGGCAAATCACGTGGGCCCCCAGGGGAAATCACGTGGGCCAGGTGGGGCAATCACGTGGGCCAGGTGGGGCAATCACGTGGGCCAGGTGGAGCAATCACGTGGGCCCCCAGGGGAAATCACGTGGGCCCCCAGGGGAAATCACGTGCGCCCCCAGGGGAAATCACGTGGGCCCCCAGGGGAAATCACGTGGGCCCCCAGGGGAAATCACGTGGGCCCCCAGGGGAAATCACGTGGGCCCCCAGGGGAAATCACGTGGGCCCCCAGGGGAAATCACGTGGGCCCCCAGGGGAAATCACGTGGGCCCCCAGGGGAAATCACGTGGGCCCCCAGGGGAAATCACGTGGGCCCCCAGGGGAAATCACGTGGGCCAGGTGGGGCAATCACGTGGGCCAGGTGGGGCAATCACGTGGGCCAGGTGGAGCAATCACGTGGGCCCCCAGGGGAAATCACGTGGGCCCCCAGGGGAAATCACGTGGGCCCCCAGGGGAAATCACGTGGGCCCCCAGGGGAAATCACGTGGGCCCCCAGGGGAAATCACGTGGGCCCCCAGGGGAAATCACGTGGGCCCCCAGGGGAAATCACGTGGGCCCCCAGGGGAAATCACGTGGGCCCCCAGGGGAAATCACGTGGGCCCCCAGGGGAAATCACGTGGGCCCCCAGGGGAAATCACGTGGGCCCCCAGGGGAAATCACGTGGGCCCCCAGGGGAAATCACGTGGGCCAGGTGGGGCAATCACGTGGGCCAGGTGGAGCAATCACGTGGGCCCCCAGGGGAAATCACGTGGGCCCCCAGGGGAAATCACGTGGGCCCCCAGGGGAAATCACGTGGGCCCCCAGGGGAAATCACGTGGGCCCCCAGGGGAAATCACGTGGGCCAGGTGGGGCAATCACGTGGGCCAGGTGGGGCAATCACGTGGGCCAGGTGGGGCAATCACGTGGGCCAGGTGGAGCAATCACGTGGGCCCCCAGGGGAAATCACGTGGGCCCCCAGGGGAAATCACGTGGGCCCCCAGGGGAAATCACGTGGGCCCCCAGGGGAAATCACGTGGGCCCCCAGGGGAAATCACGTGGGCCCCCAGGGGAAATCACGTGGGCCCCCAGGGGAAATCACGTGGGCCCCCAGGGGAAATCACGTGGGCCCCCAGGGGAAATCACGTGGGCCAGGTGGGGCAATCACGTGGGCCAGGTGGAGCAATCACGTGGGCCCCCAGGGGAAATCACGTGGGCCCCCAGGGGAAATCACGTGGGCCCCCAGGGGAAATCACGTGGGCCCCCAGGGGAAATCACGTGGGCCCCCAGGGGAAATCACGTGGGCCAGGTGGGGCAATCACGTGGGCCAGGTGGGGCAATCACGTGGGCCAGGTGGGGCAATCACGTGGGCCCCCAGGTGGAGCAATCACGTGGGCCCCCAGGGGAAATCACGTGGGCCCCCAGGGGAAATCACGTGGGCCCCCAGGGGAAATCACGTGGGCCCCCAGGGGAAATCACGTGGGCCAGGTGGGGCAATCACGTGGGCCAGGTGGGGCAATCACGTGGGCCCCCAGGTGGAGCAATCACGTGGGCCCCCAGGGGAAATCACGTGGGCCCCCAGGGGAAATCACGTGGGCCCCCAGGGGAAATCACGTGGGCCCCCAGGGGAAATCACGTGGGCCAGGTGGGGCAATCACGTGGGCCAGGTGGGGCAATCACGTGGGCCAGGTGGGGCAATCACGTGGGCCAGGTGGAGCAATCACGTGGGCCCCCAGGGGAAATCACGTGGGCCCCCAGGGGAAATCACGTGGGCCCCCAGGGGAAATCACGTGGGCCCCCAGGGGAAATCACGTGGGCCCCCAGGGGAAATCACGTGGGCCCCCAGGGGAAATCACGTGGGCCAGGTGGGGCAATCACGTGGGCCCCCAGGGGAAATCACGTGGGCCCCCAGGGGAAATCACGTGGGCCCCCAGGGGAAATCACGTGGGCCCCCAGGGGAAATCACGTGGGCCCCCAGGGGAAATCACGTGGGCCCCCAGGGGAAATCACGTGGGCCAGGTGGGGCAATCACGTGGGCCAGGTGGAGCAATCACGTGGGCCCCCAGGGGAAATCACGTGGGCCCCCAGGGGAAATCACGTGCGCCCCCAGGGGAAATCACGTGCGCCCCCAGGGGAAATCACGTGGGCCCCCAGGGGAAATCACGTGGGCCCCCAGGGGAAATCACGTGGGCCAGGTGGGGCAATCACGTGGGGCCCCAGGGGAAATCACGTGGGCCCCCAGGGGAAATCACGTGGGCCCCCAGGGGAAATCACGTGGGCCCCCAGGGGAAATCACGTGGGCCCCCAGGGGAAATCACGTGGGCCCCCAGGGGAAATCACGTGGGCCAGGTGGGGCAATCACGTGGGCCAGGTGGAGCAATCACGTGGGCCCCCAGGGGAAATCACGTGGGCCCCCAGGGGAAATCACATGGGGCCCCCAGGGGAAATCACGTGGGCCCCCAGGGGAAATCACGTGGGCCCCCAGGGGAAGTGCACGTGGGCCAGGTGGGGCAATCACGTGGGCCAGGTGGGGCAATCACGTGGGCCCCCAGGTGGAGCAATCACGTGGGCCCCCAGGGGAAGTGTAACGTGCGCCCCCAGGGGAAATCACGTGGGCCCCCAGGGCAAATCACGTGGGCCCCCAGGGGAAATCACGTGGGCCCCCAGGGGAAATCAGGTGGGCCCCAAGGGGAAATCACGTGGGCCCCCAGGGGAAATCACGTGGGCCAGGTGGGGCAATCACGTGGGCCAGGTGGGGCAATCACATGGGCCAGGTGGGGCAATCACGTGGGCGAGGTGGAGCAATCACGTGGGCCCCCAGGGGAAATCACGTGGGCCCCCAGGGGAAATCACGTGGGCCCCCAGGGGAAATCACGTGGGCCCCCAGGGGAAATCACGTGGGCCCCCAGGGGAAATCACGTGGGCCAGGTGGGGCAATCACGTGGGCCAGGTGGGGCAATCACGTGGGCCAGGTGGGGCAATCACGTGGGCCCCCAGGTGGAGCAATCACGTGGGCCCCCAGGGGAAATCACGTGGGCCCCCAGGGGAAATCACGTGGGCCCCCAGGGGAAATCACGTGGGCCAGGTGGGGCAATCACGTGGGCCCCCAGGGGAAATCACGTGGGCCCCCAGGGGAAATCACGTGGGCCCCCAGGGGAAATCACGTGGGCCCCCAGGGGAAATCACGTGGGCCCCCAGGGGAAATCACGTGGGCCCCCAGGGGAAATCACGTGGGCCCCCAGGGGAAATCACGTGGGCCCCCAGGGGAAATCACGTGGGCCCCCAGGGGAAATCACGTGGGCCAGGTGGGGCAATCACGTGGGCCAGGTGGGGCAATCACGTGGGCCAGGTGGAGCAATCACGTGGGCCCCCAGGGGAAATCACGTGGGCCCCCAGGGGAAATCACGTGCGCCCCCATGGGAAATCACGTGGGCCCCCAGGGGAAATCACGTGGGCCCCCAGGGGAAATCACGTGGGCCCCCAGGGGAAATCACGTGGGCCCCCAGGGGAAATCACGTGGGCCCCCAGGGGAAATCACGTGGGCCCCCAGGGGAAATCACGTGGGCCCCCAGGTGAAATCACGTGGGCCCCCAGGGGAAATCACGTGGGCCCCCAGGGGAAATCACGTGGGCCCCCAGGGGAAATCACGTGGGCCCCCAGGGGAAATCACGTGGGCCCCCAGGGGAAATCACGTGGGCCAGGTGGGGCAATCACGTGGGCCAGGTGGGGCAATCACGTGGGCCAGGTGGAGCAATCACGTGGGCCCCCAGGGGAAATCACGTGGGCCCCCAGGGGAAATCACGTGGGCCCCCAGGGGAAATCACGTGGGCCCTCAGGGGAAATCACGTGGGCCCCCAGGGGAAATCACGTGGGCCCCCAGGGGAAATCACGTGGGCCCCCAGGGGAAATCACGTGGGCCCCCAGGGGAAATCACGTGGGCCCCCAGGGAAATCACGTGGGCCCCCAGGGGAAATCACGTGGGCCCCCAGGGGAAATCACGTGGGCCCCCAGGGGAAATCACGTGGGCCCCCAGGGGAAATCCACGTGGGCCAGGTGGGGCAATCACGTGGGCCCCCAGGTGGAGCAATCACGTGGGCCCCCAGGGCAAATCACGTGGGCCCCCAGGGGAAATCACGTGGGCCCCCAGGGGAAATCACGTGGGCCCCCAGGGGAAATCACGTGGGCCCCCAGGGGAAATCACGTGGGCCAGGTGGGGCAATCACGTGGGCCAGGTGGGGCAATCACGTGGGCCAGGTGGGGCAATCACGTGGGCCAGGTGGAGCAATCACGTGGGCCCCCAGGGGAAATCACGTGGGCCCCCAGGGGAAATCACGTGGGCCCCCAGGGGAAATCACGTGGGCCCCCAGGGGAAATCACGTGGGCCCCCAGGGGAAATCACGTGGGCCCCCAGGGGAAATCACGTGGGCCCCCAGGGGAAATCACGTGGGCCCCCAGGGGAAATCACGTGGGCCCCCAGGGGAAATCACGTGGGCCAGGTGGGGCAATCACGTGGGCCAGGTGGAGCAATCACGTGGGCCCCCAGGGGAAATCACGTGGGCCCCCAGGGGAAATCACGTGCGCCCCCAGGGGAAATCACGTGGGCCCCCAGGGGAAATCACGTGGGCCCCCAGGGGAAATCACGTGGGCCAGGTGGGGCAATCACGTGGGCCAGGTGGGGCAATCACGTGGGCCAGGTGGGGCAATCACGTGGGCCCTGAGGTGGAGCAATCACGTGGGCCCCCAGGGGAAATCACGTGGGCCCCCAGGGGAAATCACAGTGGGCCCCCAGGGGAAATCACGTGGGCCCCCAGGGGAAATCACGTGGGCCAGGTGGGGCAATCACGTGGGCCCCCAGGTGGGGCAATCACGTGGGCCAGGTGGAGCAATCACGTGGGCCCCCAGGGGAAATTGACGTGGGCCCCCAGGGGAAATCACGTGGGCCCCCAGGGGAAATCACGTGGGCCCCCAGGGGAAATCACGTGGGCCAGGTGGGGCAATCACGTGGGCCAGGTGGGGCAATCACGTGGGCCAGGTGGGGCAATCACGTGGGCCCCCAGGTGGAGCAATCACGTGGGCCCCCAGGGGAAATCACGTGGGCCCCCAGGGGAAATCACGTGGGCCCCCAGGGGAAATCACGTGGGCCCCCAGGGGAAATCACGTGGGCCCCCAGGGGAAATCACGTGGGCCCCCAGGGGAAATCACGTGGGCCAGGTGGGGCAATCACGTGGGGCCCCAGGGGAAATCACGTGGGCCCCCAGGGGAAATCACGTGGGCCCCCAGGGGAAATCACGTGGGCCCCCAGGGGAAATCACGTGGGCCCCCAGGGGAAATCACGTGGGCCCCCAGGGGAAATCACGTGGGCCAGGTGGGGCAATCACGTGGGCCAGGTGGAGCAATCACGTGGGCCCCCAGGGGAAATCACGTGGGCCCCCAGGGGAAATCACGTGGGCCCCCAGGGGAAATCACGTGGGCCCCCAGGGGAAATCACGTGGGCCCCCAGGGGAAATCACGTGGGCCCCCAGGGGAAATCACGTGGGCCAGGTGGGGCAATCACGTGGGGCCCCAGGGGAAATCACGTGGGCCCCCAGGGGAAATCACGTGGGCCCCCAGGGGAAATCACGTGGGCCCCCAGGGGAAATCACGTGGGCCCCCAGGGGAAATCACGTGGGCCCCCAGGGGAAATCACGTGGGCCAGGTGGGGCAATCACGTGGGCCAGGTGGAGCAATCACGTGGGCCCCCAGGGGAAATCACGTGGGCCCCTCAGGGGAAATCACGTGGGCCCCCAGGGGAAATCACGTGGGCCCCCAGGGGAAATCACGTGGGCCCCCAGGGGAAATCACGTGGGCCAGGTGGGGCAATCACGTGGGCCAGGTGGGGCAATCACGTGGGCCAGGTGGAGCAATCACGTGGGCCCCCAGGGGAAATCACGTGGGCCCCCAGGGGAAATCACGTGGGCCCCCAGGGGAAATCACGTGGGCCCCCAGGGCAAATCACGTGGGCCCCCAGGGGAAATCACGTGGGCCCCCAGGGGAAATCAGGTGGGCCCCAAGGGGAAATCACGTGGGCCCCCAGGGGAAATCACGTGGGCCAGGTGGGGCAATCACGTGGGGACCCCAGGTGGGGCAATCACGTGGGCCAGGTGGGGCAATCACGTGGGCCGCCAGGTGGAGCAATCACGTGGGCCCCCAGGGGAAATCACGTGGGCCCCCAGGGGAAATCACGTGGGCCCCCAGGGGAAATCACGTGGGCCCCCAGGGGAAATCACGTGGGCCCCCAGGGGAAATCACGTGGGCCAGGTGGGGCAATCACGTGGGCCAGGTGGGGCAATCACGTGGGCCAGGTGGGGCAATCACGTGGGCCAGGTGGAGCAATCACGTGGGCCCCCAGGGGAAATAGACGTGGGCCCCCAGGGGAAATCACGTGGGCCCCCAGGGGAAATCACGTGGGCCAGGTGGGGCAATCACGTGGGCCAGGTGGGGCAATCACGTGGGCCAGGTGGAGCAATCACGTGGGCCCCCAGGGGAAATCACGTGGGCCCCCAGGGGAAATCACGTGGGCCCCCAGGGGAAATCACGTGGGCCCCCAGGGGAAATCACGTGGGCCAGGTGGGGCAATCACGTGGGCCCCCAGGGGAAATCACGTGGGCCCCCAGGGGAAATCACGTGGGCCCCCAGGGGAAATCACGTGGGCCCCCAGGGGAAATCACGTGGGCCCCCAGGGGAAATCACGTGGGCCCCCAGGGGCAATCACGTGGGCCCCCAGGGGAAATCACGTGGGCCCCCAGGGGAAATCACGTGGGCCCCCAGGGGAAATCACGTGGGCCAGGTGGGGCAATCACGTGGGCCAGGTGGGGCAATCACGTGGGCCAGGTGGAGCAATCCCGTGGGCCCCCAGGGGAAATCACGTGGGCCCCCAGGGGAAATCACGTGCGCCCCCAGGGGAAATCACGTGGGCCCCCAGGGGAAATCACGTGGGCCCCCAGGGGAAATCACGTGGGCCCCCAGGGGAAATCACGTGGGCCCCCAGGGGAAATCACGTGGGCCCCCAGGGGAAATCACGTGGGCCCCCAGGGGAAATCACGTGGGCCCCCAGGGGAAATCACGTGGGCCCCCAGGGGAAATCACGTGGGCCCCCAGGGGAAATCACGTGGGCCCCCAGGGGAAATCACGTGGGCCCCCAGGGGAAATCACGTGGGCCAGGTGGGGCAATCACGTGGGCCAGGTGGGGCAATCACGTGGGCCAGGTGGGGCAATCACGTGGGCCAGGTGGAGCAATCACGTGGGCCCCCAGGGGAAATCACGTGGGCCCCCAGGGGAAATCACGTGGGCCCCCAGGGGAAATCACGTGGGCCCCCAGGGGAAATCACGTGGGCCAGGTGGGGCAATCACGTGGGCCAGGTGGGGCAATCACGTGGGCCAGGTGGAGCAATCACGTGGGCCCCCAGGGGAAATCACGTGGGCCCCCAGGGGAAATCACGTGCGCCCCCAGGGGCAATCACGTGGGCCAGGTGGGGCAATCACGTGGGCCCCCAGGGGAAATCACGTGGGCCCCCAGGGGAAATCACGTGGGCCCCCAGGGGAAATCACGTGGGCCCCCAGGGGAAATCACGTGGGCCCCCAGGGGAAATCACGTGGGCCAGGTGGGGCAATCACGTGGGCCAGGTGGAGCAATCACGTGGGCCAGGTGGAGCAATCACGTGGGCCCCCAGGGGAAATCACGTGGGCCCCCAGGGGAAATCACGTGGGCCCCCAGGGGAAATCACGTGGGCCAGGTGGGGCAATCACGTGGGCCAGGTGGGGCAATCACGTGGGCCCCCAGGGGAAATCACGTGGGCCCCCAGGGGAAATCACGTGGGCCCCCAGGGGAAATCACGTGGGCCCCCAGGGGAAATCACGTGGGCCCCCAGGGGAAATCACGTGGGCCCCCAGGGGAAATCACGTGGGCCCCCAGGGGAAATCACGTGGGCCCCCAGGGGAAATCACGTGGGCCCCCAGGGGAAATCACGTGGGCCCCCAGGGGAAATCACGTGGGCCAGGTGGGGCAATCACGTGGGCCAGGTGGAGCAATCACGTGGGCCCCCAGGGGAAATCACGTGGGCCCCCAGGGGAAATCACGTGGGCCCCCAGGGGAAATCACGTGGGCCCCCAGGGGAAATCACGTGGGCCCCCAGGGGAAATCACGTGGGCCAGGTGGGGCAATCACGTGGGCCAGGTGGGGCAATCACGTGGGCCAGGTGGGGCAATCACGTGGGCCAGGTGGAGCAATCACGTGGGCCCCCAGGGGAAATCACGTGGGCCCCCAGGGGAAATCACGTGGGCCCCCAGGGGAAATCACGTGGGCCCCCAGGGGAAATCACGTGGGCCCCCAGGGGAAATCACGTGGGCCCCCAGGGGAAATCACGTGGGCCCCCAGGGGAAATCACGTGGGCCCCCAGGGGAAATCACGTGGGCCCCCAGGGGAAATCACGTGGGCCAGGTGGGGCAATCACGTGGGCCAGGTGGAGCAATCACGTGGGCCCCCAGGGGAAATCACGTGGGCCCCCAGGGGAAATCACGTGCGCCCCCAGGGGAAATCACGTGGGCCCCCAGGGGAAATCACGTGGGCCCCCAGGGGAAATCACGTGGGCCAGGTGGGGAAATCACGTGGGCCAGGTGGGGCAATCACGTGGGCCAGGTGGGGCAATCACGTGGGCCCCCAGGTGAAATCACGTGGGCCCCCAGGGGAAATCACGTGGGCCCCCAGGGGAAATCACGTGGGCCCCCAGGGGAAATCACGTGGGCCCCCAGGGGAAATCACGTGGGCCAGGTGGGGCAATCACGTGGGCACCCCAGGTGGGGCAATCACGTGGGCCCCCAGGTGGAGCAATCACGTGGGCCCCCAGGGGAAATCACGTGGGCCCCCAGGGGAAATCACGTGGGCCCCCAGGGGAAATCACGTGGGCCCCCAGGGGAAATCACGTGGGCCAGGTGGGGCAATCACGTGGGCCAGGTGGGGCAATCACGTGGGCCAGGTGGGGCAATCACGTGGGCCCCCAGGTGGAGCAATCACGTGGGCCCCCAGGGGAAATCACGTGGGCCCCCAGGGGAAATCACGTGGGCCCCCAGGGGAAATCACGTGGGCCCCCAGGGGAAATCACGTGGGCCCCCAGGGGAAATCACGTGGGCCCCCAGGGGAAATCACGTGGGCCAGGTGGGGCAATCACGTGGGCCCCCAGGTGGAAATCACGTGGGCCCCCAGGGGAAATCACGTGGGCCCCCAGGGGAAATCACGTGGGCCCCCAGGGGAAATCACGTGGGCCCCCAGGGGAAATCACGTGGGCCCCCAGGGGAAATCACGTGGGCCAGGTGGGGCAATCACG
The DNA here is from genome assembly GCA_963981305.1 of Rupicapra rupicapra. Taxonomy (NCBI): domain Eukaryota; kingdom Metazoa; phylum Chordata; class Mammalia; order Artiodactyla; family Bovidae; genus Rupicapra; species Rupicapra rupicapra. Next base: position 18,511 of record CAXCFB010000009.1, on the reverse strand, counting down.
TGGGCTCCCCAGGTGGAGCAATCACGTGGGCCCCCAGGGGAAATCACGTGGGCCCCCAGGGGAAATCACGTGGGCCCCCAGGGGAAATCACGTGGGCCCCCAGGGGAAATCACGTGGGCCCCCAGGGGAAATCACGTGGGCCAGGTGGGGCAATCACGTGGGCCCCCAGGTGGAAATCACGTGGGCCCCCAGGGGAAATCACGTGGGCCCCCAGGGGAAATCACGTGGGCCCCCAGGGGAAATCACGTGGGCCCCCAGGGGAAATCACGTGGGCCCCCAGGGGAAATCACGTGGGCCAGGTGGGGCAATCACGTGGGCCAGGTGGAGCAATCACGTGGGCCCCCAGGGGAAATCACGTGGGCCCCCAGGGGAAATCACGTGGGCCCCCAGGGGAAATCACGTGGGCCCCCAGGGGAAATCACGTGGGCCCCCAGGGGAAATCACGTGGGCCAGGTGGGGCAATCACGTGGGCCAGGTGGGGCAATCACGTGGGCCCCCAGGTGGAGCAATCACGTGGGCCCCCAGGGGAAATCACGTGGGCCCCCAGGGGAAATCACGTGGGCCCCCAGGGGAAATCACGTGGGCCCCCAGGGGAAATCACGTGGGCCCCCAGGGGAAATCACGTGGGCCCCCAGGGGAAATCACGTGGGCCCCCAGGGGAAATCACGTGGGCCCCCAGGGGAAATCACGTGGGCCAGGTGGGGCAATCACGTGGGCCAGGTGGGGCAATCACGTGGGCCAGGTGGGGCAATCACGTGGGCCCCCAGGTGGAGCAATCACGTGGGCCCCCAGGGGAAATCACGTGGGCCCCCAGGGGAAATCACGTGGGCCAGGTGGGGCAATCACGTGGGCCCCCAGGGGAAATCACGTGGGCCCCCAGGGGAAATCACGTGGGCCCCCAGGGGAAATCACGTGGGCCCCCAGGGGAAATCACGTGGGCCCCCAGGGGAAATCACGTGGGCCCCCAGGGGAAATCACGTGGGCCAGGTGGGGCAATCACGTGGGCCCCCAGGGGAAATCACGTGGGCCCCCAGGGGAAATCACGTGGGCCCCCAGGGGAAATCACGTGGGCCCCCAGGGGAAATCACGTGGGCCCCCAGGGGAAATCACGTGGGCCAGGTGGGGCAATCACGTGGGCCAGGTGGGGCAATCACGTGGGCCCCCAGGTGGAGCAATCACGTGGGCCCCCAGGGGAAATCACGTGGGCCCCCAGGGGAAATCACGTGGGCCCCCAGGGGAAATCACGTGGGCCCCCAGGGGAAATCACGTGGGCCCCCAGGGGAAATCACGTGGGCCCCCAGGGGAAATCACGTGGGCCCCCAGGGGAAATCACGTGGGCCCCCAGGGGAAATCACGTGGGCCAGGTGGGGCAATCACGTGGGCCAGGTGGGGCAATCACGTGGGCCAGGTGGGGCAATCACGTGGGCCCCCAGGTGGAGCAATCACGTGGGCCCCCAGGGGAAATCACGTGGGCCCCCAGGGGAAATCACGTGGGCCCCCAGGGGAAATCACGTGGGCCCCCAGGGGAAATCACGTGGGCCCCCAGGGGAAATCACGTGGGCCAGGTGGGGCAATCACGTGGGCCAGGTGGGGCAATCACGTGGGCCAGGTGGGGCAATCACGTGGGCCCCCAGGTGGAAATCACGTGGGCCCCCAGGGGAAATCACGTGGGCCCCCAGGGGAAATCACGTGGGCCCCCAGGGGAAATCACGTGGGCCAGGTGGGGCAATCACGTGGGCCAGGTGGGGCAATCACGTGGGCCAGGTGGAGCAATCACGTGGGCCCCCAGGGGAAATCACGTGGGCCCCCAGGGGAAATCACGTGGGCCCCCAGGGGAAATCACGTGGGCCCCCAGGGGAAATCACGTGGGCCAGGTGGGGCAATCACGTGGGCCAGGTGGGGCAATCACGTGGGCCCCCAGGGGAAATCACGTGGGCCCCCAGGGGAAATCACGTGGGCCCCCAGGGGAAATCACGTGGGCCCCCAGGGGAAATCACGTGGGCCCCCAGGGGAAATCACGTGGGCCCCCAGGGGAAATCACGTGGGCCCCCAGGGGAAATCACGTGGGCCCCCAGGGGAAATCACGTGGGCCAGGTGGGGCAATCACGTGGGCCAGGTGGGGCAATCACGTGGGCCAGGTGGAGCAATCACGTGGGCCCCCAGGGGAAATCACGTGGGCCCCCAGGGGAAATCACGTGCGCCCCCAGGGGAAATCACGTGGGCCCCCAGGGGAAATCACGTGGGCCCCCAGGGGAAATCACGTGGGCCCCCAGGGGAAATCACGTGGGCCCCCAGGGGAAATCACGTGGGCCCCCAGGGGAAATCACGTGGGCCCCCAGGGGAAATCACGTGGGCCCCCAGGGGAAATCACGTGGGCCCCCAGGGGAAATCACGTGGGCCCCCAGGGGAAATCACGTGGGCCCCCAGGGGAAATCACGTGGGCCCCCAGGGGAAATCACGTGGGCCAGGTGGGGCAATCACGTGGGCCAGGTGGGGCAATCACGTGGGCCAGGTGGGGCAATCACGTGGGCCCCCAGGTGGAGCAATCACGTGGGCCCCCAGGGGAAATCACGTGGGCCCCCAGGGGAAATCACGTGGGCCCCCAGGGGAAATCACGTGGGCCCCCAGGGGAAATCACGTGGGCCAGGTGGGGCAATCACGTGGGCCAGGTGGGGCAATCACGTGGGCCCCCAGGAGCAATCACGTGGGCCCCCAGGGGAAATCACGTGGGCCCCCAGGGGAAATCACGTGCGCCCCCAGGGGCAATCACGTGGGCCAGGTGGGGCAATCACGTGGGCCCCCAGGGGAAATCACGTGGGCCCCCAGGGGAAATCACGTGGGCCCCCAGGGGAAATCACGTGGGCCCCCAGGGGAAATCACGTGGGCCCCCAGGGGAAATCACGTGGGCCAGGTGGGGCAATCACGTGGGCCAGGTGGGGCAATCACGTGGGCCAGGTGGAGCAATCACGTGGGCCCCCAGGGGAAATCACGTGGGCCCCCAGGGGAAATCACGTGGGCCCCCAGGGGAAATCACGTGGGCCAGGTGGGGCAATCACGTGGGCCAGGTGGGGCAATCACGTGGGCCCCCAGGGGAAATCACGTGGGCCCCCAGGGGAAATCACGTGGGCCCCCAGGGGAAATCACGTGGGCCCCCAGGGGAAATCACGTGGGCCCCCAGGGGAAATCACGTGGGCCCCCAGGGGAAATCACGTGGGCCCCCAGGGGAAATCACGTGGGCCCCCAGGGGAAATCACGTGGGCCCCCAGGGGAAATCACGTGGGCCCCCAGGGGAAATCACGTGGGCCAGGTGGGGCAATCACGTGGGCCAGGTGGAGCAATCACGTGGGCCCCCAGGGGAAATCACGTGGGCCCCCAGGGGAAATCACGTGGGCCCCCAGGGGAAATCACGTGGGCCCCCAGGGGAAATCACGTGGGCCCCCAGGGGAAATCACGTGGGCCAGGTGGGGCAATCACGTGGGCCAGGTGGGGCAATCACGTGGGCCAGGTGGGGCAATCACGTGGGCCAGGTGGAGCAATCACGTGGGCCCCCAGGGGAAATCACGTGGGCCCCCAGGGGAAATCACGTGGGCCCCCAGGGGAAATCACGTGGGCCCCCAGGGGAAATCACGTGGGCCCCCAGGGGAAATCACGTGGGCCCCCAGGGGAAATCACGTGGGCCCCCAGGGGAAATCACGTGGGCCCCCAGGGGAAATCACGTGGGCCCCCAGGGGAAATCACGTGGGCCAGGTGGGGCAATCACGTGGGCCAGGTGGAGCAATCACGTGGGCCCCCAGGGGAAATCACGTGGGCCCCCAGGGGAAATCACGTGGGCCCCCAGGGGAAATCACGTGGGCCCCCAGGGGAAATCACGTGGGCCCCCAGGGGAAATCACGTGGGCCAGGTGGGGCAATCACGTGGGCCAGGTGGGGCAATCACGTGGGCCAGGTGGGGCAATCACGTGGGCCCCCAGGTGGAGCAATCACGTGGGCCCCCAGGGGAAATCACGTGGGCCCCCAGGGGAAATCACGTGGGCCCCCAGGGGAAATCACGTGGGCCCCCAGGGGAAATCACGTGGGCCAGGTGGGGCAATCACGTGGGCCCCCAGGTGGAGCAATCACGTGGGCCCCCAGGTGGAGCAATCACGTGGGCCCCCAGGGGAAATCACGTGGGCCCCCAGGGGAAATCACGTGGGCCCCCAGGGGAAATCACGTGGGCCCCCAGGGGAAATCACGTGGGCCAGGTGGGGCAATCACGTGGGCCAGGTGGGGCAATCACGTGGGCCAGGTGGGGCAATCACGTGGGCCCCCAGGTGGAGCAATCACGTGGGCCCCCAGGGGAAATCACGTGGGCCCCCAGGGGAAATCACGTGGGCCCCCAGGGGAAATCACGTGGGCCCCCAGGGGAAATCACGTGGGCCCCCAGGGGAAATCACGTGGGCCCCCAGGGGAAATCACGTGGGCCAGGTGGGGCAATCACGTGGGCCCCCAGGGGAAATCACGTGGGCCCCCAGGGGAAATCACGTGGGCCCCCAGGGGAAATCACGTGGGCCCCCAGGGGAAATCACGTGGGCCCCCAGGGGAAATCACGTGGGCCCCCAGGGGAAATCACGTGGGCCAGGTGGGGCAATCACGTGGGCCCCCAGGTGGAGCAATCACGTGGGCCCCCAGGGGAAATCACGTGGGCCCCCAGGGGAAATCACGTGGGCCCCCAGGGGAAATCACGTGGGCCCCCAGGGGAAATCACGTGGGCCCCCAGGGGAAATCACGTGGGCCAGGTGGGGCAATCACGTGGGCCCCCAGGGGAAATCACGTGGGCCCCCAGGGGAAATCACGTGGGCCCCCAGGGGAAATCACGTGGGCCCCCAGGGGAAATCACGTGGGCCCCCAGGGGAAATCACGTGGGCCCCCAGGGGAAATCACGTGGGCCAGGTGGGGCAATCACGTGGGCCCCCAGGTGGAGCAATCACGTGGGCCCCCAGGGGAAATCACGTGGGCCCCCAGGGGAAATCACGTGGGCCCCCAGGGGAAATCACGTGGGCCCCCAGGGGAAATCACGTGGGCCCCCAGGGGAAATCACGTGGGCCAGGTGGGGCAATCACGTGGGCCAGGTGGGGCAATCACGTGGGCCCCCAGGTGGAGCAATCACGTGGGCCCCCAGGGGAAATCACGTGGGCCCCCAGGGGAAATCACGTGGGCCCCCAGGGGAAATCACGTGGGCCCCCAGGGGAAATCACGTGGGCCCCCAGGGGAAATCACGTGGGCCCCCAGGGGAAATCACGTGGGCCCCCAGGGGAAATCACGTGGGCCCCCAGGGGAAATCACGTGGGCCAGGTGGGGCAATCACGTGGGCCAGGTGGGGCAATCACGTGGGCCAGGTGGGGCAATCACGTGGGCCCCCAGGTGGAGCAATCACGTGGGCCCCCAGGGGAAATCACGTGGGCCCCCAGGGGAAATCACGTGGGCCCCCAGGGGAAATCACGTGGGCCCCCAGGGGAAATCACGTGGGCCCCCAGGGGAAATCACGTGGGCCAGGTGGGGAAATCACGTGGGCCAGGTGGGGCAATCACGTGGGCCAGGTGGGGCAATCACGTGGGCCCCCAGGTGGAGCAATCACGTGGGCCCCCAGGGGAAATCACGTGGGCCCCCAGGGGAAATCACGTGGGCCCCCAGGGGAAATCACGTGGGCCAGGTGGGGCAATCACGTGGGCCAGGTGGGGCAATCACGTGGGCCCCCAGGTGGAGCAATCACGTGGGCCCCCAGGGGAAATCACGTGGGCCCCCAGGGGAAATCACGTGGGCCCCCAGGGGAAATCACGTGGGCCCCCAGGGGAAATCACGTGGGCCAGGTGGGGCAATCACGTGGGCCCCCAGGGGAAATCACGTGGGCCCCCAGGGGAAATCACGTGGGCCCCCAGGGGAAATCACGTGGGCCCCCAGGGGAAATCACGTGGGCCCCCAGGGGAAATCACGTGGGCCCCCAGGGGAAATCACGTGGGCCCCCAGGGGAAATCACGTGGGCCCCCAGGGGAAATCACGTGGGCCCCCAGGGGAAATCACGTGGGCCAGGTGGGGCAATCACGTGGGCCAGGTGGGGCAATCACGTGGGCCAGGTGGGGCAATCACGTGGGCCCCCAGGTGGAAATCACGTGGGCCCCCAGGGGAAATCACGTGGGCCCCCAGGGGAAATCACGTGGGCCCCCAGGGGAAATCACGTGGGCCCCCAGGGGAAATCACGTGGGCCCCCAGGGGAAATCACGTGGGCCCCCAGGGGAAATCACGTGGGCCCCCAGGGGAAATCACGTGGGCCCCCAGGGGAAATCACGTGGGCCCCCAGGGGAAATCACGTGGGCCCCCAGGGGAAATCACGTGGGCCCCCAGGGGAAATCACGTGGGCCCCCAGGGGAAATCACGTGGGCCCCCAGGGGAAATCACGTGGGCCCCCAGGGGAAATCACGTGGGCCCCCAGGGGAAATCACGTGGGCCAGGTGGGGCAATCACGTGGGCCAGGTGGGGCAATCACGTGGGCCAGGTGGGGCAATCACGTGGGCCCCCAGGTGGAGCAATCACGTGGGCCCCCAGGGGAAATCACGTGGGCCCCCAGGGGAAATCACGTGGGCCCCCAGGGGAAATCACGTGGGCCCCCAGGGGAAATCACGTGGGCCCCCAGGGGAAATCACGTGGGCCAGGTGGGGCAATCACGTGGGCCCCCAGGGGAAATCACGTGGGCCCCCAGGGGAAATCACGTGGGCCCCCAGGGGAAATCACGTGGGCCCCCAGGGGAAATCACGTGGGCCCCCAGGGGAAATCACGTGGGCCCCCAGGGGAAATCACGTGGGCCAGGTGGGGCAATCACGTGGGCCCCCAGGGGCAATCACGTGGGCCAGGTGGGGCAATCACGTGGGCCCCCAGGGGAAATCACGTGGGCCCCCAGGGGAAATCACGTGGGCCCCCAGGGGAAATCACGTGGGCCCCCAGGGGAAATCACGTGGGCCAGGTGGGGCAATCACGTGGGCCAGGTGGGGCAATCACGTGGGCCCCCAGGTGGAGCAATCACGTGGGCCCCCAGGGGAAATCACGTGGGCCCCCAGGGGAAATCACGTGGGCCCCCAGGGGAAATCACGTGGGCCCCCAGGGGAAATCACGTGGGCCCCCAGGGGAAATCACGTGGGCCCCCAGGGGAAATCACGTGGGCCCCCAGGGGAAATCACGTGGGCCCCCAGGGGAAATCACGTGGGCCAGGTGGGGCAATCACGTGGGCCAGGTGGGGCAATCACGTGGGCCAGGTGGAGCAATCACGTGGGCCCCCAGGGGAAATCACGTGGGCCCCCAGGGGAAATCACGTGCGCCCCCAGGGGAAATCACGTGGGCCCCCAGGGGAAATCACGTGGGCCCCCAGGGGAAATCACGTGGGCCCCCAGGGGAAATCACGTGGGCCCCCAGGGGAAATCACGTGGGCCAGGTGGGGCAATCACGTGGGCCCCCAGGGGAAATCACGTGGGCCCCCAGGGGAAATCACGTGGGCCCCCAGGGGAAATCACGTGGGCCCCCAGGGGAAATCACGTGGGCCCCCAGGGGAAATCACGTGGGCCAGGTGGGGCAATCACGTGGGCCAGGTGGGGCAATCACGTGGGCCAGGTGGAGCAATCACGTGGGCCCCCAGGGGAAATCACGTGGGCCCCCAGGGGAAATCACGTGCGCCCCCAGGGGAAATCACGTGGGCCAGGTGGGGCAATCACGTGGGCCCCCAGGGGAAATCACGTGGGCCCCCAGGGGAAATCACGTGGGCCCCCAGGGGAAATCACGTGGGCCCCCAGGGGAAATCACGTGGGCCCCCAGGGGAAATCACGTGGGCCCCCAGGGGAAATCACGTGGGCCCCCAGGGGAAATCACGTGGGCCCCCAGGGGAAATCACGTGGGCCCCCAGGGGAAATCACGTGGGCCCCCAGGGGAAATCACGTGGGCCAGGTGGGGCAATCACGTGGGCCAGGTGGGGCAATCACGTGGGCCAGGTGGAGCAATCACGTGGGCCCCCAGGGGAAATCACGTGGGCCCCCAGGGGAAATCACGTGGGCCCCCAGGGGAAATCACGTGGGCCCCCAGGGGAAATCACGTGGGCCCCCAGGGGAAATCACGTGGGCCCCCAGGGGAAATCACGTGGGCCCCCAGGGGAAATCACGTGGGCCCCCAGGGGAAATCACGTGGGCCCCCAGGGGAAATCACGTGGGCCCCCAGGGGAAATCACGTGGGCCCCCAGGGGAAATCACGTGGGCCCCCAGGGGAAATCACGTGGGCCAGGTGGGGCAATCACGTGGGCCAGGTGGGGCAATCACGTGGGCCCCCAGGTGGAGCAATCACGTGGGCCCCCAGGGGAAATCACGTGGGCCCCCAGGGGAAATCACGTGGGCCCCCAGGGGAAATCACGTGGGCCCCCAGGGGAAATCACGTGGGCCCCCAGGGGAAATCACGTGGGCCCCCAGGGGAAATCACGTGGGCCCCCAGGGGAAATCACGTGGGCCCCCAGGGGAAATCACGTGGGCCCCCAGGGGAAATCACGTGGGCCCCCAGGGGAAATCACGTGGGCCCCCAGGGGAAATCACGTGGGCCCCCAGGGGAAATCACGTGGGCCAGGTGGGGCAATCACGTGGGCCAGGTGGGGCAATCACGTGGGCCCCCAGGGGAAATCACGTGGGCCCCCAGGGGAAATCACGTGGGCCCCCAGGGGAAATCACGTGGGCCAGGTGGGGCAATCACGTGGGCCCCCAGGTGGAAATCACGTGGGCCCCCAGGGGAAATCACGTGGGCCCCCAGGGGAAATCACGTGGGCCCCCAGGGGAAATCACGTGGGCCCCCAGGGGAAATCACGTGGGCCAGGTGGGGCAATCACGTGGGCCCCCAGGTGGAGCAATCACGTGGGCCCCCAGGGGAAATCACGTGGGCCCCCAGGGGAAATCACGTGGGCCCCCAGGGGAAATCACGTGGGCCAGGTGGGGCAATCACGTGGGCCAGGTGGGGCAATCACGTGGGCCCCCAGGTGGAGCAATCACGTGGGCCCCCAGGGGAAATCACGTGGGCCCCCAGGGGAAATCACGTGGGCCCCCAGGGGAAATCACGTGGGCCCCCAGGGGAAATCACGTGGGCCAGGTGGGGCAATCACGTGGGCCCCCAGGGGAAATCACGTGGGCCCCCAGGGGAAATCACGTGGGCCCCCAGGGGAAATCACGTGGGCCCCCAGGGGAAATCACGTGGGCCCCCAGGGGAAATCACGTGGGCCCCCAGGGGAAATCACGTGGGCCCCCAGGGGAAATCACGTGGGCCCCCAGGGGAAATCACGTGGGCCCCCAGGGGAAATCACGTGGGCCAGGTGGGGCAATCACGTGGGCCAGGTGGGGCAATCACGTGGGCCAGGTGGGGCAATCACGTGGGCCCCCAGGAGCAATCACGTGGGCCCCCAGGGGAAATCACGTGGGCCCCCAGGGGAAATCACGTGCGCCCCCAGGGGAAATCACGTGGGCCCCCAGGGGAAATCACGTGGGCCCCCAGGGGAAATCACGTGGGCCCCCAGGGGAAATCACGTGGGCCCCCAGGGGAAATCACGTGGGCCCCCAGGGGAAATCACGTGGGCCCCCAGGGGAAATCACGTGGGCCCCCAGGGGAAATCACGTGGGCCCCCAGGGGAAATCACGTGGGCCCCCAGGGGAAATCACGTGGGCCCCCAGGGGAAATCACGTGGGCCCCCAGGGGAAATCACGTGGGCCCCCAGGGGAAATCACGTGGGCCAGGTGGGGCAATCACGTGGGCCAGGTGGGGCAATCACGTGGGCCAGGTGGGGCAATCACGTGGGCCCCCAGGTGGAGCAATCACGTGGGCCCCCAGGGGAAATCACGTGGGCCCCCAGGGGAAATCACGTGGGCCCCCAGGGGAAATCACGTGGGCCCCCAGGGGAAATCACGTGGGCCAGGTGGGGCAATCACGTGGGCCAGGTGGGGCAATCACGTGGGCCCCCAGGTGGAGCAATCACGTGGGCCCCCAGGGGAAATCACGTGGGCCCCCAGGGGAAATCACGTGGGCCCCCAGGGGCAATCACGTGGGCCAGGTGGGGCAATCACGTGGGCCCCCAGGGGAAATCACGTGGGCCCCCAGGGGAAATCACGTGGGCCCCCAGGGGAAATCACGTGGGCCCCCAGGGGAAATCACGTGGGCCCCCAGGGGAAATCACGTGGGCCAGGTGGGGCAATCACGTGGGCACCCCAGGTGGGGCAATCACGTGGGCCCCCAGGTGGAGCAATCACGTGGGCCCCCAGGGGAAATCACGTGGGCCCCCAGGGGAAATCACGTGGGCCCCCAGGGGAAATCACGTGGGCCAGGTGGGGCAATCACGTGGGCCAGGTGGGGCAATCACGTGGGCCAGGTGGGGCAATCACGTGGGCCCCCAGGTGGAGCAATCACGTGGGCCCCCAGGGGAAATCACGTGGGCCCCCAGGGGAAATCACGTGGGCCCCCAGGGGAAATCACGTGGGCCCCCAGGGGAAATCACGTGGGCCCCCAGGGGAAATCACGTGGGCCAGGTGGGGCAATCACGTGGGCCCCCAGGGGAAATCACGTGGGCCCCCAGGGGAAATCACGTGGGCCCCCAGGGGAAATCACGTGGGCCCCCAGGGGAAATCACGTGGGCCCCCAGGGGAAATCACGTGGGCCCCCAGGGGAAATCACGTGGGCCAGGTGGGGCAATCACGTGGGCCCGGTGGAGCAATCACGTGGGCCAGGTGGGGCAATCACGTGGGCCCCCAGGGGAAATCACGTGGGCCCCCAGGGGAAATCACGTGGGCCCCCAGGGGAAATCACGTGGGCCCCCAGGGGAAATCACGTGGGCCAGGTGGGGCAATCACGTGGGCCAGGTGGGGCAATCACGTGGGCCAGGTGGAGCAATCACGTGGGCCCCCAGGGGAAATCACGTGGGCCCCCAGGGGAAATCACGTGGGCCCCCAGGGGAAATCACGTGGGCCCCCAGGGGAAATCACGTGGGCCCCCAGGGGAAATCACGTGGGCCCCCAGGGGAAATCACGTGGGCCCCCAGGGGAAATCACGTGGGCCCCCAGGGGAAATCACGTGGGCCAGGTGGGGCAATCACGTGGGCCAGGTGGGGCAATCACGTGGGCCCCCAGGTGGAGCAATCACGTGGGCCCCCAGGGGAAATCACGTGGGCCCCCAGGGGAAATCACGTGGGCCCCCAGGGGAAATCACGTGGGCCCCCAGGGGAAATCACGTGGGCCCCCAGGGGAAATCACGTGGGCCCCCAGGGGAAATCACGTGGGCCCCCAGGGGAAATCACGTGGGCCAGGTGGGGAAATCACGTGGGCCCCCAGGGGAAATCACGTGGGCCCCCAGGGGAAATCACGTGGGCCCCCAGGGGAAATCACGTGGGCCCCCAGGGGAAATCACGTGGGCCCCCAGGGGAAATCACGTGGGCCAGGTGGGGCAATCACGTGGGCCAGGTGGGGCAATCACGTGGGCCAGGTGGAGCAATCACGTGGGCCCCCAGGGGAAATCACGTGGGCCCCCAGGGGAAATCACGTGGGCCCCCAGGGGAAATCACGTGGGCCAGGTGGGGCAATCACGTGGGCCCCCAGGGGAAATCACGTGGGCCCCCAGGGGAAATCACGTGGGCCCCCAGGGGAAATCACGTGGGCCCCCAGGGGAAATCACGTGGGCCCCCAGGGGAAATCACGTGGGCCCCCAGGGGAAATCACGTGGGCCCCCAGGGGAAATCACGTGGGCCCCCAGGGGAAATCACGTGGGCCCCCAGGGGAAATCACGTGGGCCCCCAGGGGAAATCACGTGGGCCAGGTGGGGCAATCACGTGGGCCAGGTGGGGCAATCACGTGGGCCCCCAGGTGGAGCAATCACGTGGGCCCCCAGGGGAAATCACGTGGGCCCCCAGGGGAAATCACGTGGGCCCCCAGGGGAAATCACGTGGGCCCCCAGGGGAAATCACGTGGGCCCCCAGGGGAAATCACGTGGGCCCCCAGGGGAAATCACGTGGGCCCCCAGGGGAAATCACGTGGGCCCCCAGGGGAAATCACGTGGGCCCCCAGGGGAAATCACGTGGGCCCCCAGGGGAAATCACGTGGGCCCCCAGGGGAAATCACGTGGGCCCCCAGGGGAAATCACGTGGGCCAGGTGGGGCAATCACGTGGGCCAGGTGGGGCAATCACGTGGGCCAGGTGGAGCAATCACGTGGGCCCCCAGGGGAAATCACGTGGGCCCCCAGGGGAAATCACGTGGGCCCCCAGGGGAAATCACGTGGGCCCCCAGGGGAAATCACGTGGGCCCCCAGGGGAAATCACGTGGGCCCCCAGGGGAAATCACGTGGGCCCCCAGGGGAAATCACGTGGGCCCCCAGGGGAAATCACGTGGGCCCCCAGGGGAAATCACGTGGGCCCCCAGGGGAAATCACGTGGGCCCCCAGGGGAAATCACGTGGGCCCCCAGGGGAAATCACGTGGGCCAGGTGGGGCAATCACGTGGGCCAGGTGGGGCAATCACGTGGGCCCCCAGGGGAAATCACGTGGGCCCCCAGGGGAAATCACGTGGGCCCCCAGGGGAAATCACGTGGGCCAGGTGGGGCAATCACGTGGGCCCCCAGTGGAAATCACGTGGGCCCCCAGGGGAAATCACGTGGGCCCCCAGGGGAAATCACGTGGGCCCCCAGGGGAAATCACGTGGGCCCCCAGGGGAAATCACGTGGGCCAGGTGGGGCAATCACGTGGGCCAGGTGGGGCAATCACGTGGGCCAGGTGGGGCAATCACGTGGGCCAGGTGGAGCAATCACGTGGGCCCCCAGGGGAAATCACGTGGGCCCCCAGGGGAAATCACGTGGGCCCCCAGGGGAAATCACGTGGGCCCCCAGGGGAAATCACGTGGGCCCCCAGGGGAAATCACGTGGGCCCCCAGGGGAAATCACGTGGGCCAGGTGGGGCAATCACGTGGGCCCCCAGGGGAAATCACGTGGGCCCCCAGGGGAAATCACGTGGGCCCCCAGGGGAAATCACGTGGGCCAGGTGGGGCAATCACGTGGGCCAGGTGGGGCAATCACGTGGGCCAGGTGGGGCAATCACGTGGGCCAGGTGGAGCAATCACGTGGGCCCCCAGGGGAAATCACGTGGGCCCCCAGGGGAAATCACGTGGGCCCCCAGGGGAAATCACGTGGGCCCCCAGGGGAAATCACGTGGGCCCCCAGGGGAAATCACGTGGGCCCCCAGGGGAAATCACGTGGGCCAGGTGGGGCAATCACGTGGGCCCCCAGGGGAAATCACGTGGGCCCCCAGGGGAAATCACGTGGGCCCCCAGGGGAAATCACGTGGGCCCCCAGGGGAAATCACGTGGGCCCCCAGGGGAAATCACGTGGGCCCCCAGGGGAAATCACGTGGGCCAGGTGGGGCAATCACGTGGGCCAGGTGGGGCAATCACGTGGGCCCCCAGGTGGAGCAATCCCGTGGGCCCCCAGGGGAAATCACGTGGGCCCCCAGGGGAAATCACGTGGGCCCCCAGGGGAAATCACGTGGGCCCCCAGGGGAAATCACGTGGGCCCCCAGGGGAAATCACGTGGGCCAGGTGGGGCAATCACGTGGGCCAGGTGGGGCAATCACGTGGGCCAGGTGGAGCAATCACGTGGGCCCCCAGGGGAAATCACGTGGGCCCCCAGGGGAAATCACGTGCGCCCCCAGGGGCAATCACGTGGGCCAGGTGGGGCAATCACGTGGGCCCCCAGGGGAAATCACGTGGGCCCCCAGGGGAAATCACGTGGGCCCCCAGGGGAAATCACGTGGGCCCCCAGGGGAAATCACGTGGGCCCCCAGGGGAAATCACGTGGGCCAGGTGGGGCAATCACGTGGGCCCCCAGGTGGGGCAATCACGTGGGCCCCCAGGTGGAGCAATCACGTGGGCCCCCAGGGGAAATCACGTGGGCCCCCAGGGGAAATCACGTGGGCCCCCAGGGGAAATCACGTGGGCCCCCAGGGGAAATCACGTGGGCCCCCAGGGGAAATCACGTGGGCCCCCAGGGGAAATCACGTGGGCCCCCAGGGGAAATCACGTGGGCCAGGTGGGGCAATCACGTGGGCCCCCAGGTGGAGCAATCACGTGGGCCCCCAGGGGAAATCACGTGGGCCCCCAGGGGAAATCACGTGGGCCCCCAGGGGAAATCACGTGGGCCCCCAGGGGAAATCACGTGGGCCCCCAGGGGAAATCACGTGGGCCCCCAGGGGAAATCACGTGGGCCCCCAGGGGAAATCACGTGGGCCCCCAGGGGAAATCACGTGGGCCCCCAGGGGAAATCACGTGGGCCAGGTGGGGCAATCACGTGGGCCAGGTGGGGCAATCACGTGGGCCCCCAGGTGGAGCAATCACGTGGGCCCCCAGGGGAAATCACGTGGGCCCCCAGGGGAAATCACGTGGGCCCCCAGGGGAAATCACGTGGGCCCCCAGGGGAAATCACGTGGGCCAGGTGGGGCAATCACGTGGGCCAGGTGGGGCAATCACGTGGGCCCCCAGGTGGAGCAATCACGTGGGCCCCCAGGGGAAATCACGTGGGCCCCCAGGGGAAATCACGTGGGCCCCCAGGGGAAATCACGTGGGCCAGGTGGGGCAATCACGTGGGCCCCCAGGGGAAATCACGTGGGCCCCCAGGGGAAATCACGTGGGCCCCCAGGGGAAATCACGTGGGCCCCCAGGGGAAATCACGTGGGCCCCCAGGGGAAATCACGTGGGCCCCCAGGGGAAATCACGTGGGCCCCCAGGGGAAATCACGTGGGCCCCCAGGGGAAATCACGTGGGCCCCCAGGGGAAATCACGTGGGCCCCCAGGGGAAATCACGTGGGCCAGGTGGGGCAATCACGTGGGCCAGGTGGGGCAATCACGTGGGCCAGGTGGAGCAATCACGTGGGCCCCCAGGGGAAATCACGTGGGCCCCCAGGGGAAATCACGTGGGCCCCCAGGGGAAATCACGTGGGCCCCCAGGGGAAATCACGTGGGCCCCCAGGGGAAATCACGTGGGCCCCCAGGGGAAATCACGTGGGCCCCCAGGGGAAATCACGTGGGCCCCCAGGGGAAATCACGTGGGCCCCCAGGGGAAATCACGTGGGCCCCCAGGGGAAATCACGTGGGCCCCCAGGGGAAATCACGTGGGCCCCCAGGGGAAATCACGTGGGCCAGGTGGGGCAATCACGTGGGCCAGGTGGGGCAATCACGTGGGCCCCCAGGTGGAGCAATCACGTGGGCCCCCAGGGGAAATCACGTGGGCCCCCAGGGGAAATCACGTGGGCCCCCAGGGGAAATCACGTGGGCCCCCAGGGGAAATCACGTGGGCCCCCAGGGGAAATCACGTGGGCCCCCAGGGGAAATCACGTGGGCCCCCAGGGGAAATCACGTGGGCCCCCAGGGGAAATCACGTGGGCCCCCAGGGGAAATCACGTGGGCCCCCAGGGGAAATCACGTGGGCCCCCAGGGGCAATCACGTGGGCCAGGTGGGGCAATCACGTGGGCCCCCAGGGGAAATCACGTGGGCCCCCAGGGGAAATCACGTGGGCCCCCAGGGGAAATCACGTGGGCCCCCAGGGGAAATCACGTGGGCCAGGTGGGGCAATCACGTGGGCCCCCAGGTGGAGCAATCACGTGGGCCCCCAGGGGAAATCACGTGGGCCCCCAGGGGAAATCACGTGGGCCCCCAGGGGAAATCACGTGGGCCCCCAGGGGAAATCACGTGGGCCAGGTGGGGCAATCACGTGGGCCAGGTGGGGCAATCACGTGGGCCAGGTGGGGCAATCACGTGGGCCCCCAGGTGGAGCAATCACGTGGGCCCCCAGGGGAAATCACGTGGGCCCCCAGGGGAAATCACGTGGGCCCCCAGGGGAAATCACGTGGGCCCCCAGGGGAAATCACGTGGGCCCCCAGGGGAAATCACGTGGGCCCCCAGGGGAAATCACGTGGGCCAGGTGGGGCAATCACGTGGGGCCCCAGGGGAAATCACGTGGGCCCCCAGGGGAAATCACGTGGGCCCCTAGGGGAAATCAGGTGGGCCAGGTGGGGCAATCACGTGGGCCAGGTGGGGCAATCACATGGGCCAGGTGGGGCAATCACGTGGGCGAGGTGGAGCAATCACGTGGGCCCCCAGGGGAAATCACGTGGGCCCCCAGGGGAAATCACGTGCGCCCCCAGGGGAAATCACGTGGGCCCCCAGGGGAAATCACGTGGGCCCCCAGGGGAAATCACGTGGGCCCCCAGGTGGGGCAATCACGTGGGCCAGGTGGGGCAATCACGTGGGCCCCCAGGTGGAAATCACGTGGGCCCCCAGGGGAAATCACGTGGGCCCCCAGGGGAAATCACGTGGGCCCCCAGGGGAAATCACGTGGGCCCCCAGGGGAAATCACGTGGGCCAGGTGGGGCAATCACGTGGGCCAGGTGGGGCAATCACGTGGGCCCCCAGGGGAAATCACGTGGGCCCCCAGGGGAAATCACGTGGGCCCCCAGGGGAAATCACGTGGGCCCCCAGGGGAAATCACGTGGGCCCCCAGGGGAAATCACGTGGGCCCCCAGGGGAAATCACGTGGGCCCCCAGGGGAAATCACGTGGGCCAGGTGGGGCAATCACGTGGGCCAGGTGGGGCAATCACGTGGGCCAGGTGGAGCAATCACGTGGGCCCCCAGGGGAAATCACGTGGGCCCCCAGGGGAAATCACGTGCGCCCCCAGGGGAAATCACGTGGGCCCCCAGGGGAAATCACGTGGGCCCCCAGGGGAAATCACGTGGGCCCCCAGGGGAAATCACGTGGGCCCCCAGGGGAAATCACGTGGGCCCCCAGGGGAAATCACGTGGGCCAGGTGGGGCAATCACGTGGGCCAGGTGGGGCAATCACGTGGGCCAGGTGGAGCAATCACGTGGGCCCCCAGGGGAAATCACGTGGGCCCCCAGGGGAAATCACGTGGGCCCCCAGGGGAAATCACGTGGGCCCCCAGGGGAAATCACGTGGGCCCCCAGGGGAAATCACGTGGGCCCCCAGGGGAAATCACGTGGGCCCCCAGGGGAAATCACGTGGGCCCCCAGGGGAAATCACGTGGGCCCCCAGGGGAAATCACGTGGGCCCCCAGGGGAAATCACGTGGGCCCCCAGGGGAAATCACGTGGGCCCCCAGGGGAAATCACGTGGGCCCCCAGGGGAAATCACGTGGGCCCCCAGGTGGAAATCACGTGGGCCAGGTGGGGCAATCACGTGGGCCAGGTGGAGCAATCACGTGGGCCCCCAGGGGAAATCACGTGGGCCCCCAGGGGAAATCACGTGGGCCCCCAGGGGAAATCACGTGGGCCCCCAGGGGAAATCACGTGGGCCCCCAGGGGAAATCACGTGGGCCCCCAGGGGAAATCACGTGGGCCCCCAGGGGAAATCACGTGGGCCCCCAGGGGAAATCACGTGGGCCAGGTGGGGCAATCACGTGGGCCAGGTGGGGCAATCACGTGGGCCCCCAGGGGAAATCACGTGGGCCCCCAGGGGAAATCACGTGGGCCCCCAGGGGAAATCACGTGGGCCCCCAGGGGAAATCACGTGGGCCCCCAGGGGAAATCACGTGGGCCAGGTGGGGCAATCACGTGGGCCAGGTGGAGCAATCACGTGGGCCCCCAGGGGAAATCACGTGGGCCCCCAGGGGAAATCACGTGGGCCCCCAGGGGAAATCACGTGGGCCCCCAGGGGAAATCACGTGGGCCCCCAGGGGAAATCACGTGGGCCCCCAGGGGAAATCACGTGGGCCCCCAGGGGAAATCACGTGGGCCCCCAGGGGAAATCACGTGGGCCCCCAGGGGAAATCACGTGGGCCCCCAGGGGAAATCACGTGGGCCCCCAGGGGAAATCACGTGGGCCCCCAGGGGAAATCACGTGGGCCCCCAGGGGAAATCACGTGGGCCAGGTGGGGCAATCACGTGGGCCAGGTGGAGCAATCACGTGGGCCCCCAGGGGAAATCACGTGGGCCCCCAGGGGAAATCACGTGGGCCCCCAGGGGAAATCACGTGGGCCCCCAGGGGAAATCACGTGGGCCCCCAGGGGAAATCACGTGGGCCCCCAGGGGAAATCACGTGGGCCCCCAGGGGAAATCACGTGGGCCAGGTGGGGCAATCACGTGGGCCAGGTGGGGCAATCACGTGGGCCAGGTGGAGCAATCACGTGGGCCCCCAGGGGAAATCACGTGGGCCCCCAGGGGAAATCACGTGGGCCCCCAGGGGAAATCACGTGGGCCCCCAGGGGAAATCACGTGGGCCCCCAGGGGAAATCACGTGGGCCAGGTGGGGCAATCACGTGGGCCAGGTGGGGCAATCACGTGGGCCAGGTGGAGCAATCACGTGGGCCCCCAGGGGAAATCACGTGGGCCCCCAGGGGAAATCACGTGGGCCCCCAGGGGAAATCACGTGGGCCCCCAGGGGAAATCACGTGGGCCCCCAGGGGAAATCACGTGGGCCCACAGGGGAAATC
>CAXCFB010000008.1:0-320497 GCA_963981305.1 Rupicapra rupicapra | reverse complement strand
GCCGCCAGACTCAGCGCCGCACGGAGAGCACCAGGCTCCCAGGGCGCCTGGCTGGGGTCTGCAGTCCCGCACACCCGGAGGCTGACTCCGTGGGCGCCCAGCCAGTGCATGACAGACATAGGTTCCCAAGCACTCTCCTCCCCAGCAGAGACATGTGCAGGCTGTTGGGGACTGATCCTGCTTGTCTGGGTTCCCCCCCACAGCCTCAACTCTAGGGAAGCAGCCCCTGAGGCAAGACCTGCTGGAGGAGCCCTGCCCCCACACCATATAGGCGAGTGCACAGCCAGCAGGGAAGCGAGCCTCCTCGGGGGAAGAGGAGGCAGCCCAGCCCCGTCAAGCTGAAAGCCCTGCTTGCACGGAGCCAAGTGCGCCTCCAGTACGGCAGAGCTCTAGCTCTGCTCAGAGGCCCGATCTGGCAGACTTCCTGGCGCGAGGCTGCTCTGCCGTGGGCGAGCCTTGCCCAGACTTGCCTTGCTTTTAGGCTTCCTCCCCAGGAAGGAGCAAGCTGCGCGGGGCTGGGAGACGCCACTGGCGCTTTCCTGGCCTTAGCTCCGCTCCTGCCTTGCCTTTGCACCTAGGCCCCAGGCGTGCTAGGTGAGGGCTTAGGGGCTGGTGGGTCGCACACTGCCAAGGGCTCCAGCAGTGAGAGCTCTGTCAGAGGGAAGGGAAGGCAACTGCAGGGCTCTTCCCGCGGTTACTTGGCCGCCCAGACTCAGCGCCGCACGGAGAGCACCAGGCTCCCAGGGCGCCTGGCTGGGGTCTGCAGTCCCGCACACCCGGAGGCTGACTCCGTGGGCGCCCAGCCAGTGCATGACAGACATAGGTTCCCAAGCACTCTCCTCCCCAGCAGAGACATGTGCAGGCTGTTGGGGACTGATCCTGCTTGTCTGGGTTCCCGCCCACAGCCTCAACTCAGGGGAAGCAGCCCCTGAGGCAGGACCTGCTGGAGGAGCCCTGCCCCCACACCATATAGGCGAGTGCACAGCCAGCAGGGAAGCGAGCCTCCTCGGGGGAAGAGGAGGCAGCCCAGCCCCGTCAAGCTGAAAGCCCTGCTTGCACGGAGCCAAGTGCGCCTCCAGTACGGCAGAGCTCTAGCTCTGCTCAGAGGCCCGATCTGGCAGACTTCCTGGCGCGAGGCTGCTCTGCCGTGGGCGAGCCTTGCCCAGACTTGCCTTGCTTTTAGGCTTCCTCCCCAGGAAGGAGCAAGCTGCGCGGGGCTGGGAGACGCCACTGGCGCTTTCCTGGCCTTAGCTCCGCTCCTGCCTTGCCTTTGCACCTAGGCCCCAGGCGTGCTAGGTGAGGGCTTAGGGGCTGGTGGGTCGCACACTGCCAAGGGCTCCAGCAGTGAGAGCTCTGTCAGAGGGAAGGGAAAGGCAACTGCAGGGCTCTTCCCGCGGTTACTTGGCCGCCCAGACTCAGCGCCGCACGGAGAGCACCAGGCTCCCAGGGCGCCTGGCTGGGGTCTGCAGTCCCGCACACCCGGAGGCTGACTCCGTGGGCGCCCAGCCAGTGCATGACAGACATAGGTTCCCAAGCACTCTCCTCCCCAGCAGAGACATGTGCAGGCTGTTGGGGACTGATCCTGCTTGTCTGGGTTCCCCCCCACAGCCTCAACTCTGGGAAGCAGCCCCTGAGGCAAGACCTGCTGGAGGAGCCCTGCCCCCACACCATATAGGCGAGTGCACAGCCAGCAGGGAAGCGAGCCTCCTCGGGGGAAGAGGAGGCAGCCCAGCCCCGTCAAGCTGAAAGCCCTGCTTGCACGGAGCCAAGTGCGCCTCCAGTACGGCAGAGCTCTAGCTCTGCTCAGAGGCCCGATCTGGCAGACTTCCTGGCGCGAGGCTGCTCTGCCGTGGGCGAGCCTTGCCCAGACTTGCCTTGCTTTTAGGCTTCCTCCCCAGGAAGGAGCAAGCTGCGCGGGGCTGGGAGACGCCACTGGCGCTTTCCTGGCCTTAGCTCCGCTCCTGCCTTGCCTTTGCACCTAGGCCCCAGGCGTGCTAGGTGAGGGCTTAGGGGCTGGTGGGTCGCACACTGCCAAGGGCTCCAGCAGTGAGAGCTCTGTCAGAGGGAAGGGAAAGGCAACTGCAGGGCTCTTCCCGCGGTTACTTGGCCGCCCAGACTCAGCGCCGCACGGAGAGCACCAGGCTCCCAGGGCGCCTGGCTGGGGTCTGCAGTCCCGCACACCCGGAGGCTGACTCCGTGGGCGCCCAGCCAGTGCATGACAGACATAGGTTCCCAAGCACTCTCCTCCCCAGCAGAGACATGTGCAGGCTGTTGGGGACTGATCCTGCTTGTCTGGGTTCCCCCCCACAGCCTCAACTCTAGGGAAGCAGCCCCTGAGGCAAGACCTGCTGGAGGAGCCCTGCCCCCACACCATATAGGCGAGTGCACAGCCAGCAGGGAAGCGAGCCTCCTCGGGGGAAGAGGAGGCAGCCCAGCCCCGTCAAGCTGAAAGCCCTGCTTGCACGGAGCCAAGTGCGCCTCCAGTACGGCAGAGCTCTAGCTCTGCTCAGAGGCCCGATCTGGCAGACTTCCTGGCGCGAGGCTGCTCTGCCGTGGGCGAGCCTTGCCCAGACTTGCCTTGCTTTTAGGCTTCCTCCCCAGGAAGGAGCAAGCTGCGCGGGGCTGGGAGACGCCACTGGCGCTTTCCTGGCCTTAGCTCCGCTCCTGCCTTGCCTTTGCACCTAGGCCCCAGGCGTGCTAGGTGAGGGCTTAGGGGCTGGTGGGTCGCACACTGCCAAGGGCTCCAGCAGTGAGAGCTCTGTCAGAGGGAAGGGAAAGGCAACTGCAGGGCTCTTCCCGCGGTTACTTGGCCGCCCAGACTCAGCGCCGCACGGAGAGCACCAGGCTCCCAGGGCGCCTGGCTGGGGTCTGCAGTCCCGCACACCCGGAGGCTGACTCCGTGGGCGCCCAGCCAGTGCATGACAGACATAGGTTCCCAAGCACTCTCCTCCCCAGCAGAGACATGTGCAGGCTGTTGAGGACTGATCCTGCTTGTCTGGGTTCCGGCCCACAGCCTGAACTCAGGGAAGCAGCCCCTGAGGCGAGACCTGCTGGAGGAGCCCTGCCCCCACACCATATAGGCGATTGCACGTCCAGCAGGGAAGCGAGCCTCCTCGGGGGAAGAGGAGGCAGCCCAGCCCCGTCAAGCAGAAAGCCCTGCTTGCACGGAGCCAAGTTCGCCTCCAGTACGGCAGAGCTCTAGCTCTGCTCAGAGGCCCGATCTGGCAGACTTCCTGGCGCGAGGCTGCTCTGCCGTGGGCGAGCCTTGCCCAGACTTGCCTTGCTTTTAGGCTTCCTCCCCAGGAAGGAGCAAGCTGCGCGGGGCTGGGAGACGCCACTGGCGCTTTCCTGGCCTTAGCTCCGCTCCTGCCTTGCCTTTGCACCTAGGCCCCAGGCGTGCTAGGTGAGGGCTTAGGGGCTGGTGGGTCGCACACTGCCAAGGGCTCCAGCAGTGAGAGCTCTGTCAGAGGGAAGGGAAAGGCAACTGCAGGGCTCTTCCCGCGGTTACTTGGCCGCCCAGACTCAGCGCCGCACGGAGAGCACCAGGCTCCCAGGGCGCCTGGCTGGGGTCTGCAGTCCCGCACACCCGGAGGCTGACTCCGTGGGCGCCCAGCCAGTGCATGACAGACATAGGTTCCCAAGCACTCTCCTCCCCAGCAGAGACATGTGCAGGCTGTTGGGGACTGATCCTGCTTGTCTGGGTTCCCCCCCACAGCCTCAACTCTAGGGGAAGCAGCCCCTGAGGCAAGACCTGCTGGAGGAGCCCTGCCCCCACACCATATAGGCGAGTGCACAGCCAGCAGGGAAGCGAGCCTCCTCGGGGGAAGAGGAGGCAGCCCAGCCCCGTCAAGCTGAAAGCCCTGCTTGCACGGAGCCAAGTGCGCCTCCAGTACGGCAGAGCTCTAGCTCTGCTCAGAGGCCCGATCTGGCAGACTTCCTGGCGCGAGGCTGCTCTGCCGTGGGCGAGCCTTGCCCAGACTTGCCTTGCTTTTAGGCTTCCTCCCCAGGAAGGAGCAAGCTGCGCGGGGCTGGGAGACGCCACTGGCGCTTTCCTGGCCTTAGCTCCGCTCCTGCCTTGCCTTTGCACCTAGGCCCCAGGCGTGCTAGGTGAGGGCTTAGGGGCTGGTGGGTCGCACACTGCCAAGGGCTCCAGCAGTGAGAGCTCTGTCAGAGGGAAGGGAAAGGCAACTGCAGGGCTCTTCCCGCGGTTACTTGGCCGCCCAGACTCAGCGCCGCACGGAGAGCACCAGGCTCCCAGGGCGCCTGGCTGGGGTCTGCAGTCCCGCACACCCGGAGGCTGACTCCGTGGGCGCCCAGCCAGTGCATGACAGACATAGGTTCCCAAGCACTCTCCTCCCCAGCAGAGACATGTGCAGGCTGTTGGGGACTGATCCTGCTTGTCTGGGTTCCCCCCCACAGCCTCAACTCTGGGAAGCAGCCCCTGAGGCAAGACCTGCTGGAGGAGCCCTGCCCCCACACCATATAGGCGAGTGCACAGCCAGCAGGGAAGCGAGCCTCCTCGGGGGAAGAGGAGGCAGCCCAGCCCCGTCAAGCTGAAAGCCCTGCTTGCACGGAGCCAAGTGCGCCTCCAGTACGGCAGAGCTCTAGCTCTGCTCAGAGGCCCGATCTGGCAGACTTCCTGGCGCGAGGCTGCTCTGCCGTGGGCGAGCCTTGCCCAGACTTGCCTTGCTTTTAGGCTTCCTCCCCAGGAAGGAGCAAGCTGCGCGGGGCTGGGAGACGCCACTGGCGCTTTCCTGGCCTTAGCTCCGCTCCTGCCTTGCCTTTGCACCTAGGCCCCAGGCGTGCTAGGTGAGGGCTTAGGGGCTGGTGGGTCGCACACTGCCAAGGGCTCCAGCAGTGAGAGCTCTGTCAGAGGGAAGGGAAAGGCAACTGCAGGGCTCTTCCCGCGGTTACTTGGCCGCCCAGACTCAGCGCCGCACGGAGAGCACCAGGCTCCCAGGGCGCCTGGCTGGGGTCTGCAGTCCCGCACACCCGGAGGCTGACTCCGTGGGCGCCCAGCCAGTGCATGACAGACATAGGTTCCCAAGCACTCTCCTCCCCAGCAGAGACATGTGCAGGCTGTTGGGGACTGATCCTGCTTGTCTGGGTTCCCCCCCACAGCCTCAACTCTAGGGAAGCAGCCCCTGAGGCAAGACCTGCTGGAGGAGCCCTGCCCCCACACCATATAGGCGAGTGCACAGCCAGCAGGGAAGCGAGCCTCCTCGGGGGAAGAGGAGGCAGCCCAGCCCCGTCAAGCTGAAAGCCCTGCTTGCACGGAGCCAAGTGCGCCTCCAGTACGGCAGAGCTCTAGCTCTGCTCAGAGGCCCGATCTGGCAGACTTCCTGGCGCGAGGCTGCTCTGCTGTGGGCGAGCCTTGCCCAGACTTGCCTTGCTTTTAGGCTTCCTCCCCAGGAAGGAGCAAGCTGTGCGGGGCTGGGAGACGCCACTGGCGCTTTCCTGGCCTTAGCTCCGCTCCTGCCTTGCCTTTATACCTAGGCCCCAGGCGTGCTATGTGAGGGCTTAGGGGCTGGTGGGTCGCACACTGCCAAGGGCTCCAGCAGTGAGAGCTCTGTCAGAGGGAAGGTAAAGGCAACTGCAGGGCTCTTCCCGCGGTTACTTGGCCGCCCAGACTCAGCGCCGCACGGAGAGCACCAGGCTCCCAGGGCGCCTGGCTGGGGTCTGCAGTCCCGCACACACGGAGGTGACTCCGTGGGCGCCCAGCCAGTGCATGACAGACATAGGTTCCCAAGCACTCTCCTCCCCAGCAGAGACATGTGCAGCCTGTTGGGGACTGATCCTGCTTGTCTGGGTTCCCCCCCACAGCCTCAACTCTGGGGAAGCAGCCCCTGAGGCGAGACCTGCTGGAGGAGCCCTGCCCCCACACCATATAGGCGAGTGCACAGCCATCAGGGAAGGAGCCTCCTCGGGGGAAGAGGAGGCAGCCCAGCCCCGTCAAGCTGAAAGCCCTGCTTGCACGGAGCCAAGTGCGCCTCCAGTACGGCAGAGCTCTAGCTCTGCTCAGAGGCCCGATCTGGCAGACTTCCTGGCGCGAGGCTGCTCTGCTGTGGGCGAGCCTTGCCCAGACTTGCCTTGCTTTTAGGCTTCCTCCCCAGGAAGGAGCAAGCTGTGCGGGGCTGGGAGACGCCACTGGCGCTTTCCTCGCCTTAGCTCCGCTCCTGCCTTGCCTTTATACCTAGGCCCCAGGCGTGCTAGGTGAGGGCTTAGGGGCTGGTGGGTCGCACACTGCCAAGGGCTCCAGCAGTGAGAGCTCTGTCAGAGGGAAGGGAAAGGCAACTGCAGGGCTCTTCCCGCGGTTACTTGGCCGCCCAGACTCAGCGCCGCACGGAGAGCACCAGGCTCCCAGGGCGCCTGGCTGGGGTCTGCAGTCCCGCACACCCGGAGGCTGACTCCGTGGGCGCCCAGCCAGTGCATGACAGACATAGGTTCCCAAGCACTCTCCTCCCCAGCAGAGACATGTGCAGGCTGTTGGGGACTGATCCTGCTTGTCTGGGTTCCCCCCCACAGCCTGAACTCAGGGGAAGCAGCCCCTGAGGCAGGACCTGCTGGAGGAGCCCTGCCCCCACACCATATAGGCGAGTGCACAGCCAGCAGGGAAGCGAGCCTCCTCGGGGGAAGAGGAGGCAGCCCAGCCCCGTCAAGCTGAAAGCCCTGCTTGCACGGAGCCAAGTGCGCCTCCAGTACGGCAGAGCTCTAGCTCTGCTCAGAGGCCCGATCTGGCAGACTTCCTGGCGCGAGGCTGCTCTGCCGTGGGCGAGCCTTGCCCAGACTTGCCTTGCTTTTAGGCTTCCTCCCCAGGAAGGAGCAAGCTGCGCGGGGCTGGGAGACGCCACTGGCGCTTTCCTGGCCTTAGCTCCGCTCCTGCCTTGCCTTTGCACCTAGGCCCCAGGCGTGCTAGGTGAGGGCTTAGGGGCTGGTGGGTCGCACACTGCCAAGGGCTCCAGCAGTGAGAGCTCTGTCAGAGGGAAGGGAAAGGCAACTGCAGGGCTCTTCCCGCGGTTACTTGGCCGCCCAGACTCAGCGCCGCACGGAGAGCACCAGGCTCCCAGGGCGCCTGGCTGGGGTCTGCAGTCCCGCACACCCGGAGGCTGACTCCGTGGGCGCCCAGCCAGTGCATGACAGACATAGGTTCCCAAGCACTCTCCTCCCCAGCAGAGACATGTGCAGGCTGTTGGGGACTGATCCTGCTTGTCTGGGTTCCCCCCCACAGCCTCAACTCTAGGGAAGCAGCCCCTGAGGCAAGACCTGCTGGAGGAGCCCTGCCCCCACACCATATAGGCGAGTGCACAGCCAGCAGGGAAGCGAGCCTCCTCGGGGGAAGAGGAGGCAGCCCAGCCCCGTCAAGCTGAAAGCCCTGCTTGCACGGAGCCAAGTGCGCCTCCAGTACGGCAGAGCTCTAGCTCTGCTCAGAGGCCCGATCTGGCAGACTTCCTGGCGCGAGGCTGCTCTGCCGTGGGCGAGCCTTGCCCAGACTTGCCTTGCTTTTAGGCTTCCTCCCCAGGAAGGAGCAAGCTGCGCGGGGCTGGGAGACGCCACTGGCGCTTTCCTGGCCTTAGCTCCGCTCCTGCCTTGCCTTTGCACCTAGGCCCCAGGCGTGCTAGGTGAGGGCTTAGGGGCTGGTGGGTCGCACACTGCCAAGGGCTCCAGCAGTGAGAGCTCTGTCAGAGGGAAGGGAAAGGCAACTGCAGGGCTCTTCCCGCGGTTACTTGGCCGCCCAGACTCAGCGCCGCACGGAGAGCACCAGGCTCCCAGGGCGCCTGGCTGGGGTCTGCAGTCCCGCACACCCGGAGGCTGACTCCGTGGGCGCCCAGCCAGTGCATGACAGACATAGGTTCCCAAGCACTCTCCTCCCCAGCAGAGACATGTGCAGGCTGTTGGGGACTGATCCTGCTTGTCTGGGTTCCCCCCCACAGCCTCAACTCAGGGGAAGCAGCCCCTGAGGCAGGACCTGCTGGAGGAGCCCTGCCCCCACACCATATAGGCGAGTGCACAGCCAGCAGGGAAGCGAGCCTCCTCGGGGGAAGAGGAGGCAGCCCAGCCCCGTCAAGCTGAAAGCCCTGCTTGCACGGAGCCAAGTGCGCCTCCAGTACGGCAGAGCTCTAGCTCTGCTCAGAGGCCCGATCTGGCAGACTTCCTGGCGCGAGGCTGCTCTGCCGTGGGCGAGCCTTGCCCAGACTTGCCTTGCTTTTAGGCTTCCTCCCCAGGAAGGAGCAAGCTGCGCGGGGCTGGGAGACGCCACTGGCGCTTTCCTGGCCTTAGCTCCGCTCCTGCCTTGCCTTTGCACCTAGGCCCCAGGCGTGCTAGGTGAGGGCTTAGGGGCTGGTGGGTCGCACACTGCCAAGGGCTCCAGCAGTGAGAGCTCTGTCAGAGGGAAGGGAAAGGCAACTGCAGGGCTCTTCCCGCGGTTACTTGGCCGCCCAGACTCAGCGCCGCACGGAGAGCACCAGGCTCCCAGGGCGCCTGGCTGGGGTCTGCAGTCCCGCACACCCGGAGGCTGACTCCGTGGGCGCCCAGCCAGTGCATGACAGACATAGGTTCCCAAGCACTCTCCTCCCCAGCAGAGACATGTGCAGGCTGTTGGGGACTGATCCTGCTTGTCTGGGTTCCCCCCACAGCCTCAACTCAGGGAAGCAGCCCCTGAGGCAAGACCTGCTGGAGGAGCCCTGCCCCCACACCATATAGGCGAGTGCACAGCCAGCAGGGAAGCGAGCCTCCTCGGGGGAAGAGGAGGCAGCCCAGCCCCGTCAAGCTGAAAGCCCTGCTTGCACGGAGCCAAGTGCGCCTCCAGTACGGCAGAGCTCTAGCTCTGCTCAGAGGCCCGATCTGGCAGACTTCCTGGCGCGAGGCTGCTCTGCCGTGGGCGAGCCTTGCCCAGACTTGCCTTGCTTTTAGGCTTCCTCCCCAGGAAGGAGCAAGCTGCGCGGGGCTGGGAGACGCCACTGGCGCTTTCCTGGCCTTAGCTCCGCTCCTGCCTTGCCTTTGCACCTAGGCCCCAGGCGTGCTAGGTGAGGGCTTAGGGGCTGGTGGGTCGCACACTGCCAAGGGCTCCAGCAGTGAGAGCTCTGTCAGAGGGAAGGGAAAGGCAACTGCAGGGCTCTTCCCGCGGTTACTTGGCCGCCCAGACTCAGCGCCGCACGGAGAGCACCAGGCTCCCAGGGCGCCTGGCTGGGGTCTGCAGTCCCGCACACCCGGAGGCTGACTCCGTGGGCGCCCAGCCAGTGCATGACAGACATAGGTTCCCAAGCACTCTCCTCCCCAGCAGAGACATGTGCAGGCTGTTGGGGACTGATCCTGCTTGTCTGGGTTCCCCCCCACAGCCTCAACTCTGGGAAGCAGCCCCTGAGGCAGACCTGCTGGAGGAGCCCTGCCCCCACACCATATAGGCGAGTGCACAGCCAGCAGGGAAGCGAGCCTCCTCGGGGGAAGAGGAGGCAGCCCAGCCCCGTCAAGCTGAAAGCCCTGCTTGCACGGAGCCAAGTGCGCCTCCAGTACGGCAGAGCTCTAGCTCTGCTCAGAGGCCCGATCTGGCAGACTTCCTGGCGCGAGGCTGCTCTGCCGTGGGCGAGCCTTGCCCAGACTTGCCTTGCTTTTAGGCTTCCTCCCCAGGAAGGAGCAAGCTGCGCGGGGCTGGGAGACGCCACTGGCGCTTTCCTGGCCTTAGCTCCGCTCCTGCCTTGCCTTTGCACCTAGGCCCCAGGCGTGCTAGGTGAGGGCTTAGGGGCTGGTGGGTCGCACACTGCCAAGGGCTCCAGCAGTGAGAGCTCTGTCAGAGGGAAGGGAAAGGCAACTGCAGGGCTCTTCCCGCGGTTACTTGGCCGCCCAGACTCAGCGCCGCACGGAGAGCACCAGGCTCCCAGGGCGCCTGGCTGGGGTCTGCAGTCCCGCACACCCGGAGGCTGACTCCGTGGGCGCCCAGCCAGTGCATGACAGACATAGGTTCCCAAGCACTCTCCTCCCCAGCAGAGACATGTGCAGGCTGTTGGGGACTGATCCTGCTTGTCTGGGTTCCCCCCCACAGCCTCAACTCTGGGAAGCAGCCCCTGAGGCAAGACCTGCTGGAGGAGCCCTGCCCCCACACCATATAGGCGAGTGCACAGCCAGCAGGGAAGCGAGCCTCCTCGGGGGAAGAGGAGGCAGCCCAGCCCCGTCAAGCTGAAAGCCCTGCTTGCACGGAGCCAAGTGCGCCTCCAGTACGGCAGAGCTCTAGCTCTGCTCAGAGGCCCGATCTGGCAGACTTCCTGGCGCGAGGCTGCTCTGCCGTGGGCGAGCCTTGCCCAGACTTGCCTTGCTTTTAGGCTTCCTCCCCAGGAAGGAGCAAGCTGCGCGGGGCTGGGAGACGCCACTGGCGCTTTCCTGGCCTTAGCTCCGCTCCTGCCTTGCCTTTGCACCTAGGCCCCAGGCGTGCTAGGTGAGGGCTTAGGGGCTGGTGGGTCGCACACTGCCAAGGGCTCCAGCAGTGAGAGCTCTGTCAGAGGGAAGGGAAAGGCAACTGCAGGGCTCTTCCCGCGGTTACTTGGCCGCCCAGACTCAGCGCCGCACGGAGAGCACCAGGCTCCCAGGGCGCCTGGCTGGGGTCTGCAGTCCCGCACACCCGGAGGCTGACTCCGTGGGCGCCCAGCCAGTGCATGACAGACATAGGTTCCCAAGCACTCTCCTCCCCAGCAGAGACATGTGCAGGCTGTTGGGGACTGATCCTGCTTGTCTGGGTTCCCCCCCACAGCCTCAACTCTAGGGAAGCAGCCCCTGAGGCAAGACCTGCTGGAGGAGCCCTGCCCCCACACCATATAGGCGAGTGCACAGCCAGCAGGGAAGCGAGCCTCCTCGGGGGAAGAGGAGGCAGCCCAGCCCCGTCAAGCTGAAAGCCCTGCTTGCACGGAGCCAAGTGCGCCTCCAGTACGGCAGAGCTCTAGCTCTGCTCAGAGGCCCGATCTGGCAGACTTCCTGGCGCGAGGCTGCTCTGCCGTGGGCGAGCCTTGCCCAGACTTGCCTTGCTTTTAGGCTTCCTCCCCAGGAAGGAGCAAGCTGCGCGGGGCTGGGAGACGCCACTGGCGCTTTCCTGGCCTTAGCTCCGCTCCTGCCTTGCCTTTGCACCTAGGCCCCAGGCGTGCTAGGTGAGGGCTTAGGGGCTGGTGGGTCGCACACTGCCAAGGGCTCCAGCAGTGAGAGCTCTGTCAGAGGGAAGGGAAAGGCAACTGCAGGGCTCTTCCCGCGGTTACTTGGCCGCCCAGACTCAGCGCCGCACGGAGAGCACCAGGCTCCCAGGGCGCCTGGCTGGGGTCTGCAGTCCCGCACACCCGGAGGCTGACTCCGTGGGCGCCCAGCCAGTGCATGACAGACATAGGTTCCCAAGCACTCTCCTCCCCAGCAGAGACATGTGCAGGCTGTTGGGGACTGATCCTGCTTGTCTGGGTTCCCCCCCACAGCCTCAACTCTGGGAAGCAGCCCCTGAGGCAAGACCTGCTGGAGGAGCCCTGCCCCCACACCATATAGGCGAGTGCACAGCCAGCAGGGAAGCGAGCCTCCTCGGGGGAAGAGGAGGCAGCCCAGCCCCGTCAAGCTGAAAGCCCTGCTTGCACGGAGCCAAGTGCGCCTCCAGTACGGCAGAGCTCTAGCTCTGCTCAGAGGCCCGATCTGGCAGACTTCCTGGCGCGAGGCTGCTCTGCCGTGGGCGAGCCTTGCCCAGACTTGCCTTGCTTTTAGGCTTCCTCCCCAGGAAGGAGCAAGCTGCGCGGGGCTGGGAGACGCCACTGGCGCTTTCCTGGCCTTAGCTCCGCTCCTGCCTTGCCTTTGCACCTAGGCCCCAGGCGTGCTAGGTGAGGGCTTAGGGGCTGGTGGGTCGCACACTGCCAAGGGCTCCAGCAGTGAGAGCTCTGTCAGAGGGAAGGGAAAGGCAACTGCAGGGCTCTTCCCGCGGTTACTTGGCCGCCCAGACTCAGCGCCGCACGGAGAGCACCAGGCTCCCAGGGCGCCTGGCTGGGGTCTGCAGTCCCGCACACCCGGAGGCTGACTCCGTGGGCGCCCAGCCAGTGCATGACAGACATAGGTTCCCAAGCACTCTCCTCCCCAGCAGAGACATGTGCAGGCTGTTGGGGACTGATCCTGCTTGTCTGGGTTCCCCCCCACAGCCTCAACTCAGGGGAAGCAGCCCCTGAGGCAGGACCTGCTGGAGGAGCCCTGCCCCCACACCATATAGGCGAGTGCACAGCCAGCAGGGAAGCGAGCCTCCTCGGGGGAAGAGGAGGCAGCCCAGCCCCGTCAAGCTGAAAGCCCTGCTTGCACGGAGCCAAGTGCGCCTCCAGTACGGCAGAGCTCTAGCTCTGCTCAGAGGCCCGATCTGGCAGACTTCCTGGCGCGAGGCTGCTCTGCCGTGGGCGAGCCTTGCCCAGACTTGCCTTGCTTTTAGGCTTCCTCCCCAGGAAGGAGCAAGCTGCGCGGGGCTGGGAGACGCCACTGGCGCTTTCCTGGCCTTAGCTCCGCTCCTGCCTTGCCTTTGCACCTAGGCCCCAGGCGTGCTAGGTGAGGGCTTAGGGGCTGGTGGGTCGCACACTGCCAAGGGCTCCAGCAGTGAGAGCTCTGTCAGAGGGAAGGGAAAGGCAACTGCAGGGCTCTTCCCGCGGTTACTTGGCCGCCCAGACTCAGCGCCGCACGGAGAGCACCAGGCTCCCAGGGCGCCTGGCTGGGGTCTGCAGTCCCGCACACCCGGAGGCTGACTCCGTGGGCGCCCAGCCAGTGCATGACAGACATAGGTTCCCAAGCACTCTCCTCCCCAGCAGAGACATGTGCAGGCTGTTGGGGACTGATCCTGCTTGTCTGGGTTCCCCCCCACAGCCTCAACTCTGGGAAGCAGCCCCTGAGGCAAGACCTGCTGGAGGAGCCCTGCCCCCACACCATATAGGCGAGTGCACAGCCAGCAGGGAAGCGAGCCTCCTCGGGGGAAGAGGAGGCAGCCCAGCCCCGTCAAGCTGAAAGCCCTGCTTGCACGGAGCCAAGTGCGCCTCCAGTACGGCAGAGCTCTAGCTCTGCTCAGAGGCCCGATCTGGCAGACTTCCTGGCGCGAGGCTGCTCTGCCGTGGGCGAGCCTTGCCCAGACTTGCCTTGCTTTTAGGCTTCCTCCCCAGGAAGGAGCAAGCTGCGCGGGGCTGGGAGACGCCACTGGCGCTTTCCTGGCCTTAGCTCCGCTCCTGCCTTGCCTTTGCACCTAGGCCCCAGGCGTGCTAGGTGAGGGCTTAGGGGCTGGTGGGTCGCACACTGCCAAGGGCTCCAGCAGTGAGAGCTCTGTCAGAGGGAAGGGAAAGGCAACTGCAGGGCTCTTCCCGCGGTTACTTGGCCGCCCAGACTCAGCGCCGCACGGAGAGCACCAGGCTCCCAGGGCGCCTGGCTGGGGTCTGCAGTCCCGCACACCCGGAGGCTGACTCCGTGGGCGCCCAGCCAGTGCATGACAGACATAGGTTCCCAAGCACTCTCCTCCCCAGCAGAGACATGTGCAGGCTGTTGGGGACTGATCCTGCTTGTCTGGGTTCCCCCCCACAGCCTCAACTCTAGGGAAGCAGCCCCTGAGGCAAGACCTGCTGGAGGAGCCCTGCCCCCACACCATATAGGCGAGTGCACAGCCAGCAGGGAAGCGAGCCTCCTCGGGGGAAGAGGAGGCAGCCCAGCCCCGTCAAGCTGAAAGCCCTGCTTGCACGGAGCCAAGTGCGCCTCCAGTACGGCAGAGCTCTAGCTCTGCTCAGAGGCCCGATCTGGCAGACTTCCTGGCGCGAGGCTGCTCTGCCGTGGGCGAGCCTTGCCCAGACTTGCCTTGCTTTTAGGCTTCCTCCCCAGGAAGGAGCAAGCTGCGCGGGGCTGGGAGACGCCACTGGCGCTTTCCTGGCCTTAGCTCCGCTCCTGCCTTGCCTTTGCACCTAGGCCCCAGGCGTGCTAGGTGAGGGCTTAGGGGCTGGTGGGTCGCACACTGCCAAGGGCTCCAGCAGTGAGAGCTCTGTCAGAGGGAAGGGAAAGGCAACTGCAGGGCTCTTCCCGCGGTTACTTGGCCGCCCAGACTCAGCGCCGCACGGAGAGCACCAGGCTCCCAGGGCGCCTGGCTGGGGTCTGCAGTCCCGCACACCCGGAGGCTGACTCCGTGGGCGCCCAGCCAGTGCATGACAGACATAGGTTCCCAAGCACTCTCCTCCCCAGCAGAGACATGTGCAGGCTGTTGGGGACTGATCCTGCTTGTCTGGGTTCCCCCCCACAGCCTGAACTCAGGGGAAGCAGCCCCTGAGGCAGGACCTGCTGGAGGAGCCCTGCCCCCACACCATATAGGCGAGTGCACAGCCAGCAGGGAAGCGAGCCTCCTCGGGGGAAGAGGAGGCAGCCCAGCCCCGTCAAGCTGAAAGCCCTGCTTGCACGGAGCCAAGTGCGCCTCCAGTACGGCAGAGCTCTAGCTCTGCTCAGAGGCCCGATCTGGCAGACTTCCTGGCGCGAGGCTGCTCTGCCGTGGGCGAGCCTTGCCCAGACTTGCCTTGCTTTTAGGCTTCCTCCCCAGGAAGGAGCAAGCTGCGCGGGGCTGGGAGACGCCACTGGCGCTTTCCTGGCCTTAGCTCCGCTCCTGCCTTGCCTTTGCACCTAGGCCCCAGGCGTGCTAGGTGAGGGCTTAGGGGCTGGTGGGTCGCACACTGCCAAGGGCTCCAGCAGTGAGAGCTCTGTCAGAGGGAAGGGAAAGGCAACTGCAGGGCTCTTCCCGCGGTTACTTGGCCGCCCAGACTCAGCGCCGCACGGAGAGCACCAGGCTCCCAGGGCGCCTGGCTGGGGTCTGCAGTCCCGCACACCCGGAGGCTGACTCCGTGGGCGCCCAGCCAGTGCATGACAGACATAGGTTCCCAAGCACTCTCCTCCCCAGCAGAGACATGTGCAGGCTGTTGGGGACTGATCCTGCTTGTCTGGGTTCCCCCCCCACAGCCTCAACTCTGGGAAGCAGCCCCTGAGGCAGGACCTGCTGGAGGAGCCCTGCCCCCACACCATATAGGCGAGTGCACAGCCAGCAGGGAAGCGAGCCTCCTCGGGGGAAGAGGAGGCAGCCCAGCCCCGTCAAGCTGAAAGCCCTGCTTGCACGGAGCCAAGTGCGCCTCCAGTACGGCAGAGCTCTAGCTCTGCTCAGAGGCCCGATCTGGCAGACTTCCTGGCGCGAGGCTGCTCTGCCGTGGGCGAGCCTTGCCCAGACTTGCCTTGCTTTTAGGCTTCCTCCCCAGGAAGGAGCAAGCTGCGCGGGGCTGGGAGACGCCACTGGCGCTTTCCTGGCCTTAGCTCCGCTCCTGCCTTGCCTTTGCACCTAGGCCCCAGGCGTGCTAGGTGAGGGCTTAGGGGCTGGTGGGTCGCACACTGCCAAGGGCTCCAGCAGTGAGAGCTCTGTCAGAGGGAAGGGAAAGGCAACTGCAGGGCTCTTCCCGCGGTTACTTGGCCGCCCAGACTCAGCGCCGCACGGAGAGCACCAGGCTCCCAGGGCGCCTGGCTTGGGTCTGCAGTCCCGCACACCCGGTGGCTGACTCCGTGGGCGCCCAGCCAGTGCATGACAGACATAGGTTCCCAAGCACTCTCCTCCCCAGCAGAGACATGTGCAGGCTGTTGGGGACTGATCCTGCTTGTCTGGGTTCCCCCCCACAGCCTGAACTCTAGGGGAAGCAGCCCCTGAGGCAAGACCTGCTGGAGGAGCCCTGCCCCCACACCATATAGGCGAGTGCACAGCCAGCAGGGAAGCGAGCCTCCTCGGGGGAAGAGGAGGCAGCCCAGCCCCGTCAAGCTGAAAGCCCTGCTTGCACGGAGCCAAGTGCGCCTCCAGTACGGCAGAGCTCTAGCTCTGCTCAGAGGACCGATCAGGCAGACTTCCTGGCGCGAGGCTGCTCTGCCGTGGGCGAGCCTTGCCCAGACTTGCCTTGCTTTTAGGCTTCCTCCCCAGGAAGGAGCAAGCTGCGCGGGGCTGGGAGACGCCACTGGCGCTTTCCTGGCCTTAGCTCCGCTCCTGCCTTGCCTTTGCACCTAGGCCCCAGGCGTGCTAGGTGAGGGCTTAGGGGCTGGTGGGTCGCACACTGCCAAGGGCTCCAGCAGTGAGAGCTCTGTCAGAGGGAAGGGAAAGGCAACTGCAGGGCTCTTCCCGCGGTTACTTGGCCGCCCAGACTCAGCGCCGCACGGAGAGCACCAGGCTCCCAGGGCGCCTGGCTGGGGTCTGCAGTCCCGCACACCCGGAGGCTGACTCCGTGGGCGCCCAGCCAGTGCATGACAGACATAGGTTCCCAAGCACTCTCCTCCCCAGCAGAGACATGTGCAGGCTGTTGGGGACTGATCCTGCTTGTCTGGGTTCCCCCCCACAGCCTCAACTCTGGGAAGCAGCCCCTGAGGCAGACCTGCTGGAGGAGCCCTGCCCCCACACCATATAGGCGAGTGCACAGCCAGCAGGGAAGCGAGCCTCCTCGGGGGAAGAGGAGGCAGCCCAGCCCCGTCAAGCTGAAAGCCCTGCTTGCACGGAGCCAAGTGCGCCTCCAGTACGGCAGAGCTCTAGCTCTGCTCAGAGGCCCGATCTGGCAGACTTCCTGGCGCGAGGCTGCTCTGCCGTGGGCGAGCCTTGCCCAGACTTGCCTTGCTTTTAGGCTTCCTCCCCAGGAAGGAGCAAGCTGCGCGGGGCTGGGAGACGCCACTGGCGCTTTCCTGGCCTTAGCTCCGCTCCTGCCTTGCCTTTGCACCTAGGCCCCAGGCGTGCTAGGTGAGGGCTTAGGGGCTGGTGGGTCGCACACTGCCAAGGGCTCCAGCAGTGAGAGCTCTGTCAGAGGGAAGGGAAAGGCAACTGCAGGGCTCTTCCCGCGGTTACTTGGCCGCCCAGACTCAGCGCCGCACGGAGAGCACCAGGCTCCCAGGGCGCCTGGCTGGGGTCTGCAGTCCCGCACACCCGGAGGCTGACTCCGTGGGCGCCCAGCCAGTGCATGACAGACATAGGTTCCCAAGCACTCTCCTCCCCAGCAGAGACATGTGCAGGCTGTTGGGGACTGATCCTGCTTGTCTGGGTTCCCCCCCACAGCCTCAACTCTAGGGAAGCAGCCCCTGAGGCAGACCTGCTGGAGGAGCCCTGCCCCCACACCATATAGGCGAGTGCACAGCCAGCAGGGAAGCGAGCCTCCTCGGGGGAAGAGGAGGCAGCCCAGCCCCGTCAAGCTGAAAGCCCTGCTTGCACGGAGCCAAGTGCGCCTCCAGTACGGCAGAGCTCTAGCTCTGCTCAGAGGCCCGATCTGGCAGACTTCCTGGCGCGAGGCTGCTCTGCCGTGGGCGAGCCTTGCCCAGACTTGCCTTGCTTTTAGGCTTCCTCCCCAGGAAGGAGCAAGCTGCGCGGGGCTGGGAGACGCCACTGGCGCTTTCCTGGCCTTAGCTCCGCTCCTGCCTTGCCTTTGCACCTAGGCCCCAGGCGTGCTAGGTGAGGGCTTAGGGGCTGGTGGGTCGCACACTGCCAAGGGCTCCAGCAGTGAGAGCTCTGTCAGAGGGAAGGGAAAGGCAACTGCAGGGCTCTTCCCGCGGTTACTTGGCCGCCCAGACTCAGCGCCGCACGGAGAGCACCAGGCTCCCAGGGCGCCTGGCTGGGGTCTGCAGTCCCGCACACCCGGAGGCTGACTCCGTGGGCGCCCAGCCAGTGCATGACAGACATAGGTTCCCAAGCACTCTCCTCCCCAGCAGAGACATGTGCAGGCTGTTGGGGACTGATCCTGCTTGTCTGGGTTCCCCCCCACAGCCTCAACTCTAGGGAAGCAGCCCCTGAGGCAAGACCTGCTGGAGGAGCCCTGCCCCCACACCATATAGGCGAGTGCACAGCCAGCAGGGAAGCGAGCCTCCTCGGGGGAAGAGGAGGCAGCCCAGCCCCGTCAAGCTGAAAGCCCTGCTTGCACGGAGCCAAGTGCGCCTCCAGTACGGCAGAGCTC
This sequence comes from Rupicapra rupicapra, assembly GCA_963981305.1. NCBI lineage: Eukaryota > Metazoa > Chordata > Mammalia > Artiodactyla > Bovidae > Rupicapra > Rupicapra rupicapra. The sequence continues at coordinate 302,546 of CAXCFB010000008.1, read as the reverse complement.
TAGCTCTGCTCAGAGGCCCGATCTGGCAGACTTCCTGGCGCGAGGCTGCTCTGCCGTGGGCGAGCCTTGCCCAGACTTGCCTTGCTTTTAGGCTTCCTCCCCAGGAAGGAGCAAGCTGCGCGGGGCTGGGAGACGCCACTGGCGCTTTCCTGGCCTTAGCTCCGCTCCTGCCTTGCCTTTGCACCTAGGCCCCAGGCGTGCTAGGTGAGGGCTTAGGGGCTGGTGGGTCGCACACTGCCAAGGGCTCCAGCAGTGAGAGCTCTGTCAGAGGGAAGGGAAAGGCAACTGCAGGGCTCTTCCCGCGGTTACTTGGCCGCCCAGACTCAGCGCCGCACGGAGAGCACCAGGCTCCCAGGGCGCCTGGCTGGGGTCTGCAGTCCCGCACACCCGGAGGCTGACTCCGTGGGCGCCCAGCCAGTGCATGACAGACATAGGTTCCCAAGCACTCTCCTCCCCAGCAGAGACATGTGCAGGCTGTTGGGGACTGATCCTGCTTGTCTGGGTTCCCCCCCACAGCCTCAACTCAGGGGAAGCAGCCCCTGAGGCAGGACCTGCTGGAGGAGCCCTGCCCCCACACCATATAGGCGAGTGCACAGCCAGCAGGGAAGCGAGCCTCCTCGGGGGAAGAGGAGGCAGCCCAGCCCCGTCAAGCTGAAAGCCCTGCTTGCACGGAGCCAAGTGCGCCTCCAGTACGGCAGAGCTCTAGCTCTGCTCAGAGGCCCGATCTGGCAGACTTCCTGGCGCGAGGCTGCTCTGCCGTGGGCGAGCCTTGCCCAGACTTGCCTTGCTTTTAGGCTTCCTCCCCAGGAAGGAGCAAGCTGCGCGGGGCTGGGAGACGCCACTGGCGCTTTCCTGGCCTTAGCTCCGCTCCTGCCTTGCCTTTGCACCTAGGCCCCAGGCGTGCTAGGTGAGGGCTTAGGGGCTGGTGGGTCGCACACTGCCAAGGGCTCCAGCAGTGAGAGCTCTGTCAGAGGGAAGGGAAAGGCAACTGCAGGGCTCTTCCCGCGGTTACTTGGCCGCCCAGACTCAGCGCCGCACGGAGAGCACCAGGCTCCCAGGGCGCCTGGCTGGGGTCTGCAGTCCCGCACACCCGGAGGCTGACTCCGTGGGCGCCCAGCCAGTGCATGACAGACATAGGTTCCCAAGCACTCTCCTCCCCAGCAGAGACATGTGCAGGCTGTTGGGGACTGATCCTGCTTGTCTGGGTTCCCCCCCACAGCCTCAACTCTAGGGAAGCAGCCCCTGAGGCAAGACCTGCTGGAGGAGCCCTGCCCCCACACCATATAGGCGAGTGCACAGCCAGCAGGGAAGCGAGCCTCCTCGGGGGAAGAGGAGGCAGCCCAGCCCCGTCAAGCTGAAAGCCCTGCTTGCACGGAGCCAAGTGCGCCTCCAGTACGGCAGAGCTCTAGCTCTGCTCAGAGGCCCGATCTGGCAGACTTCCTGGCGCGAGGCTGCTCTGCCGTGGGCGAGCCTTGCCCAGACTTGCCTTGCTTTTAGGCTTCCTCCCCAGGAAGGAGCAAGCTGCGCGGGGCTGGGAGACGCCACTGGCGCTTTCCTGGCCTTAGCTCCGCTCCTGCCTTGCCTTTGCACCTAGGCCCCAGGCGTGCTAGGTGAGGGCTTAGGGGCTGGTGGGTCGCACACTGCCAAGGGCTCCAGCAGTGAGAGCTCTGTCAGAGGGAAGGGAAAGGCAACTGCAGGGCTCTTCCCGCGGTTACTTGGCCGCCCAGACTCAGCGCCGCACGGAGAGCACCAGGCTCCCAGGGCGCCTGGCTGGGGTCTGCAGTCCCGCACACCCGGAGGCTGACTCCGTGGGCGCCCAGCCAGTGCATGACAGACATAGGTTCCCAAGCACTCTCCTCCCCAGCAGAGACATGTGCAGGCTGTTGGGGACTGATCCTGCTTGTCTGGGTTCCCCCCACAGCCTCAACTCAGGGGAAGCAGCCCCTGAGGCAGGACCTGCTGGAGGAGCCCTGCCCCCACACCATATAGGCGAGTGCACAGCCAGCAGGGAAGCGAGCCTCCTCGGGGGAAGAGGAGGCAGCCCAGCCCCGTCAAGCTGAAAGCCCTGCTTGCACGGAGCCAAGTGCGCCTCCAGTACGGCAGAGCTCTAGCTCTGCTCAGAGGCCCGATCTGGCAGACTTCCTGGCGCGAGGCTGCTCTGCCGTGGGCGAGCCTTGCCCAGACTTGCCTTGCTTTTAGGCTTCCTCCCCAGGAAGGAGCAAGCTGCGCGGGGCTGGGAGACGCCACTGGCGCTTTCCTGGCCTTAGCTCCGCTCCTGCCTTGCCTTTGCACCTAGGCCCCAGGCGTGCTAGGTGAGGGCTTAGGGGCTGGTGGGTCGCACACTGCCAAGGGCTCCAGCAGTGAGAGCTCTGTCAGAGGGAAGGGAAAGGCAACTGCAGGGCTCTTCCCGCGGTTACTTGGCCGCCCAGACTCAGCGCCGCACGGAGAGCACCAGGCTCCCAGGGCGCCTGGCTGGGGTCTGCAGTCCCGCACACCCGGAGGCTGACTCCGTGGGCGCCCAGCCAGTGCATGACAGACATAGGTTCCCAAGCACTCTCCTCCCCAGCAGAGACATGTGCAGGCTGTTGGGGACTGATCCTGCTTGTCTGGGTTCCCCCCCACAGCCTCAACTCTAGGGAAGCAGCCCCTGAGGCAAGACCTGCTGGAGGAGCCCTGCCCCCACACCATATAGGCGAGTGCACAGCCAGCAGGGAAGCGAGCCTCCTCGGGGGAAGAGGAGGCAGCCCAGCCCCGTCAAGCTGAAAGCCCTGCTTGCACGGAGCCAAGTGCGTCTCCAGTACGGCAGAGCTCTAGCTCTGCTCAGAGGCCCGATCTGGCAGACTTCCTGGCGCGAGGCTTCTCTGCCGTGGGCGAGCCTTGCCCAGACTTGCCTTGCTTTTAGGCTTCCTCCCCAGGAAGGAGCAAGCTGCGCGGGGCTGGGAGACGCCACTGGCGCTTTCCTGGCCTTAGCTCCGCTCCTGCCTTGCCTTTGCACCTCGGCCCCAGGCGTGCTAGGTGAGGGCTTAGGGGCTGGTGGGTCGCACACTGCCAAGGGCTCCAGCAGTGAGAGCTCTGTCAGAGGGAAGGGAAAGGTAACTGCAGGGCTCTTCCCGCGGTTACTTGGCCGCCCAGACTCAGCGCCGCACGGAGAGCACCAGGCTCCCAGGGCGCCTGGCTGGGGTCTGCAGTCCCGCACACCCGGAGGCTGACTCCGTGGGCGCCCAGCCAGTGCATGACAGACATAGGTTCCCAAGCACTCTCCTCCCCAGCAGAGACATGTGCAGGCTGTTGGGGACTGATCCTGCTTGTCTGGGTTCCCCCCCACAGCCTGAACTCAGGGGAAGCAGCCCCTGAGGCAAGACCTGCTGGAAGAGCCCTGCCCCCACACCATATAGGCGAGTGCACAGCCAGCAGGGAAGCGAGCCTCCTCGGGGGAAGAGGAGGCAGCCCAGCCCCGTCAAGCTGAAAGCCCTGCTTGCACGGAGCCAAGTGCGCCTCCAGTACGGCAGAGCTCTAGCTCTGCTCAGAGGCCCGATCTGGCAGACTTCCTGGCGCGAGGCTGCTCTGCCGTGGGCGAGCCTTGCCCAGACTTGCCTTGCTTTTAGGCTTCCTCCCCAGGAAGGAGCAAGCTGCGCGGGGCTGGGAGACGCCACTGGCGCTTTCCTGGCCTTAGCTCCGCTCCTGCCTTGCCTTTGCACCTAGGCCCCAGGCGTGCTAGGTGAGGGCTTAGGGGCTGGTGGGTCGCACACTGCCAAGGGCTCCAGCAGTGAGAGCTCTGTCAGAGGAAGGGAAAGGCAACTGCAGGGCTCTTCCCGCGGTTACTTGGCCGCCCAGACTCAGCGCCGCACGGAGAGCACCAGGCTCCCAGGGCGCCTGGCTGGGGTCTGCAGTCCCGCACACCCGGAGGCTGACTCCGTGGGCGCCCAGCCAGTGCATGACAGACATAGGTTCCCAAGCACTCTCCTCCCCAGCAGAGACATGTGCAGGCTGTTGGGGACTGATCCTGCTTGTCTGGGTTCCCCCCACAGCCTCAACTCTAGGGAAGCAGCCCCTGAGGCAAGACCTGCTGGAGGAGCCCTGCCCCCACACCATATAGGCGAGTGCACAGCCAGCAGGGAAGCGAGCCTCCTCGGGGGAAGAGGAGGCAGCCCAGCCCCGTCAAGCTGAAAGCCCTGCTTGCACGGAGCCAAGTGCGCCTCCAGTACGGCAGAGCTCTAGCTCTGCTCAGAGGCCCGATCTGGCAGACTTCCTGGCGCGAGGCTGCTCTGCCGTGGGCGAGCCTTGCCCAGACTTGCCTTGCTTTTAGGCTTCCTCCCCAGGAAGGAGCAAGCTGCGCGGGGCTGGGAGACGCCACTGGCGCTTTCCTGGCCTTAGCTCCGCTCCTGCCTTGCCTTTGCACCTAGGCCCCAGGCGTGCTAGGTGAGGGCTTAGGGGCTGGTGGGTCGCACACTGCCAAGGGCTCCAGCAGTGAGAGCTCTGTCAGAGGGAAGGGAAAGGCAACTGCAGGGCTCTTCCCGCGGTTACTTGGCCGCCCAGACTCAGCGCCGCACGGAGAGCACCAGGCTCCCAGGGCGCCTGGCTGGGGTCTGCAGTCCCGCACACCCGGAGGCTGACTCCGTGGGCGCCCAGCCAGTGCATGACAGACATAGGTTCCCAAGCACTCTCCTCCCCAGCAGAGACATGTGCAGGCTGTTGGGGACTGATCCTGCTTGTCTGGGTTCCCCCCCACAGCCTCAACTCAGGGGAAGCAGCCCCTGAGGCAGGACCTGCTGGAGGAGCCCTGCCCCCACACCATATAGGCGAGTGCACAGCCAGCAGGGAAGCGAGCCTCCTCGGGGGAAGAGGAGGCAGCCCAGCCCCGTCAAGCTGAAAGCCCTGCTTGCACGGAGCCAAGTGCGCCTCCAGTACGGCAGAGCTCTAGCTCTGCTCAGAGGCCCGATCTGGCAGACTTCCTGGCGCGAGGCTGCTCTGCCGTGGGCGAGCCTTGCCCAGACTTGCCTTGCTTTTAGGCTTCCTCCCCAGGAAGGAGCAAGCTGCGCGGGGCTGGGAGACGCCACTGGCGCTTTCCTGGCCTTAGCTCCGCTCCTGCCTTGCCTTTGCACCTAGGCCCCAGGCGTGCTAGGTGAGGGCTTAGGGGCTGGTGGGTCGCACACTGCCAAGGGCTCCAGCAGTGAGAGCTCTGTCAGAGGGAAGGGAAAGGCAACTGCAGGGCTCTTCCCGCGGTTACTTGGCCGCCCAGACTCAGCGCCGCACGGAGAGCACCAGGCTCCCAGGGCGCCTGGCTGGGGTCTGCAGTCCCGCACACCCGGAGGCTGACTCCGTGGGCGCCCAGCCAGTGCATGACAGACATAGGTTCCCAAGCACTCTCCTCCCCAGCAGAGACATGTGCAGGCTGTTGGGGACTGATCCTGCTTGTCTGGGTTCCCCCCCACAGCCTCAACTCTGGGAAGCAGCCCCTGAGGCAAGACCTGCTGGAGGAGCCCTGCCCCCACACCATATAGGCGAGTGCACAGCCAGCAGGGAAGCGAGCCTCCTCGGGGGAAGAGGAGGCAGCCCAGCCCCGTCAAGCTGAAAGCCCTGCTTGCACGGAGCCAAGTGCGCCTCCAGTACGGCAGAGCTCTAGCTCTGCTCAGAGGCCCGATCTGGCAGACTTCCTGGCGCGAGGCTGCTCTGCCGTGGGCGAGCCTTGCCCAGACTTGCCTTGCTTTTAGGCTTCCTCCCCAGGAAGGAGCAAGCTGCGCGGGGCTGGGAGACGCCACTGGCGCTTTCCTGGCCTTAGCTCCGCTCCTGCCTTGCCTTTGCACCTAGGCCCCAGGCGTGCTAGGTGAGGGCTTAGGGGCTGGTGGGTCGCACACTGCCAAGGGCTCCAGCAGTGAGAGCTCTGTCAGAGGGAAGGGAAAGGCAACTGCAGGGCTCTTCCCGCGGTTACTTGGCCGCCCAGACTCAGCGCCGCACGGAGAGCACCAGGCTCCCAGGGCGCCTGGCTGGGGTCTGCAGTCCCGCACACCCGGAGGCTGACTCCGTGGGCGCCCAGCCAGTGCATGACAGACATAGGTTCCCAAGCACTCTCCTCCCCAGCAGAGACATGTGCAGGCTGTTGGGGACTGATCCTGCTTGTCTGGGTTCCCCCCACAGCCTGAACTCAGGGGAAGCAGCCCCTGAGGCAGGACCTGCTGGAGGAGCCCTGCCCCCACACCATATAGGCGAGTGCACAGCCAGCAGGGAAGCGAGCCTCCTCGGGGGAAGAGGAGGCAGCCCAGCCCCGTCAAGCTGAAAGCCCTGCTTGCACGGAGCCAAGTGCGCCTCCAGTACGGCAGAGCTCTAGCTCTGCTCAGAGGCCCGATCTGGCAGACTTCCTGGCGCGAGGCTGCTCTGCCGTGGGCGAGCCTTGCCCAGACTTGCCTTGCTTTTAGGCTTCCTCCCCAGGAAGGAGCAAGCTGCGCGGGGCTGGGAGACGCCACTGGCGCTTTCCTGGCCTTAGCTCCGCTCCTGCCTTGCCTTTGCACCTAGGCCCCAGGCGTGCTAGGTGAGGGCTTAGGGGCTGGTGGGTCGCACACTGCCAAGGGCTCCAGCAGTGAGAGCTCTGTCAGAGGGAAGGGAAAGGCAACTGCAGGGCTCTTCCCGCGGTTACTTGGCCGCCCAGACTCAGCGCCGCACGGAGAGCACCAGGCTCCCAGGGCGCCTGGCTGGGGTCTGCAGTCCCGCACACCCGGAGGCTGACTCCGTGGGCGCCCAGCCAGTGCATGACAGACATAGGTTCCCAAGCACTCTCCTCCCCAGCAGAGACATGTGCAGGCTGTTGGGGACTGATCCTGCTTGTCTGGGTTCCCCCCACAGCCTCAACTCAGGGAAGCAGCCCCTGAGGCAGGACCTGCTGGAGGAGCCCTGCCCCCACACCATATAGGCGAGTGCACAGCCAGCAGGGAAGCGAGCCTCCTCGGGGGAAGAGGAGGCAGCCCAGCCCCGTCAAGCTGAAAGCCCTGCTTGCACGGAGCCAAGTGCGCCTCCAGTACGGCAGAGCTCTAGCTCTGCTCAGAGGCCCGATCTGGCAGACTTCCTGGCGCGAGGCTGCTCTGCCGTGGGCGAGCCTTGCCCAGACTTGCCTTGCTTTTAGGCTTCCTCCCCAGGAAGGAGCAAGCTGCGCGGGGCTGGGAGACGCCACTGGCGCTTTCCTGGCCTTAGCTCCGCTCCTGCCTTGCCTTTGCACCTAGGCCCCAGGCGTGCTAGGTGAGGGCTTAGGGGCTGGTGGGTCGCACACTGCCAAGGGCTCCAGCAGTGAGAGCTCTGTCAGAGGGAAGGGAAAGGCAACTGCAGGGCTCTTCCCGCGGTTACTTGGCCGCCCAGACTCAGCGCCGCACGGAGAGCACCAGGCTCCCAGGGCGCCTGGCTTGGGGTCTGCAGTCCCGCACACCCGGAGGCTGACTCCGTGGGCGCCCAGCCAGTGCATGACAGACATAGGTTCCCAAGCACTCTCCTCCCCAGCAGAGACATGTGCAGGCTGTTGGGGACTGATCCTGCTTGTCTGGGTTCCCCCCCACAGCCTCAACTCAGGGAAGCAGCCCCTGAGGCAGGACCTGCTGGAGGAGCCCTGCCCCCACACCATATAGGCGAGTGCACAGCCAGCAGGGAAGCGAGCCTCCTCGGGGGAAGAGGAGGCAGCCCAGCCCCGTCAAGCTGAAAGCCCTGCTTGCACGGAGCCAAGTGCGCCTCCAGTACGGCAGAGCTCTAGCTCTGCTCAGAGGCCCGATCTGGCAGACTTCCTGGCGCGAGGCTGCTCTGCCGTGGGCGAGCCTTGCCCAGACTTGCCTTGCTTTTAGGCTTCCTCCCCAGGAAGGAGCAAGCTGCGCGGGGCTGGGAGACGCCACTGGCGCTTTCCTGGCCTTAGCTCCGCTCCTGCCTTGCCTTTGCACCTAGGCCCCAGGCGTGCTAGGTGAGGGCTTAGGGGCTGGTGGGTCGCACACTGCCAAGGGCTCCAGCAGTGAGAGCTCTGTCAGAGGGAAGGGAAAGGCAACTGCAGGGCTCTTCCCGCGGTTACTTGGCCGCCCAGACTCAGCGCCGCACGGAGAGCACCAGGCTCCCAGGGCGCCTGGCTGGGGTCTGCAGTCCCGCACACCCGGAGGCTGACTCCGTGGGCGCCCAGCCAGTGCATGACAGACATAGGTTCCCAAGCACTCTCCTCCCCAGCAGAGACATGTGCAGGCTGTTGGGGACTGATCCTGCTTGTCTGGGTTCCCCCCCACAGCCTCAACTCAGGGAAGCAGCCCCTGAGGCAAGACCTGCTGGAGGAGCCCTGCCCCCACACCATATAGGCGAGTGCACAGCCAGCAGGGAAGCGAGCCTCCTCGGGGGAAGAGGAGGCAGCCCAGCCCCGTCAAGCTGAAAGCCCTGCTTGCACGGAGCCAAGTGCGCCTCCAGTACGGCAGAGCTCTAGCTCTGCTCAGAGGCCCGATCTGGCAGACTTCCTGGCGCGAGGCTGCTCTGCCGTGGGCGAGCCTTGCCCAGACTTGCCTTGCTTTTAGGCTTCCTCCCCAGGAAGGAGCAAGCTGCGCGGGGCTGGGAGACGCCACTGGCGCTTTCCTGGCCTTAGCTCCGCTCCTGCCTTGCCTTTGCACCTAGGCCCCAGGCGTGCTAGGTGAGGGCTTAGGGGCTGGTGGGTCGCACACTGCCAAGGGCTCCAGCAGTGAGAGCTCTGTCAGAGGGAAGGGAAAGGCAACTGCAGGGCTCTTCCCGCGGTTACTTGGCCGCCCAGACTCAGCGCCGCACGGAGAGCACCAGGCTCCCAGGGCGCCTGGCTGGGGTCTGCAGTCCCGCACACCCGGAGGCTGACTCCGTGGGCGCCCAGCCAGTGCATGACAGACATAGGTTCCCAAGCACTCTCCTCCCCAGCAGAGACATGTGCAGGCTGTTGGGGACTGATCCTGCTTGTCTGGGTTCCCCCCCACAGCCTCAACTCTAGGGAAGCAGCCCCTGAGGCAGACCTGCTGGAGGAGCCCTGCCCCCACACCATATAGGCGAGTGCACAGCCAGCAGGGAAGCGAGCCTCCTCGGGGGAAGAGGAGGCAGCCCAGCCCCGTCAAGCTGAAAGCCCTGCTTGCACGGAGCCAAGTGCGCCTCCAGTACGGCAGAGCTCTAGCTCTGCTCAGAGGCCCGATCTGGCAGACTTCCTGGCGCGAGGCTGCTCTGCCGTGGGCGAGCCTTGCCCAGACTTGCCTTGCTTTTAGGCTTCCTCCCCAGGAAGGAGCAAGCTGCGCGGGGCTGGGAGACGCCACTGGCGCTTTCCTGGCCTTAGCTCCGCTCCTGCCTTGCCTTTGCACCTAGGCCCCAGGCGTGCTAGGTGAGGGCTTAGGGGCTGGTGGGTCGCACACTGCCAAGGGCTCCAGCAGTGAGAGCTCTGTCAGAGGGAAGGGAAAGGCAACTGCAGGGCTCTTCCCGCGGTTACTTGGCCGCCCAGACTCAGCGCCGCACGGAGAGCACCAGGCTCCCAGGGCGCCTGGCTGGGGTCTGCAGTCCCGCACACCCGGAGGCTGACTCCGTGGGCGCCCAGCCAGTGCATGACAGACATAGGTTCCCAAGCACTCTCCTCCCCAGCAGAGACATGTGCAGGCTGTTGGGGACTGATCCTGCTTGTCTGGGTTCCCCCCCACAGCCTCAACTCAGGGGAAGCAGCCCCTGAGGCAGGACCTGCTGGAGGAGCCCTGCCCCCACACCATATAGGCGAGTGCACAGCCAGCAGGGAAGCGAGCCTCCTCGGGGGAAGAGGAGGCAGCCCAGCCCCGTCAAGCTGAAAGCCCTGCTTGCACGGAGCCAAGTGCGCCTCCAGTACGGCAGAGCTCTAGCTCTGCTCAGAGGCCCGATCTGGCAGACTTCCTGGCGCGAGGCTGCTCTGCCGTGGGCGAGCCTTGCCCAGACTTGCCTTGCTTTTAGGCTTCCTCCCCAGGAAGGAGCAAGCTGCGCGGGGCTGGGAGACGCCACTGGCGCTTTCCTGGCCTTAGCTCCGCTCCTGCCTTGCCTTTGCACCTAGGCCCCAGGCGTGCTAGGTGAGGGCTTAGGGGCTGGTGGGTCGCACACTGCCAAGGGCTCCAGCAGTGAGAGCTCTGTCAGAGGGAAGGGAAAGGCAACTGCAGGGCTCTTCCCGCGGTTACTTGGCCGCCCAGACTCAGCGCCGCACGGAGAGCACCAGGCTCCCAGGGCGCCTGGCTGGGGTCTGCAGTCCCGCACACCCGGAGGCTGACTCCGTGGGCGCCCAGCCAGTGCATGACAGACATAGGTTCCCAAGCACTCTCCTCCCCAGCAGAGACATGTGCAGGCTGTTGGGGACTGATCCTGCTTGTCTGGGTTCCCCCCACAGCCTGAACTCAGGGGAAGCAGCCCCTGAGGCAGGACCTGCTGGAGGAGCCCTGCCCCCACACCATATAGGCGAGTGCACAGCCAGCAGGGAAGCGAGCCTCCTCGGGGGAAGAGGAGGCAGCCCAGCCCCGTCAAGCTGAAAGCCCTGCTTGCACGGAGCCAAGTGCGCCTCCAGTACGGCAGAGCTCTAGCTCTGCTCAGAGGCCCGATCTGGCAGACTTCCTGGCGCGAGGCTGCTCTGCCGTGGGCGAGCCTTGCCCAGACTTGCCTTGCTTTTAGGCTTCCTCCCCAGGAAGGAGCAAGCTGCGCGGGGCTGGGAGACGCCACTGGCGCTTTCCTGGCCTTAGCTCCGCTCCTGCCTTGCCTTTGCACCTAGGCCCCAGGCGTGCTAGGTGAGGGCTTAGGGGCTGGTGGGTCGCACACTGCCAAGGGCTCCAGCAGTGAGAGCTCTGTCAGAGGGAAGGGAAAGGCAACTGCAGGGCTCTTCCCGCGGTTACTTGGCCGCCCAGACTCAGCGCCGCACGGAGAGCACCAGGCTCCCAGGGCGCCTGGCGGGGTCTGCAGTCCCGCACACCCGGAGGCTGACTCCGTGGGCGCCCAGCCAGTGCATGACAGACATAGGTTCCCAAGCACTCTCCTCCCCAGCAGAGACATGTGCAGGCTGTTGGGGACTGATCCTGCTTGTCTGGGTTCCCCCCCACAGCCTCAACTCTAGGGAAGCAGCCCCTGAGGCAAGACCTGCTGGAGGAGCCCTGCCCCCACACCATATAGGCGAGTGCACAGCCAGCAGGGAAGCGAGCCTCCTCGGGGGAAGAGGAGGCAGCCCAGCCCCGTCAAGCTGAAAGCCCTGCTTGCACGGAGCCAAGTGCGCCTCCAGTACGGCAGAGCTCTAGCTCTGCTCAGAGGCCCGATCTGGCAGACTTCCTGGCGCGAGGCTGCTCTGCCGTGGGCGAGCCTTGCCCAGACTTGCCTTGCTTTTAGGCTTCCTCCCCAGGAAGGAGCAAGCTGCGCGGGGCTGGGAGACGCCACTGGCGCTTTCCTGGCCTTAGCTCCGCTCCTGCCTTGCCTTTGCACCTAGGCCCCAGGCGTGCTAGGTGAGGGCTTAGGGGCTGGTGGGTCGCACACTGCCAAGGGCTCCAGCAGTGAGAGCTCTGTCAGAGGGAAGGGAAAGGCAACTGCAGGGCTCTTCCCGCGGTTACTTGGCCGCCCAGACTCAGCGCCGCACGGAGAGCACCAGGCTCCCAGGGCGCCTGGCTGGGGTCTGCAGTCCCGCACACCCGGAGGCTGACTCCGTGGGCGCCCAGCCAGTGCATGACAGACATAGGTTCCCAAGCACTCTCCTCCCCAGCAGAGACATGTGCAGGCTGTTGGGGACTGATCCTGCTTGTCTGGGTTCCCCCCCACAGCCTCAACTCAGGGAAGCAGCCCCTGAGGCAAGACCTGCTGGAGGAGCCCTGCCCCCACACCATATAGGCGAGTGCACAGCCAGCAGGGAAGCGAGCCTCCTCGGGGGAAGAGGAGGCAGCCCAGCCCCGTCAAGCTGAAAGCCCTGCTTGCACGGAGCCAAGTGCGCCTCCAGTACGGCAGAGCTCTAGCTCTGCTCAGAGGCCCGATCTGGCAGACTTCCTGGCGCGAGGCTGCTCTGCCGTGGGCGAGCCTTGCCCAGACTTGCCTTGCTTTTAGGCTTCCTCCCCAGGAAGGAGCAAGCTGCGCGGGGCTGGGAGACGCCACTGGCGCTTTCCTGGCCTTAGCTCCGCTCCTGCCTTGCCTTTGCACCTAGGCCCCAGGCGTGCTAGGTGAGGGCTTAGGGGCTGGTGGGTCGCACACTGCCAAGGGCTCCAGCAGTGAGAGCTCTGTCAGAGGGAAGGGAAAGGCAACTGCAGGGCTCTTCCCGCGGTTACTTGGCCGCCCAGACTCAGCGCCGCACGGAGAGCACCAGGCTCCCAGGGCGCCTGGCTGGGGTCTGCAGTCCCGCACACCCGGAGGCTGACTCCGTGGGCGCCCAGCCAGTGCATGACAGACATAGGTTCCCAAGCACTCTCCTCCCCAGCAGAGACATGTGCAGGCTGTTGGGGACTGATCCTGCTTGTCTGGGTTCCCCCCCACAGCCTCAACTCTGGGAAGCAGCCCCTGAGGCAAGACCTGCTGGAGGAGCCCTGCCCCCACACCATATAGGCGAGTGCACAGCCAGCAGGGAAGCGAGCCTCCTCGGGGGAAGAGGAGGCAGCCCAGCCCCGTCAAGCTGAAAGCCCTGCTTGCACGGAGCCAAGTGCGCCTCCAGTACGGCAGAGCTCTAGCTCTGCTCAGAGGCCCGATCTGGCAGACTTCCTGGCGCGAGGCTGCTCTGCCGTGGGCGAGCCTTGCCCAGACTTGCCTTGCTTTTAGGCTTCCTCCCCAGGAAGGAGCAAGCTGCGCGGGGCTGGGAGACGCCACTGGCGCTTTCCTGGCCTTAGCTCCGCTCCTGCCTTGCCTTTGCACCTAGGCCCCAGGCGTGCTAGGTGAGGGCTTAGGGGCTGGTGGGTCGCACACTGCCAAGGGCTCCAGCAGTGAGAGCTCTGTCAGAGGGAAGGGAAAGGCAACTGCAGGGCTCTTCCCGCGGTTACTTGGCCGCCCAGACTCAGCGCCGCACGGAGAGCACCAGGCTCCCAGGGCGCCTGGCTGGGGTCTGCAGTCCCGCACACCCGGAGGCTGACTCCGTGGGCGCCCAGCCAGTGCATGACAGACATAGGTTCCCAAGCACTCTCCTCCCCAGCAGAGACATGTGCAGGCTGTTGGGGACTGATCCTGCTTGTCTGGGTTCCCCCCCACAGCCTCAACTCTAGGGAAGCAGCCCCTGAGGCAAGACCTGCTGGAGGAGCCCTGCCCCCACACCATATAGGCGAGTGCACAGCCAGCAGGGAAGCGAGCCTCCTCGGGGGAAGAGGAGGCAGCCCAGCCCCGTCAAGCTGAAAGCCCTGCTTGCACGGAGCCAAGTGCGCCTCCAGTACGGCAGAGCTCTAGCTCTGCTCAGAGGCCCGATCTGGCAGACTTCCTGGCGCGAGGCTGCTCTGCCGTGGGCGAGCCTTGCCCAGACTTGCCTTGCTTTTAGGCTTCCTCCCCAGGAAGGAGCAAGCTGCGCGGGGCTGGGAGACGCCACTGGCGCTTTCCTGGCCTTAGCTCCGCTCCTGCCTTGCCTTTGCACCTCGGCCCCAGGCGTGCTAGGTGAGGGCTTAGGGGCTGGTGGGTCGCACACTGCCAAGGGCTCCAGCAGTGAGAGCTCTGTCAGAGTGAAGGGAAGGCAACTGCAGGGCTCTTCCCGCGGTTACTTGGCCGCCCAGACTCAGCGCCTCACGGAGAGCACCAGGCTCCCAGGGCGCCTGGCTGGGGTCTGCAGTCCCGCACACCCGGAGGGGACTCCGTGGGCGCCCAGCCAGTGCATGACAGACATTGGTTCCCAAGAACTCTCCTCCCCAGCAGAGACATGTGCAGGCTGTTGGGGACTGATCCTGCTTGTCTGGGTTCCCGCCCACAGCCTGAACTCAGGGGAAGCAGCCCCTGAGGCAAGACCTGCTGGAGGAGCCCTGCCCCCACACCATATAGGCGAGTGCACAGCCAGCAGAGAAGCGAGCCTCCTCGGGGGAAGAGGAGGCAGCCCAGCCCCGTCAAGCTGAAAGCCCTGCTTGCACGGAGCCAAGTGCGCCTCCAGTACGGCAGAGCTCTAGCTCTGCTCAGAGGCCCGATCTGGCAGACTTCCTGGCGCGAGGCTGCTCTGCCGTGGGCGAGCCTTGCCCAGACTTGCCTTGCTTTTAGGCTTCCTCCCCAGGAAGGAGCAAGCTGCGCGGGGCTGGGAGACGCCACTGGCGCTTTCCTGGCCTTAGCTCCGCTCCTGCCTTGCCTTTGCACCTAGGCCCCAGGCGTGCTAGGTGAGGGCTTAGGGGCTGGTGGTTCGCACACTGCCAAGGGCTCCAGCAGTGAGAGCTCTGTCAGAGGGAAGGGAAAGGCAACTGCAGGGCTCTTCCCGCGGTTACTTGGCCGCCCAGACTCAGCGCCGCACGGAGAGCACCAGGCTCCCAGGGCGCCTGGCTGGGGTCTGCAGTCCCGCACACCCGGAGGCTGACTCCGTGGGCGCCCAGCCAGTGCATGACAGACATAGGTTCCCAAGCACTCTCCTCCCCAGCAGAGACATGTGCAGGCTGTTGGGGACTGATCCTGCTTGTCTGGGTTCCCGCCCACAGCCTCAACTCAGGGGAAGCAGCCCCTGAGGCAAGACCTGCTGGAGGAGCCCTGCCCCCACACCATATAGGCGAGTGCACAGCCAGCAGGGAAGCGAGCCTCCTCGGGGGAAGAGGAGGCAGCCCAGCCCCGTCAAGCTGAAAGCCCTGCTTGCACGGAGCCAAGTGCGCCTCCAGTACGGCAGAGCTCTAGCTCTGCTCAGAGGCCCGATCTGGCAGACTTCCTGGCGCGAGGCTGCTCTGCCGTGGGCGAGCCTTGCCCAGACTTGCCTTGCTTTTAGGCTTCCTCCCCAGGAAGGAGCAAGCTGCGCGGGGCTGGGAGACGCCACTGGCGCTTTCCTGGCCTTAGCTCCGCTCCTGCCTTGCCTTTGCACCTAGGCCCCAGGCGTGCTAGGGGAGGGCTTAGGGGCTGGTGGGTTGCACACTGCCAAGGGCTCCAGCAGTGAGAGCTCTGTCAGAGGGAAGGGAAGGGCAACTGCAGGGCTCTTCCAGCGGTTACTTGGCCGCCCAGACTCAGCGCCGCACGGAGAGCACCAGGCTCCCAGGGCCCCTGGCTGGGGTCTGCAGTCCCGCACACCCGGAGGCTGACTCCGTGGGCGCCCAGCCAGTGCATGACAGACGTAGGTTCCCAAGCACTCTCCTCCCCAGCAGAGACATGTGCAGGTGGTTGGGGACTGATCCTGCGTGTCTGGGTTCCCGCCCACAGCCTCAACTCAGGGGAAGCAGCCCCTGAGGCAAGACCTGCTGGAGGAGCCCTGCCCCCACGCCTGATAGGCGAGTGCACAGCCAGCAGGGAAGCGAGCCTCCTCGGGGGAAGAGGAGGCAGCCCAGCCCCGTCAAGCTGAAAGCCCTGCTTGCACGGAGCCAAGTGCGCCTCCAGTACGGCAGAGCTCTAGCTCTGCTCAGAGGCCCGATCTGGCAGTCTTCTTGGCGCGAGGCTGCTCTGCCGTGGGCGAGCCTTGCCCCGACTTGCCTTGCTTTTAGGCTTTCTCCCCAGGAAGGAGCAGGCTGCGCGGGGCTGGGAGACGCCACTGGCGCCTTCCTGGCCTCAGCTCTGCTTCTGCGTTGCCTTTGCAGCTATGCCCCAGGCGTCCTTTGGGATGGCTTATGGGCTGGTGGGTTCCTCACTGCCAAGGGCTCCCATAGTGCGAGGTCTGTTCGAGGGAAACGATGGGTACATTTGGAGTACATCCTGTATCAGATGTGAGGCCCACACCTTCACCCTGATCGCTCACTCTGAACCCTCACCCCGTACCGTTACCCTCACCAACACCCTAACCCTGAACCCTCACCCTCACCCTCTGCCTGAACCCTTACTCTCATCCTGAATCCTAACCCTCACCCTGAATCCTTACCCTCACCCTCACCCTGAACCCTAACAAATTTGGAGGGCTGTTCCACGATCTCTAACCTTTACCCTACCCTAACCCGACACCCTATCCACATCCTACGCCTAACCCACATCATAGTCACGCCCTCAACCCTATACTTACCCTATACCTACCCGCATCTTCTTCATTTTTGACACTTCCCATGCATAACAAAAGACGAGGTTGTAAGGTTTCAAACATGGATCCAAGACCCATTATCCACATAAAAGGGATATAAATCCTGTGATCACATCATTTAAATCTCTTGCATCACCAAAATACCTCTCCACCACGTATCCAGTCGCCACTGATGGATCACATCTATCTCATACATTTTCTAACTTAGCAATCAAATACGCACCAGGACTCTGGGTAATTATATAGACAAGATTTATTTATACCATAAATATTTCAACAAATTCCACTTTCTACGATGAGTTCAATCTTCACAAAAGTAGGATGAACAGCACCTGTTTCCACTAGGATCCATAGCATTGCACAAGGTGACAGTGAGCGTGAAAATCTTAATGATGACCACCAGAAAGAAGGTCAGCACGGTTGATATCACAGATTTTTCAGTGTTTCAATACAAGTTCTACCCAAATCCATAAAGAAAGACATATGCATCGGAAACTACAAATTGAAAGCAAGTCTATTGAGATAAATATTGGACATCAATTGTATGAATCTTTAAGGCACAACTGCAGACATTCTTCAGACATTCTTCAAATTCATAGAATGACAACAAAGTATGGCTCCGTACAATCCATTCGGTTTTATAAACCACTCATGAATAACCTCACAAGCCATTGAAAACCAGATGACAATTCAAATAGCTTTGATCTACAAACAAGGCTGTAAGACAGAAAGTTAAAATCGAAATACGTGAAGTAAATCCTCAATAGATATGAAAACATCCCATGGTAGTGAAGTCAATTAGCATTAGTTATTAGGGCTTTCATGCACAGACTCATCTCTGATCGATGTGATCCCAATTCATATTTGGCAAAAAATATGAAACCTGATCTTAACAGTCATATTATTTTTCTTTGTACCCCTAAAAAGAAAAATGAACATGAAAAACTAAATTAAGCTTGGAGGCTCACATTTCCCAATCGGTATACAAAGCAACAGCATGTCAAACTTTCTAATTCACATATGCATTTAAATGAAATTGGATGAAATACCCCTAAATAAACACATACTTCTATGCCCAATGTTTCACAAGGCAGAAAACGCTCAATGAATGAAACTGAGAGGGTAACAGCCAGGAAGGCCAGGGGTCTCCAAAGGGAGGAAATGGGGTGCAAGTGTCAGACAGTTGTTATCTGTCACCTCCGAGGCAGGAGGAAACAAGCTGTTATCTTTTTTCCCCTTCTTGATACAAATTTAAAAAGGTTTTCTCTTACAATTCTGTGTTGCTATAATAACACATGGTTCCACCTGAACTTCACTTTTCTCATACTTTGAGCTGACCAAGCCATTTTTCTCATGGAAAGGTTTGCCTTAAGCTATGTGAATGTACTATGTACTTACCCTAGACTCTATCTTCAAGTAGGTTCTGCCTAAAGGCTCAGAACTGACTTGACAAACCAATATGCTTTACTCACACATGGTTCTCCTGATCTATGTGAATGAAGCTATCCATTTGCTCATATCAATCGTTTTATGGCCCAGGATGACTCACCTGGTGCCACGGTCATCTCCATATATCTTGTGGGTGAGGGGTCTGCTGCCATTCCTTTCTCTAATGAGTAGACTGCTAGTAGCTAGATAACATCCAGCCAAAGATGAGTAGGGGGCACTCTTTCTGCCCCCTTCTGATGTCTATGTCAGAAGCTTTCTCTCTTTTATACTTTAATAAAACGTTGGGACACAAAAGCTCTGACTGATCAAGCCTCATCACTGGCCCCGGGTTGAATTCTTCCTCTAAGGAGCCCAAGAATTCAAGCATCTTTCACGGTTAGACAACAACCTTTCCAAACAATGGTCTTTTCAAAAAAAATGATGATAAGTGATGAGTATGCATAT
Organism: Rupicapra rupicapra; assembly: GCA_963981305.1. Classification (NCBI taxonomy): domain Eukaryota; kingdom Metazoa; phylum Chordata; class Mammalia; order Artiodactyla; family Bovidae; genus Rupicapra; species Rupicapra rupicapra. The sequence goes on along the minus strand of CAXCFB010000008.1, from coordinate 284,587 downwards.
GTCTACGAATGAAATGGGACCTATATGTCAAACCACATAAAAATATATCTTCCCTCAACATACATATAACACAACCAGGCCTTCATATGCATCGATTCTCCAACTATCAAGTCATACAAATATGGATGTAAAATATCACAATACATTCCAAAGTTTAAACGTGATGGATATTGACTTTCGCCCGCTGGTGCTTCTTTTTATGTCATCTCCATTATATTAGCTATGACAACGAATCATGTGCTGTGCGAAGTCACTTACATTGTGTCTAACTCCTTGGGATCATATGGACTAGGCCCCACCAGGCTCCTCTCTCCATGAGATTCTCTAGGCAAGAATACTGGAGTGGGTTGCCATGCTCTCCCTCAGGAGATCTTCCTGCCCCAGGGATCGAATCCATACCTCCCATGTCTCCTGCATGGGTATGTTCTGCATGTTCTTTACCACTAGAACCACCTGGGAAGCCCCAAGACACATGAACATCAGTGGATTTGGGGATCCACGGGGCATATACAGAACCATTCCTCCAATAAAACTGAAGAATGACTTTAAAATCTCAAACAAAACATGAGTATATGTGTTCACAAACTTCATGGAGCAAGGGTTTCTTCGATCTGAAAACTGGAGTCGATGAAGGACTGTGTGAAGAATACTTCAAAGTCGATTTGGCAAACACAGCCTACGTTGGCTATATTTAGTCCTCAGATGAATGGAATGTCATGAGTACTGGGTGTTTCAAATAAGTAGCCTGTGAGGCTGTTTACACTTATTGGGATGCATGGTATACCACATTCACACATTTCAGTAGCATTGGTGCAAAAACGATACACTTCTCAGGGGAAGCTTCTACATGGACTCTTGGGATCAGAGCTCTAACTCATACACACATACTTTTCCTTTTAAAATGATCCTGCATGATAAGCAAACAAAACACTGGATGAACACCTAGACGGTGAGCTCTGTACTAAATGATTTTAAAGCCAGTAGATGGAATGAGCTGATGAGGAAGACTACAAACGAGTCATCTTCTTCAACTTGGTCAAACTGCTCATAGTCATACAAGTGAATGAAAAGTTGAGCCTGTTGTCATTAAATCTGTTTAAAAGAAATAGAATAATAAAACAAATTAGTAAATCTTATTTTCTTAATAAACATTGTATTATTTCTGCACAGTTTTGTTACTGGCATGAATAGAATATCTACAATAATAACTTGTCACAGTGAAATGGATTCACATTCGATATCGATTCACATCTATAATTGATGCCATAGCTGTTTGATACTATTGCTTGAATGAATGCAACTTATGTGACTTCACAAACTATAAACACGACTAACATAATAGGTATTAAAAAACCTTGAGTGACACGAGCGTGAAGACTTAGTAGAGTTGCTCTCAAGAATAATGATACTATTATTCACTCTAGCCATAGTACTGGAATCTGTACATTAACACCCCTGCAAAAGAAACGGAAAGGATAGAATAATAATAAAGGAACTTCATGACTATATTCCTACTGTAAACATTCCACACTATGTTTTCTTTTAAACTGACTTTCATATTTGGTCTACTGTAACCTCTTCTGTGTTCATTTTATGCTAAACTTATTGCTAACAGTAAAATTACCATAGAGCTCTAATTAATTTTTTTTTTACTTGCAAAGCTAGTGATAGAACCAAAGGCCAATATCTACATCAAACAGGAGGAACGGAATGGAAACTGTAAACAATTTTATGGAATAGCATTTCCGTGCTCCTATTCAGTCAAACGGACATTCAAAAGGATGTGATTTTTCTGAAAGTTTATTTCGGAAACTTGGAAGTGGATGACTGCAAACAATAAAACGAATAATGTATTGATACCTAATATTAATGATATACAGTGGGTCATTCTTTTTTCTATTCTGCCACAGCTAACTGACTGGAAGTCAGTTGTCGTAACTACTACTAACATAAGACCCTCACCGATGAGTGAAGATATATAGGAAAATCCATAATAGATCTAAAAACCATCAAAGATAAAATGGTAATTAATGGTATATAAAATGGTAATGGTTGGTATAAGAAACAGGATGATTATGAAAGCAAAGCCAACAATCACGGATAGGCCATGGAAGCCCGTGGCTGTCACCAGTGTTGACTTGTATCCTTCATCTGAGGTTGTTAAAAGTGCGTGGTAAAATCCAGAGGTTTGCAGCAGTGGTAACCTCCTGAGCAGACTGAACTAAAAAGGGTTTCCAGAATATCCTGACGATTTCCATCTACTAGGCTGTGGTGAGCTCAAGCAATACATACTCCAGAGGACAGAAGACAGACGTCTACTGCACTTAGGGAGAAAGGGAATGTTGCTGCTCAGCCTAGTACAAGTGTAGAAGCAACACCTCGGTGATTCGACCTTTAAAGACTCGATACATATGAGAACGACTGGTATGAATAATCCTTCAGAAGTGCCTTCTCAGACCTCCTCCCATCATAAGCACAAGCATAATGAAAACACTGAGTTTTCATGGTCTCACGCAAAATTAGACTCACTTATGACTTTGCTTTGAGAAGAGTTGAACTACTCATTGTTTAAGAGAAATGACCCTTTCTTCTCTGAAGATTTGTGAATCATTCATAGGGTGTGGTGAATAAACTACTTAAGGATCTAATACATAAAAATGCAATAGGCTAAGCACAGAGATGTTTTTCTCCCTTTCTCAAAGGATGGAACATTTTGTATTTGCACTGACTTTATGTCTTGACTTCATGTACAATCATATATTGATTTTTTTAGTTGACATACAATAGGACTAAAAATATTGATATAATACTAATAACTCATGTTCGTATGTGTGGTTGTCACATAGGATTCACAGGAGATTTAAGTTCACAGTTGTCAATGTAAAGGATGAATGCTATTTAGCTTCTTCGTGAATCTAGACCATGAATGAAGAGTTTTCCTCAACATATTTCACTGAGGGAAATACAAGGATGATAGGCATAACACTATGCTTCGACTCACGGATATCTAAGCATTGTTCACAATACAGATCTGATTTTCGAAATCAGGGTTCTTTCAGTGTCCTTGAACAGCATTTGTTTTTCTGTATACAGAAGAAAAAACTCATGAGTATCAAACTGGTTCACATAAAACATGTGTATGAATTGTTATCTTCCTGAACCAGGGATCAAACCCACATCACTTCCCCCTCCTGCACTGGTAGGCAGTTATTTACTGACTGTGCCACCTGGGAATCGACATACATTTCAAGGACCACTGCCATCAGCTTCTACTGTTCATGACCAAACTAGGAGAAACAACATTGGAAGAAGTACTCATAAGGGTACTCATAGGAAGTACTCATAAGTCAAGGAACTGTTATACTGGGTACTCTCGTTATTACTGGGACAAGTCAGTTCCTCCGATGATGACGGGTATAACTGAAAAATTATTACAAATGCATGGGATGCGATGTCTACATGATAAATGTGTTCCTCTTATACTATTGCTTCAGGGATGTCTACTTCCGCATGAAGGACTGCACTTCAAGGGATGCCTGCTATTCCAGCTCAAGCAACAGATAGTGAAGTGCAGATCATTGTCCTTTGTTGAAAATAATCAGCACTTTGTCAACATAGGGAACATGCCAGAGGAACCCTTGGGATGGAACTCTAAAAACAGGTTAGGCCCTCTTTTTGCCAAGCCCTGCGATAAAATACAAATCAGAAAAAGAAAAATAGCATCGGTTTCGTCAGGACTTCCTCATCTTTTCTTTCTTGGTAGCAGGAAGCGGACATTGAGGCCAGAGGACTGCAGGATTTCATTGTGAACTAACGTTGGGTGGGCTGGAGGCTCATCACTCTAGTAAGAATGTGGCTCAATAAAATGGAATTTCATTCACTTCATGGACATAGAGTTCTATAATCCTTCATTAAGGAATTCAATAAGTTATATTTCCTTACACCTTCACAATCTCTTGGTTTACAAGAATGTCAATTGCTAGTCCAGCACTTATACAATGAGTGTTACAGGTAGTATGAGTGTATAAATGATGACGAGCAATGACAGGAAGTTTATTTCTTCTCTGTTTGAATTCTTGATTTTTTTATATAATTTTTTATAATATCCTTACAGATGTGAATATTTTAGTGACATGTATAAATACACGTTGAGTAGTGCTATGATAACTCATAGCGTTGGCACAATAAATATCATGGTTATTATGTGCTTTTCATATATTCCTTTTGAGATTCTCTTCCATTATACATTATCATAAGATATTTAATAGTTTCCTAAACTGTACAGTAGGTCCTTGTGGCTTCTTTTATATATAGTAATGTATTTGTTAATAATTCAAACAAAAACTGGTACACAAATATTCATAGTGACATTCACAATAGCTCAAAGGTAGAACTCATTCAAGTGTCGGTTGGTGGGAGACTGAATATGCAACACAAGGTATATTCAGAAGCTTGAACGGTATTCCACCATACAAAAAAGTACATTAAATGGTGCTGCCACTCTGCAAGACATTACAGAAATGACTCCAAAACGAACACGTGGAATAAATACATAGTTCGATTCCAATTCATGCTATGTACCCAAAAGGATTGGGAAAGGGGGCTGAAAAAATGGATACTTCTTCCGTCATACGCACAACAGCATGATTCACACTGGCAAACAAACAGAAGCAATCTAAGTGTCCATGGCAGCCAATTCCATAAACAAACTGTGGTATACACACAATGGAATCTGATTCGGCCCTTCAAAGTCAGTAATTCTGACAATGCGACAATGTGGACAAACCTTATGGTCATTAGATTAAGTGAAATAAACCAGACCAAAAAAAGACAAACGTTCTGATTCCACTCATATGAGATATCCAAACAAGTCAAATCTGTCAGAAATAGCAGAAAGTGATTCCGACCGATCGAAAAGAGTTCATGTTTCATGGACCTCAGTTTCCCTTGGAAAAACTGACTTCCCATCATATCTCCAAAACCAATTAGACAAATAATTGGAAGCTATATCCAGTCAAATGAATGTAGACATAATGTTACAGTCTACACCAAACTCACTCAAACTTCTCAACAGACAAAAGGCAAAACTGTATCTATGGTACCTCAGCTTAGCTTAAAACTGTATCTACGGTACCTCACCTCTGCTTATAAAATTTAACAACAACAACACACTAAAGTCTATCCAAAAAAGAATATAAAACATATATAACATCAACTTTAAAAATTAGAAATTTAAACTGTGAAAAACCTTATTCACAAAACTTAAACACAAGCCACAGGAAAATATATTTATAAAATATATATCTGATAAAGGATTGTACTCCAAATATACCAAAAAAATCTAGAACAATCTCATAAAAAATGTATACACCTAAACACCTGGCCTACAAAAATATAAAGATAGTAAACAAGCCTATCAAAAAGACTCAAAATCACATATCATTAGGAAATGACAAACTAAAATAACAGTGAGGTAGCACTGCACACCTATTAGATCCAGTAAACTCAAAAAAAGGGGGTAGGGCACAGCTTCTCCGGTGGCTCAGTGGTAAAGAATCTGCCTGACAATGCAAGACACTCTAGTTCGATCCCTTACCCCAGAAGATCCCACAAGCCACAGAGAAACATAGCTGGATTTTCCCACAGCTAAACAAGGCTCACCTGTGACCTGAATACTACATGTCTAGCACTTACTAAACAGCTTTGAAAACATGTCCAGACAAAAAAGTATCGCATGATTATATACAACAGCTCTGCTTGTAATAACTAAAAACTTTCAAATATCAGGATGTCTTCAGTAGATGACAGTGTAAACAAATGGGGATACATCCAAAGTGAAGGGGAGCAAATGCTACCACAAAATATACCACCTCAGCATGAGGATTAGTTGGACCCGATTAACTTTTATTTTTTTAGAGGACACATGATCATCTCTGAAACCCAAGTTCAAGACAGCTCTTCTGTGAGTCACATTTACCAGAGAAATCTCATTTCAAAGGAATCCTCTCTATATGCCAGATAGAAGGATGAGACACAGTCTTTTGAAACTCTTTTGTCTTTTCTATCCATAGGGAAAGCTAAGCCGTAAATCTGCACAACCACCATACCCTTCCTTTCCTTTGGTTGTATTTTCTTAATATTTGTTTCTTTTTTAATTTGGCTGCGCCAGGTCAACCTTCATTGAGGCAAGCCAGATATTTAGCTACAGCATGCAAATTCTCCGTTGTGGCATGGGAGATCTAGTTCTTGGATCAGGGAATGAACCTGGGCCTCCTTCTTTGGGAGTGTCCAGTCTCAGCCACTGGACCACCAGGAAGTGCCTGTTTTGTTTTTAGATGAAGATGGAATCTAAGGTGATATCTTGGGCCATTTCAGTCACTGACTCAGTTTCCTGAGTTTCTCCAAAGCACGCACAAGGTGCACATTATTAAACTGGTTTGCAAAACAAGAAAAGGTTGTCTGCTACAACACTGTATGCTTACAAATATCTAAATGGTAAATGGCACATTATTTATTTTTAATTACTATGGGGGGAGAAAGAATGCAGGATTCATACATGTTACAACATGAATAAATATTAAAACCATCTTCAGTGAAAAAAAAAATCCACATAGAAAAGGCCACCCAGAACCCTTATTCACCATGTCTGCTTTCAATCCATCAAGTTTGTCCAAATAACTGAAAATCTCAGTAACACTCTAAATAAAGAAAAAAGGATGAAGATGGAAACAAAAGATATATTCATACACTTGAACATTGCTAAAAGTGGAAGTGGGGCGGTGGATTACATTATAATGTAGATACCATATGATTTCCTGATTTTGGAGATTATGTGCTGGTTCTGCAGAAGGTACCCATTTTGGATAAAACACATAGAGTATTTTAGATGATGTGGCAAATGCTAGCAACTTGTTCCCATTGCTAGGCATTTTCTGTACATTTTAAATGACTGGAAAGTATACTAGGTTTCAAAACAACCATGTCAATACCACAAAAGAAATTTAGAGTAGACAGGCAGGAAGCTTTCTTATACAGGCCAAGACTTACCCAGACGAAGTTCAAGGGAAGCTGCGATGCTCACTACCCTTGAAGAAGTCCATGTGGAATGAAGAAGTACTGTGGGAAGTCTATTAGTAACCACCACGTCTTGGGTCCTCTGGATGACCTACTGCAGGAGAAACAGATTTTACAGATAAAATGTTCCACATAACTTCACAAAAAGTTGTTAGACTACTTTCAGTAAAGCTGAATCATTTTGGATCAATTTACAATCATATAAAATACTACCATTTACAGTCCAAAAATCACTTGCATTTCTATACACTAATAACAATCAGAAAAAAAAATTAAGAAACTCCCACTTAAATAAAACATCTAGCAACAAACTTAATCAAGAACATAAAAGACCAGTAGTCAGAAAACTAGAAAGCACTGATAAAGAAACCAAAGAAAACACAAATACACAGAAAACTATTCCACGCTCATGCACTGGAACAATGAGGAATTAAAAGGTCCATTCCAACCAAAGTCATCAACAAATACGCTGACTGCAATCACAAAATAATATTCAATGGCATTTTTCACAGAAATAGAAATATGCCTAATATTAGACTGCTACTGTTGAACAGGACCTTAAACGGCCAAAAAGACTGAGAAAGAGGAACACAGCTGGAGGCATCTTCCTATCCCTCTTCAAACTACATCACGGAGCTGTAGTGACCACCACAGTGAGGAACTGGCAGGAACACAGACACATGGACTCCAGGAGAGAATAGAGAGCCCAGAAACGAACCCACATGTACATGGTCAGTTCCTGAAAATCAAACCAGGAACGAGCCAAGAGGAAAGGACAGTCTTCTCAAGAAACAGTGACAGGGAAACGGCCACCTACACGGAAGAACATCAGTGTTCATCCTCTAGATCATCTAACGCAAATCTAACTGAAAACCCCCGCTTTGCACACGGAGCTCTTTCCCCGAGTCCTCTGAGATGGACCTCCAGTCAGCCCTCAGCTGGACACAGGAAACGTCTACTCCGTCCTCATTTTTCGCTCTTGCAGCGCCTCCCTGCTGGTGGGCACTGAGGCAACCCTGCTCCTCTCAGCCTGGATGCAGCCCTGTTATCCAGAAGCCTGAGCCCTGATGGTCCTGAGGAGACAAAGCTCCCGCCAGCTGCTCACGGGGCAGAGTCTAAAGGCAAAGGCAAAGCGTCCTGCGCCCGCGGGTCAGAGGGGGCTTTGGCGCCCCCTGCGGGCCACAGGAGAAGAGCGGGCAGCCCGGCGCTCACAGACCTCAGAGGGCTCACCCAGAAGCAGCTCTGCTGCGAGCACGCAGACTGGAAGCCCAAACTGAAATGGAGCAGAATAGCTCCATGACCCTCCGCAAAACATGGCTAAGGAACAATCAGAGCCTGTATGGAATGCAGCCATCAAAAGGAACACATTTGAGTTTGTTCTAATAAAGGGGAGGGAAGTCAGTCAAAGAGAGAAAAACATGGAATCTAGAAGGACGGTACTGACGAGTCTGTTCACAGAGCAGCAATGGAGGTGCAGACATAGAGAACAGACTTACAGACGAGGGTGGGGAACAAGAGGGAGAGGGTGAGATGAATGGAGAGAGCAGCATGGATGCAGGTACACCAACATTTGTAAATAGACAACCAATGGGAATTTGCTGTATGATTCAGGGAACTCAAACTGGGGCTCAGTAGTAACCTAGAGAGGTGGGAATGCGTGCGAGGTGGGAGGGAGATTCAAGAGCAAGAGGACATAGGTACACCTATGGTTAATTCATGTGGATGTATGACAAAACAAACCAATATTGTAAAGCGATGATCAACCAACTAAAAAGAAATAACTGTTTAAAAAAATATGAACATACACACAAACTTTGCAACAAGGTAACTCCATTTAAAAAACTATTGAAATTTTAGAAAACTACAAAAGTTCTACATGACCTTCGGTCTGGTGATCAGGTCTAACATACACAAAACAAGCCAACTTACCAAATTATGAATATAAATTATTTAAAACATTGCCTTTTATCATTTCATACCTTTACCCTGTGGAGGACCTTACTCGAGAGGACCAAAAACAAACTGTTAAATGAACCACGGACCACCCACCCTGGCCAGGCAACAGAGAAAAGAAAACACTTGCAGGAGTCATCTTACAACAGGAGGTCCTGGGAAGGAACAAGGAACGAACAAGCTACCACCAACCAGAATTCTGGAGAGGTCAGGAGATGGGAGGCTCCAGTTCAGAGGTCCTACCAACCTCCCAGGATCCACTTCGCTGGAATCCATCTCGGCTGAGTGATGCGTGTGCCCCCAAGAAGGATCCCAATTCAGAATGCCTGGCAAGAGACAAACCAGAAATGAACCCGACGTGACAGAGTGGTTCTCTCCGTTTCCCTCACCCTCCTGCCCTCCACCCCAGCAGCCCTTCCCAATGAAGCCTCTCGCTTGGACAGCACTCTTCTCCTCAGACAACTCATTGCCCAGTGTCAGACAAGAACTCACTCTCAAGCCCTGGAAGGGATCCCCCTTCCTTCGTCAAAAGCAATATCCAGGAGAAAATATCTTCAAAACGCTATCTTGCAGAGAAGGAAATCAGAGAAGGCAATGGCAGCCCGCTCCAGTACCATTGCCTGGAGAATCCCACGGACAGAGGAGCCTGGTAGGCTGCAACCCCGGGGTCGCTAAGAGTCGGACACGACTTCACTGAGTGACTTCACTTTCACTTTTCACTTTCATGCACTGGAGGAGGATATGGCAACCCACTCCAGTGTTCTTGCCTGGAGAATCCCAGGGACAGAGGAGCCTGGTAGGCTGCTGTCTCTGGGGTCGCGCAGAGTCAGGCACGACTGAAGCGATGCAGCAGCAGCAGCAGAGAAGGAAATGGCACCACCTGCAGTACTCTGGTCTCAGAAATCCTAGGGACAGAGGAGCTTGGTGGGCTACAGTCCAAAAGCAGGGCATTTCTGACGGGAGGAAACAGTCCCAGGGAAGCTGAGCTGCTCACCAAAGGCCCCAGAGCTTTGGATAGCACACCAGAGCTGTGGCTGAGGATTCCCAGCTGCCATGCCTCTTGATCCTGGCCTCTTTCACTAGATACATGTGTGGAAAACTAGAATCTAAAATATGCCCTGGTGGTTCCATAGTAGAGAATCCACCTGCCAGTGCTGGAGATGCATGTGTGATCCCTACGATGGGAAGATCCCACATCCTGTGGAGCCCGTGTGCCACAACTGCCGAGCCTGTGCTCTAGATCCTGGAAGCCACGATGCCGAGTTCACATGCCGCAGCCACTGAAGCCCGTGAGCCTGTGCCCCTCAACAAGAGGAGACACTGCAGTGAGAAGCCTGCAAACCACTAGTTATGGCCCATGCTCACCAAAACTAGAGAAAAGCCCACACACAAAGATGCAACACAGCCAACAATAAATAAAACTGTTTTCCTAAAAAAATGCATATCTGACAAAGAAACTGTACTCGAATTGTCCAAGAACACTAGAGCAAACAAGCCCATTCATAATTGGTAGCGACTGAACTAGACACCTGGCCACTGAGGGTATACTGATAGTAAACTATCATACAAAAACATACTCAAGATACTGGTGCAATGCACGCAGAGCCCCCTTTGAAAGACAATCTGACAGTTTTTTTTCAGTAACCACGTGGGACAAGCACTGAATTCTATGTATGACAAGCGGTGGAAGCCAGGTATCTTACCATTGGAATGCAAAGTTACAGATAAACAAAAGGAAACCTTACAATGTCCATGTCGTGGTGGATCAGGTTGGAGACATCATCACAAATTACCTTTAACTGAATATGTTCAAAGGTGAGCTGGCATACATGTATATATATATCCATGTATTGTCAGCTGAGCATATTGAGCTCCTACATGTATGTTTTAAATATCATTCTCTAATAAAAGGGAACAGGAAACATCTCCGATGGCCCGGTGGTAAAGAATCTGCCTACCGATGCAGGGAACACGGGTTCAATCCCTGTGTAGAAGATTCCACACGCCCAGGGACAAGGAAGCCTTTGAACAACTCTTGAAGTTTGCATGCTCCAGAGCCCAAGTTCTGCAAACAGAGAAAGCACTGCAATGAGAAGCCATGGCACAGCAACTAGAGGGTAGCCTCTGCTCACTACAACTAGACAAACGAGCAATAAAGACCCAGCACAGTCAAAAATAATGTAATGTTAAAAAAAGGACAGTTCTTTGAAGAAATGACTGAGACTAGGGGTGAGACTGTAAATATATGAGCCAGGGTCATCTTAAATTATGAGAAATTAAAGAAACTAAAGACAGCTATCAAGCTGTCCAAACTGATACAAATGAATGATGACACAGTGTTATCTGTATACACCAGCAAATAACAATCTGAAAGGGAATTTAAACAAACAATTCCCCTTCAATCATGTCAACATTAATAAAAGACTTTGCTATGGATGGAATGAGGATGACAAGACTGGCACACTGGAAATGATACATGATTGCTGAAAAATACCCTAAAGACATGGACAGATACTCCATAGCGATGAAAAGACTTCAGTTGGCAATACCGTGGAATGCATCTTCAATCTGAAATGAAGATTCAATATGAATTACAAAAGGCTGAAAGGTGGCTGCTAAACCACAAAAGATGCCAGCATTCTTGGCCTCCACAGGAGAATTCAATCCAGGGCAAGTGAAGAAGCTTGATGGCTCAGAGGTTTTCTGTTAAAAAGTTTTATTAAAGTATAAAAGAGATCGAGAGAGCTGCTGACGTAGACATTAAAAGGGGGAAGAAAGAGTACCCCCTGCTAGTCTTTAGCCAGATGTTATACAGCCACTAGCAGTCTGCTAATGAAAGAAAGACAATGTCTCAGAGAATGGCACCAGGCCCCTCACCCACAGCATGCATTGAGATAACATTGGCAGCAGATGAGTCATCCCAGGCCATAAAATGATGGACATGAATCTTGAAGAAAGGCAGATTTCCAAGCAAATATATAGTTTCATTCACTTAGATTAAGAGAACAAGGTATGAGTAAAACATACCGGTTTGTCGAGTCGTTTCTGAGCCTTTAGGGGGCACTGACCTGAAGACAGAGCCTCGGGTAAATACATAGTACATTAACGTACCTTAAGACAAACATTTCCATAAGAAAAATGCATTGCTTAGTTCAAGGTTTGAGAAAAGTTACATTCAGGTGGAGCCAGGCGTGGTCATGGCAACACAGAATTTTCTGAGAAACCTCCTTTTAAATTTGTATCAAGATGGAGAAAAAAAAATGCAGCACTCTTTTGTCTCCTCCTGCCTCTTAAGAGAGAGAAAAAAACGTCTGGCACTTGCAGTCTATTTTCTCTGTCTGGAGACCCCTGGCCTTCCTGCCTGCTATCCTCTCCAGGCCTGTGGGAAGCAATACCCTAGGCTGCTTGGGAAAACCGCGCGGGTCTGAGCTTGATGCAAAGGGGTAAAGCGGTAAAACCCTTGGCCCCAAAGGCGAGGCTTTTCTGCGACCGCCATTTTAGTCGGCTCCGAGACTGCAAACAAAGAGGGCAGAATACATGGTTCCCTGCTCCGCCGAGTCCGAGTTCCCTTACCTGTGGTCCACAGCCCTGCGCTCTGCTCGCTGGCTGCCAATCGACGGGGACCCAGGAGCCCACGAAACGAGCATTCCCAGCTGCAATGGCGAGCCCTGAGAGCACAACGGGGAACCCCTGGCCCCGACGCGCCGCCATGTTCATCCCGCCCCAGACCCGCTCACGTGAGCCGCGCTCCTGACCAGCCGCCCAGGTTCGCCCCGCCCCCGACGCGCTCACGGTGCGCCCCGCCCCCACGCCCCCTTCCAGGACAGGCCCGCGGGACCGCACTGCCTCCAGGTGAAACACAAGGACAAGCAAATCCACCCCACCGACACAATCCAAGCTTTTTCTCAGCTGATCTGTCTATGATTTAGGGATAAAACTATGACTACAGAAAGCAAAGATGACCTAGGACAGCCATGATATTCTATAGAGCCAGACCCTGGCGCGCAGAGGCTTGAAGAGGGCCCGGGAGCGCTATCAGAAGCAGCAGGCCTCTATAGCGTAGCGGTTAGGCAGGCTGGTAAGTCAGGCAGGCTAGGGTCTGTAAGTCAGCAGTTCAAGTCCCGGCTTTAACCCTTTTGCTCTTAGGGGGCGGGGGACAGCAAGAGGCGGGGCTTAGACCAGAAATGTTCATTTTTATTTTAGAGGTTTATTGTTAAGCTTAGGGTTAGGGTTCGGGCAACCCCCCAACTCGTTCGGGTTTGGGTTCGGGGTTAGGGTTAGAATTCGGGGAACCCCCCTCTTCTTAGAGTTCGGGTTTGGGTTAGGGTTCAGGTCAGGGTCAGGGTTCAGGTTACGGTTAGGGCTGGCATTAGCGTAGGGTTACAGCTTAAAGTGAGCCCTAATAGGGCCCATAGTTCTTTATCAGCCTGCCCTGGCGGGCCGAGGCTTGAAGAGGGTCCGGGAGCCCTGCCTGAAGCAGCGAGCCTCTGTAGCACAATGGTTAGGTGGACCATTAGGCGGGCAAACTCTGGTCTGTAAGTCAAGAGTTCGAGTCCCCAGTGTAGCCTTTTTGCTTTTAGGGGGCAGGAGACTGCAAGAGGTGGGGCTTTAACCAGAAAAGTTTCTTTTTATTTTAGACGTTTATTGTTACGTTTAGGGTTATGGTTCGGGCAACCCCCCCACTTGTTAGGGTTCGGGTTCGGGTTCGGGGTTAGGGTTAGAATTCGGGGACCGCCCTCTTCTTAGAGTTCGGGTTCAGGTTAGGGTTCAGGTCAGGGTCAGGGTTCGGTTACGGTTAGGGTTGGCATTAGCGTTAGGGTTAGGGCTTAAAGTGAGCGCTAATGGGGCCCATAGTTCTTTATCAGCCTGCCCTGGAGGGCCGAGGCTTGAAGAGTGCCTGGGAGCAATGTAAACCGTGGTGAGCCTTGTTAGCATAGCGGTTAGGCTGATGGCCGAGTAAACACGCAATCTCGCTTTGTGGGTTAGAAGGTCAAGTCTGGGCTTGCCTTCTTCCGCTTTTAGCGGGTGGGGGACCGCAAGGGGCGGGGCTTAGGCCAGAAAAGTTTCTTTTTATTTTAGAGTTTTATTGTTAGGGTTAGGGTTAGGGTGCCGGCATCCCCTCAACTTGTTAGGGTTCAGGTTCAGAGTTCGGGTTGCGGGAATCCCCTCTCTTCTTAGGGTTTGGATTCGGGTTCGGGTTAGGGTTCAGGGTTCGGGTTTGGGGTACGCGGTTCGTGTTTGGGGTTTGGAGTTCATGGTTTGGGGTTACGGGTTCGCGGTTCTAGTTTGGGGTTTGGGGTTCCGATTAGGGGTTCAAGGTTCAGCTTAGGGGTTTGGGGTTTGGGGATCAGGTTATGGGTTCTCGGTTCGGATTAGGGGTTCGCAGTTCGGGTTTGGGGTTTGAGGATCGGGTTAAGAGTTTGGGGTTTGGGGTTCGCGGTTTGGGTTTGGGGTTTGGGTTTGGGGTTTGGGGATCAGGTTAGGGGTTCTCGGATTGGGTTAGGGGTTCGCAGTTTGGGTTTGGGGTTTGAGGTTACGGTTAGGGATTTGGGGTTTGAGGTTCGCGGTTTGGGTTGGGGATTTGGGATTCGGGTTGGGGATTTGGGATTCGGGTTAGGGGTTTGGGGTTTGGGGTTCGCGGTTAGGATTTGGGGTTCGGGGTAGGGGTTCTCGGTTCGGGTTAGGGGTTCGCGGTTTAGGTTAACGGTTAGGGGTTTGGGGTTTGGAGTTTGGGATTTGGGTCAGGGGTTCGCGGTTTGGGGTTCCAGTTATGGGTTTGGGGTTTGGGTTCAGGGTTGGGGGTTGGGAATTAGGGGTTCGGTTTATGGGTTCGCGGTTTGGGTTAGGGATTAGGGGTTTTGGATTTGGGTTTGGGGTTCGGGGATTCGGGTTCGAGCTTCCGTTTAGGGGTTCAGTATGTGAGGTTTGTGGTTCGGGGGTGGAGATTTGAGGTTTGGGTTTTGGGGTTCAGGGGATTGGGTTCATGGTTTGGGGTTGGGGGTGTGAGGTGCAGTTTAGAGTTTTGCTGTTCGGGTTAGGAGTTAGGGGTTGGCAGTTCGGGGTTCGGCTTAGAGGTTTGGGGTGTGCGGTTTGGAATTTGAGGTTTGGGGTTCCGGTTAGGGGTTTGGGGTTCGGGTTAGCAGTTTGGAGTTTGGGTTTGGGGGTTTGGGGTTCGGGGTTTAGGGTTCGGTTTCGGTGTTCGCGGTTTGGGTTTGGGATTTGGGGTTCGGGTTAGGGGTTTGCGATTCGGATTAGGGGTTTGGGGTTCGGGTTCGGGGTGTGGGGTGGGGGTACAGGTTAGGGGTTTGGGTTCAGGGTTTGGGGTTCGGTTTAGGGGTGTGCGGTTTGGGTTTGGGTTTGGGGTTCAGGTTAGTGGTTTGGGGTTCGGGATTCGGGTTCTGGATTTGGGGTTCGGAGTTATGGATTCGGGGTTTGGGCTACGTGTTTCGGGATTTGCGGTTCGGGGTTTGAGGGTCGGGGTTTGGGTTTGGGGTTTGCGGTTCGGGTTAGGGTTTGGGGTTCGGAGTTTGGGGATTGGGTTAGGGGTTTTGAGTTCGGGTTAGGCGTTTGGGGTTTCCGGCTCAGGGTTTGGGGTTTGCAGTTGGGATCGGGGTTCAGATTCAGGATATGGGGTTTGGGGTTCGGGTTCCATGTTTGGGGTATGTGGTTTGGGGTTTGGGGTACGTGGTTCATTGTTTGGGGTTTGGGGTTCCGGTTAGGGTTTTGCGGCTTGGACTTTGGGGTATGGCTTAGGGGTTTGGGGTCTGAGGTTTAGGTTTTGCGGTTTCGATTCAGTTTAGGGGTTTGCGGTTTGGGTTTGGCGTCTGGCTTTGGGGTTTGGGGTTTGGGGCTCGAGGTTTGGGATTCGTGGATTGGGGTTCGGTGTACGGGTTCGCTGTTCGAGTTAGGGGTTAGTGATTGGGGTTGGTGTTTTAGGGTAGGGGTTCGCAGTTCAGGTTATGGGTTAGGGGTTTGGGATTTGGTTTTCGGGTTGGGATTAGGGGTTCAGGTAGGGGTTTGGGTTAGGGGATCCTGTTTCAGGCTGGGAGTTCGGTCCTTGGGGTTCGAGATTTGGATTAGGTATATGGGTTGGACACAAGGATTGGTGTTCGGGTTAGGGGTTTGGGGTTTGGAGTTTGGGGTTTCCGGTACTGATTATGGGCTTGGGGTTTGGGGTATGGGGTTCGATTTGGGGTTAGAGGCTCGCGGTTTGGGGTTTGGGTTTGGAGATTGGAGTTTGGGTTTGGGATTTAGGGGTCGGTGTTCAGGGTCGGGGCTGGGTGAGGGTTACGCTATAACAGTTCAGGTTCACTGTTTGGAGACTGGAGCTCGGGATTCGGTTTACGGGTTCGGGATATAGGGTTTGGAGGTCAGGGTCGAGTTTGAGCTTTGGAGTCGCAGTAAGGGGCTAGTGAGTGCCACAAAGCCAAGGGATCCAGCAGTACGAGCTTTGCCAGAGGGAAGGGAAGGGAAACTGCAGGGCTCCTCCAGTGGTGGCTTGGCCACCCAGACTCACCGTCACACGGAGAGCACCAGGCTCCCAGGGCCCAGGGCTGGGATCTGCAGCCCCCCAACACCCGGAGGCTGATTCCGAAGGCGCCCAGCAAGTGCCAGAAAGACGTAGGTTCCCTAGCACTCTCCTCCCCAGCAGAGAACTGTGCAGGTGGTTGGGGCCTGCACATTCGTGTCTGGGCTCCCGCCCACAGCCCCAGCGCAGGGGAAGCAGCCCCTGAGCCAAGACCTGCAGGAGGGGCAGGGAGCCCATGCCTGGAAGCCGAGTGAACAGCATTCTGGGGAAGAGAGCCTCCTCAGGGGAAGAAAAGGCAGCCAGGCCGCAAGCGGATGCAAGCTCTGCTTGGGCGGAGCCGAGTGCGCCTCCAGGATGGCAGAGCTCCAGCTCTGCTCAGAGGCCCAATCTGGCAGAGTTCCTGGAGCGAGGCTGCTCTGCCCTGGACGAGGCTTGCCCAGACTTTCCTCGCTGCTAGGCTTCCTGCCCAGGAAGGAGCAGGCTGCACGAGGCTTAGAGACGCCACTGGCGCCTTCCTGGCCTCAGCTCCACTCCTGACTTGCCTTTGCACCTAGGCCCCAGCCGTTCTTGGGGAGGGTTTAGGGGCCGGTGGCTGGCACACTGCCAAGGGCTCCAGCAGTGAGAGCTCCATCAGAGGGAAGGGAAGGGCAACTGCAGGGCTCCTCCAGCGGTTGCTTGGCCACACAGACTCAGCGCAGCACGAAGAGCACCAGGCTCCCACGGCCCCCGGCTGGGGTCTGGAGCCCCGCATACCCGGAGGCTGACTCCGTGGGCACCCAGCAGCTGCCTCTCACACGTAGGTTCCCTAGCGCTCTCCTCCCCAACAGAGACGTGTGCAGAAGTTTGGGGCCTGCACATTCGTGTCTGGGCTCCCGCCCACAGCCCCAGGTCAGGGGAAACAGCCCCTGAGCCAAGACCTGCGGGAGGCACAGAGCGCTCCCTCCTGGAAGCCGAAGGAAGAGCATTCAGGGTTGCGAGCCTCCTCGGGGGAAGCCGAGGCAACCCAGGCGCGTGAGGATAAGGCCCTGCTTGTGCGGGGCTGAGTGCGCCTCCAGTACGGCAGTGCTCTAGCTCTGCTCAGAGGCCCGATCTGGCAGACTTCCTGGCGCGAGGCTGCTCTGCCCTGGGCGAGCCTTGCCCAGACTTGCCTTGCTTTTAGGCTTCCTCCCCTGGAAGGAGCAAGCTGCGCGGGGCTGGGAGACGCCACTGGCGCTTTCCTGGCCTTAGCTCCGCTCCTGCCTTGCCTTTGCACCTAGGCCCCAGGCGTGCTAGGGGAGGGCTTAGGGGCTGGTGGGTCGCACACTGCCAAGGGCTCCAGCAGTGAGAGCTCTGTCAGAGGGAAGGGAAGGGCAACTGCAGGGCTCTTCCAGCGGTTACTTGGCCGCCCAGACTCAGCGCCGCACGGAGAGCACCAGGCTCCCAGGGCCCCTGGCTGCGGTCTGCAGTCCCGCACACCCGGAGGCTGACTCCGTGGGCGCCCAGCCAGTGCATGACAGACATAGGTTCCCAAGCACTCTCCTCCCCAGCAGAGACATGTGCAGGCTGTTGGGGACTGATCCTGCTTGACTGGGTTCCCCCCCACAGCCTCAACTCAGGGGAAGCAGCCCCTGAGGCAAGACCTGCTGGAGGAGCCCTGCCCCCACACCATATAGGCGAGTGCACAGCCAGCAGGGAAGCGAGCCTCCTCGGGGGAAGAGGAGGCAGCCCAGCCCCGTCAAGCTGAAAGCCCTGCTTGCACGGAGCCAAGTGCGCCTCCAGTACGGCAGAGCTCTAGCTCTGCTCAGAGGCCCGATCTGGCAGACTTCCTGGCGCGAGGCTGCTCTGCCCTGGGCGAGCCTTGCCCAGACTTGCCTTGCTTTTAGGCTTCCTCCCCAGGAAGGAGCAAGCTGCGCGGGGCTGGGAGACGCCACTGGCGCTTTCCTGGCCTTAGCTCCGCTCCTGCCTTGCCTTTGCACCTAGGCCCCAGGCGTGCTAGGGGAGGGCTTAGGGGCTGGTGGTCGCACACTGCCAAGGGCTCCAGCAGTGAGAGCTCTGTCAGAGGGAAGGGAAGGGCAACTGCAGGGCTCTTCCCGCGGTTACTTGGCCGCCCAGACTCAGCGCCGCACGGAGAGCACCAGGCTCCCAGGGCGCCTGGCTGGGGTCTGCAGTCCCGCACACCCGGAGGCTGACTCCGTGGGCGCCCAGCCAGTGCATGACAGACATAGGTTCCCAAGCACTCTCCTCCCCAGCAGAGACATGTGCAGGCTGTTGGGGACTGATCCTGCTTGTCTGGGTTCCCCCCCACAGCCTCAACTCTGGGAAGCAGCCCCTGAGGCAAGACCTGCTGGAGGAGCCCTGCCCCCACACCATATAGGCGAGTGCACAGCCAGCAGGGAAGCGAGCCTCCTCGGGGGAAGAGGAGGCAGCCCAGCCCCGTCAAGCTGAAAGCCCTGCTTGCACGGAGCCAAGTGCGCCTCCAGTACGGCAGAGCTCTAGCTCTGCTCAGAGGCCCGATCTGGCAGACTTCCTGGCGCGAGGCTGCTCTGCCGTGGGCGAGCCTTGCCCAGACTTGCCTTGCTTTTAGGCTTCCTCCCCAGGAAGGAGCAAGCTGCGCGGGGCTGGGAGACGCCACTGGCGCTTTCCTGGCCTTAGCTCCGCTCCTGCCTTGCCTTTGCACCTAAGGCCCCAGGCGTGCTAGGTGAGGGCTTAGGGGCTGGTGGGTCGCACACTGCCAAGGGCTCCAGCAGTGAGAGCTCTGTCAGAGGGAAGGGAAAGGTAACTGCAGGGCTCTTCCCGCGGTTACTTGGCCGCCCAGACTCAGCGCCGCACGGAGAGCACCAGGCTCCCAGGGCGCCTGGCTGGGGTCTGCAGTCCCGCACACCCGGAGGCTGACTCCGTGGGCGCCCAGCCAGTGCATGACAGACATAGGTTCCCAAGCACTCTCCTCCCCAGCAGAGACATGTGCAGGCTGTTGGGGACTGATCCTGCTTGTCTGGGTTCCCCCCCACAGCCTCAACTCTAGGGAAGCAGCCCCTGAGGCAAGACCTGCTGGAGGAGCCCTGCCCCCACACCATATAGGCGAGTGCACAGCCAGCAGGGAAGCGAGCCTCCTCGGGGGAAGAGGAGGCAGCCCAGCCCCGTCAAGCTGAAAGCCCTGCTTGCACGGAGCCAAGTGCGCCTCCAGTACGGCAGAGCTCTAGCTCTGCTCAGAGGCCCGATCTGGCAGACTTCCTGGCGCGAGGCTGCTCTGCCGTGGGCGAGCCTTGCCCAGACTTGCCTTGCTTTTAGGCTTCCTCCCCAGGAAGGAGCAAGCTGCGCGGGGCTGGGAGACGCCACTGGCGCTTTCCTGGCCTTAGCTCCGCTCCTGCCTTGCCTTTGCACCTAGGCCCCAGGCGTGCTAGGTGAGGGCTTAGGGGCTGGTGGGTCGCACACTGCCAAGGGCTCCAGCAGTGAGAGCTCTGTCAGAGGGAAGGGAAAGGCAACTGCAGGGCTCTTCCCGCGGTTACTTGGCCGCCCAGACTCAGCGCCGCACGGAGAGCACCAGGCTCCCAGGGCGCCTGGCTGGGGTCTGCAGTCCCGCACACCCGGAGGCTGACTCCGTGGGCGCCCAGCCAGTGCATGACAGACATAGGTTCCCAAGCACTCTCCTCCCCAGCAGAGACATGTGCAGGCTGTTGGGGACTGATCCTGCTTGTCTGGGTTCCCCCCCACAGCCTCAACTCTGGGAAGCAGCCCCTGAGGCAAGACCTGCTGGAGGAGCCCTGCCCCCACACCATATAGGCGAGTGCACAGCCAGCAGGGAAGCGAGCCTCCTCGGGGGAAGAGGAGGCAGCCCAGCCCCGTCAAGCTGAAAGCCCTGCTTGCACGGAGCCAAGTGCGCCTCCAGTACGGCAGAGCTCTAGCTCTGCTCAGAGGCCCGATCTGGCAGACTTCCTGGCGCGAGGCTGCTCTGCCGTGGGCGAGCCTTGCCCAGACTTGCCTTGTTTTAGGCTTCCTCCCCAGGAAGGAGCAAGCTGCGCGGGGCTGGGAGACGCCACTGGCGCTTTCCTGGCCTTAGCTCCGCTCCTGCCTTGCCTTTGCACCTAGGCCCCAGGCGTGCTAGGTGAGGGCTTAGGGGCTGGTGGGTCGCACACTGCCAAGGGCTCCAGCAGTGAGAGCTCTGTCAGAGGGAAGGGAAAGGCAACTGCAGGGCTCTTCCCGCGGTTACTTGGCCGCCCAGACTCAGCGCCGCACGGAGAGCACCAGGCTCCCAGGGCGCCTGGCTGGGGTCTGCAGTCCCGCACACCCGGAGGCTGACTCCGTGGGCGCCCAGCCAGTGCATGACAGACATAGGTTCCCAAGCACTCTCCTCCCCAGCAGAGACATGTGCAGGCTGTTGGGGACTGATCCTGCTTGTCTGGGTTCCCCCCCACAGCCTCAACTCTGGGAAGCGCCCCTGAGGCAAGACCTGCTGGAGGAGCCCTGCCCCCACACCATATAGGCGAGTGCACAGCCAGCAGGGAAGCGAGCCTCCTCGGGGGAAGAGGAGGCAGCCCAGCCCCGTCAAGCTGAAAGCCCTGCTTGCACGGAGCCAAGTGCGCCTCCAGTACGGCAGAGCTCTAGCTCTGCTCAGAGGCCCGATCTGGCAGACTTCCTGGCGCGAGGCTGCTCTGCCGTGGGCGAGCCTTGCCCAGACTTGCCTTGCTTTTAGGCTTCCTCCCCAGGAAGGAGCAAGCTGCGCGGGGCTGGGAGACGCCACTGGCGCTTTCCTGGCCTTAGCTCCGCTCCTGCCTTGCCTTTGCACCTAGGCCCCAGGCGTGCTAGGTGAGGGCTTAGGGGCTGGTGGGTCGCACACTGCCAAGGGCTCCAGCAGTGAGAGCTCTGTCAGGGGAAGGGAAAGGCAACTGCAGGGCTCTTCCCGCGGTTACTTGGCCGCCCAGACTCAGCGCCGCACGGAGAGCACCAGGCTCCCAGGGCGCCTGGCTGGGGTCTGCAGTCCCGCACACCCGGAGGCTGACTCCGTGGGCGCCCAGCCAGTGCATGACAGACATAGGTTCCCAAGCACTCTCCTCCCCAGCAGAGACATGTGCAGGCTGTTGGGGACTGATCCTGCTTGTCTGGGTTCCCCCCCACAGCCTCAACTCTAGGGAAGCAGCCCCTGAGGCAAGACCTGCTGGAGGAGCCCTGCCCCCACACCATATAGGCGAGTGCACAGCCAGCAGGGAAGCGAGCCTCCTCGGGGGAAGAGGAGGCAGCCCAGCCCCGTCAAGCTGAAAGCCCTGCTTGCACGGAGCCAAGTGCGCCTCCAGTACGGCAGAGCTCTAGCTCTGCTCAGAGGCCCGATCTGGCAGACTTCCTGGCGCGAGGCTGCTCTGCCGTGGGCGAGCCTTGCCCAGACTTGCCTTGCTTTTAGGCTTCCTCCCCAGGAAGGAGCAAGCTGCGCGGGGCTGGGAGACGCCACTGGCGCTTTCCTGGCCTTAGCTCCGCTCCTGCCTTGCCTTTGCACCTAGGCCCCAGGCGTGCTAGGTGAGGGCTTAGGGGCTGGTGGGTCGCACACTGCCAAGGGCTCCAGCAGTGAGAGCTCTGTCAGAGGGAAGGGAAAGGCAACTGCAGGGCTCTTCCCGCGGTTACTTGGCCGCCCAGACTCAGCGCCGCACGGAGAGCACCAGGCTCCCAGGGCGCCTGGCTGGGGTCTGCAGTCCCGCACACCCGGAGGCTGACTCCGTGGGCGCCCAGCCAGTGCATGACAGACATAGGTTCCCAAGCACTCTCCTCCCCAGCAGAGACATGTGCAGGCTGTTGGGGACTGATCCTGCTTGTCTGGGTTCCCCCCCACAGCCTCAACTCTGGGAAGCAGCCCCTGAGGCAAGACCTGCTGGAGGAGCCCTGCCCCCACACCATATAGGCGAGTGCACAGCCAGCAGGGAAGCGAGCCTCCTCGGGGGAAGAGGAGGCAGCCCAGCCCCGTCAAGCTGAAAGCCCTGCTTGCACGGAGCCAAGTGCGCCTCCAGTACGGCAGAGCTCTAGCTCTGCTCAGAGGCCCGATCTGGCAGACTTCCTGGCGCGAGGCTGCTCTGCCGTGGGCGAGCCTTGCCCAGACTTGCCTTGCTTTTAGGCTTCCTCCCCAGGAAGGAGCAAGCTGCGCGGGGCTGGGAGACGCCACTGGCGCTTTCCTGGCCTTAGCTCCGCTCCTGCCTTGCCTTTGCACCTGGCCCCAGGCGTGCTAGGTGAGGGCTTAGGGGCTGGTGGGTCGCACACTGCCAAGGGCTCCAGCAGTGAGAGCTCTGTCAGAGGGAAGGGAAAGGCAACTGCAGGGCTCTTCCCGCGGTTACTTGGCCGCCCAGACTCAGCGCCGCACGGAGAGCACCAGGCTCCCAGGGCGCCTGGCTGGGGTCTGCAGTCCCGCACACCCGGAGGCTGACTCCGTGGGCGCCCAGCCAGTGCATGACAGACATAGGTTCCCAAGCACTCTCCTCCCCAGCAGAGACATGTGCAGGCTGTTGGGGACTGATCCTGCTTGTCTGGGTTCCCCCCCACAGCCTCAACTCTGGGAAGCAGCCCCTGAGGCAAGACCTGCTGGAGGAGCCCTGCCCCCACACCATATAGGCGAGTGCACAGCCAGCAGGGAAGCGAGCCTCCTGGGGAAGAGGAGGCAGCCCAGCCCCGTCAAGCTGAAAGCCCTGCTTGCACGGAGCCAAGTGCGCCTCCAGTACGGCAGAGCTCTAGCTCTGCTCAGAGGCCCGATCTGGCAGACTTCCTGGCGCGAGGCTGCTCTGCCGTGGGCGAGCCTTGCCCAGACTTGCCTTGCTTTTAGGCTTCCTCCCCAGGAAGGAGCAAGCTGCGCGGGGCTGGGAGACGCCACTGGCGCTTTCCTGGCCTTAGCTCCGCTCCTGCCTTGCCTTTGCACCTAGGCCCCAGGCGTGCTAGGGGAGGGCTTAGGGGCTGGTGGGTCGCACACTGCCAAGGGCTCCAGCAGTGAGAGCTCTGTCAGAGGGAAGGGAAAGGCAACTGCAGGGCTCTTCCCGCGGTTACTTGGCCGCCCAGACTCAGCGCCGCACGGAGAGCACCAGGCTCCCAGGGCGCCTGGCTGGGGTCTGCAGTCCCGCACACCCGGAGGCTGACTCCGTGGGCGCCCAGCCAGTGCATGACAGACATAGGTTCCCAAGCACTCTCCTCCCCAGCAGAGACATGTGCAGGCTGTTGGGGACTGATCCTGCTTGTCTGGGTTCCCCCCCACAGCCTCAACTCTGGGAAGCAGCCCCTGAGGCAAGACCTGCTGGAGGAGCCCTGCCCCCACACCATATAGGCGAGTGCACAGCCAGCAGGGAAGCGAGCCTCCTCGGGGGAAGAGGAGGCAGCCCAGCCCCGTCAAGCTGAAAGCCCTGCTTGCACGGAGCCAAGTGCGCCTCCAGTACGGCAGAGCTCTAGCTCTGCTCAGAGGCCCGATCTGGCAGACTTCCTGGCGCGAGGCTGCTCTGCCGTGGGCGAGCCTTGCCCAGACTTGCCTTGCTTTTAGGCTTCCTCCCCAGGAAGGAGCAAGCTGCGCGGGGCTGGGAGACGCCACTGGCGCTTTCCTGGCCTTAGCTCCGCTCCTGCCTTGCCTTTGCACCTAGGCCCCAGGCGTGCTAGGTGAGGGCTTAGGGGCTGGTGGGTCGCACACTGCCAAGGGCTCCAGCAGTGAGAGCTCTGTCAGAGGGAAGGGAAAGGCAACTGCAGGGCTCTTCCCGCGGTTACTTGGCCGCCCAGACTCAGCGCCGCACGGAGAGCACCAGGCTCCCAGGGCGCCTGGCTGGGGTCTGCAGTCCCGCACACCCGGAGGCTGACTCCGTGGGCGCCCAGCCAGTGCATGACAGACATAGGTTCCCAAGCACTCTCCTCCCCAGCAGAGACATGTGCAGGCTGTTGGGGACTGATCCTGCTTGTCTGGGTTCCCCCCCACAGCCTCAACTCAGGGAAGCAGCCCCTGAGGCAAGACCTGCTGGAGGAGCCCTGCCCCCACACCATATAGGCGAGTGCACAGCCAGCAGGGAAGCGAGCCTCCTCGGGGGAAGAGGAGGCAGCCCAGCCCCGTCAAGCTGAAAGCCCTGCTTGCACGGAGCCAAGTGCGCCTCCAGTACGGCAGAGCTCTAGCTCTGCTCAGAGGCCCGATCTGGCAGACTTCCTGGCGCGAGGCTGCTCTGCCGTGGGCGAGCCTTGCCCAGACTTGCCTTGCTTTTAGGCTTCCTCCCCAGGAAGGAGCAAGCTGCACGGGGCTGGGAGACGCCACTGGCGCTTTCCTGGCCTTAGCTCCGCTCCTGCCTTGCCTTTGCACCTAGGCCCCAGGCGTGCTAGGTGAGGGCTTAGGGGCTGGTGGGTCGCACACTGCCAAGGGCTCCAGCAGTGAGAGCTCTGTCAGAGGGAAGGGAAAGGCAACTGCAGGGCTCTTCCCGCGGTTACTTGGCCGCCCAGACTCAGCGCCGCACGGAGAGCACCAGGCTCCCAGGGCGCCTGGCTGGGGTCTGCAGTCCCGCACACCCGGAGGCTGACTCCGTGGGCGCCCAGCCAGTGCATGACAGACATAGGTTCCCAAGCACTCTCCTCCCCAGCAGAGACATGTGCAGGCTGTTGGGGACTGATCCTGCTTGTCTGGGTTCCCCCCCACAGCCTCAACTCTAGGGAAGCAGCCCCTGAGGCAAGACCTGCTGGAGGAGCCCTGCCCCCACACCATATAGGCGAGTGCACAGCCAGCAGGGAAGCGAGCCTCCTCGGGGGAAGAGGAGGCAGCCCAGCCCCGTCAAGCTGAAAGCCCTGCTTGCACGGAGCCAAGTGCGCCTCCAGTACGGCAGAGCTCTAGCTCTCTGCTCAGAGGCCCGATCTGGCAGACTTCCTGGCGCGAGGCTGCTCTGCCGTGGGCGAGCCTTGCCCAGACTTGCCTTGCTTTTAGGCTTCCTCCCCAGGAAGGAGCAAGCTGCGCGGGGCTGGGAGACGCCACTGGCGCTTTCCTGGCCTTAGCTCCGCTCCTGCCTTGCCTTTGCACCTAGGCCCCAGGCGTGCTAGGTGAGGGCTTAGGGGCTGGTGGGTCGCACACTGCCAAGGGCTCCAGCAGTGAGAGCTCTGTCAGAGGGAAGGGAAAGGCAACTGCAGGGCTCTTCCCGCGGTTACTTGGCCGCCCAGACTCAGCGCCGCACGGAGAGCACCAGGCTCCCAGGGCGCCTGGCTGGGGTCTGCAGTCCCGCACACCCGGAGGCTGACTCCGTGGGCGCCCAGCCAGTGCATGACAGACATAGGTTCCCAAGCACTCTCCTCCCCAGCAGAGACATGTGCAGGCTGTTGGGGACTGATCCTGCTTGTCTGGGTTCCCCCCCACAGCCTCAACTCTGGGAAGCAGCCCCTGAGGCAAGACCTGCTGGAGGAGCCCTGCCCCCACACCATATAGGCGAGTGCACAGCCAGCAGGGAAGCGAGCCTCCTCGGGGGAAGAGGAGGCAGCCCAGCCCCGTCAAGCTGAAAGCCCTGCTTGCACGGAGCCAAGTGCGCCTCCAGTACGGCAGAGCTCTAGCTCTGCTCAGAGGCCCGATCTGGCAGACTTCCTGGCGCGAGGCTGCTCTGCCGTGGGCGAGCCTTGCCCAGACTTGCCTTGCTTTTAGGCTTCCTCCCCAGGAAGGAGCAAGCTGCGCGGGGCTGGGAGACGCCACTGGCGCTTTCCTGGCCTTAGCTCCGCTCCTGCCTTGCCTTTGCACCTAGGCCCCAGGCGTGCTAGGTGAGGGCTTAGGGGCTGGTGGGTCGCACACTGCCAAGGGCTCCAGCAGTGAGAGCTCTGTCAGAGGGAAGGGAAAGGCAACTGCAGGGCTCTTCCCGCGGTTACTTGGCCGCCCAGACTCAGCGCCGCACGGAGAGCACCAGGCTCCCAGGGCGCCTGGCTGGGGTCTGCAGTCCCGCACACCCGGAGGCTGACTCCGTGGGCGCCCAGCCAGTGCATGACAGACATAGGTTCCCAAGCACTCTCCTCCCCAGCAGAGACATGTGCAGGCTGTTGGGGACTGATCCTGCTTGTCTGGGTTCCCCCCCACAGCCTCAACTCTGGGAAGCAGCCCCTGAGGCAAGACCTGCTGGAGGAGCCCTGCCCCCACACCATATAGGCGAGTGCACAGCCAGCAGGGAAGCGAGCCTCCTCGGGGGAAGAGGGGCAGCCCAGCCCCGTCAAGCTGAAAGCCCTGCTTGCACGGAGCCAAGTGCGCCTCCAGTACGGCAGAGCTCTAGCTCTGCTCAGAGGCCCGATCTGGCAGACTTCCTGGCGCGAGGCTGCTCTGCCGTGGGCGAGCCTTGCCCAGACTTGCCTTGCTTTTAGGCTTCCTCCCCAGGAAGGAGCAAGCTGCGCGGGGCTGGGAGACGCCACTGGCGCTTTCCTGGCCTTAGCTCCGCTCCTGCCTTGCCTTTGCACCTAGGCCCCAGGCGTGCTAGGTGAGGGCTTAGGGGCTGGTGGGTCGCACACTGCCAAGGGCTCCAGCAGTGAGAGCTCTGTCAGAGGGAAGGGAAAGGCAACTGCAGGGCTCTTCCCGCGGTTACTTGGCCGCCCAGACTCAGCGCCGCACGGAGAGCACCAGGCTCCCAGGGCGCCTGGCTGGGGTCTGCAGTCCCGCACACCCGGAGGCTGACTCCGTGGGCGCCCAGCCAGTGCATGACAGACATAGGTTCCCAAGCACTCTCCTCCCCAGCAGAGACATGTGCAGGCTGTTGGGGACTGATCCTGCTTGTCTGGGTTCCCCCCCACAGCCTCAACTCTGGGAAGCAGCCCCTGAGGCAAGACCTGCTGGAGGAGCCCTGCCCCCACACCATATAGGCGAGTGCACAGCCAGCAGGGAAGCGAGCCTCCTCGGGGGAAGAGGAGGCAGCCCAGCCCCGTCAAGCTGAAAGCCCTGCTTGCACGGAGCCAAGTGCGCCTCCAGTACGGCAGAGCTCTAGCTCTGCTCAGAGGCCCGATCTGGCAGACTTCCTGGCGCGAGGCTGCTCTGCCGTGGGCGAGCCTTGCCCAGACTTGCCTTGCTTTTAGGCTTCCTCCCCAGGAAGGAGCAAGCTGCGCGGGGCTGGGAGACGCCACTGGCGCTTTCCTGGCCTTAGCTCCGCTCCTGCCTTGCCTTTGCACCTAGGCCCCAGGCGTGCTAGGTGAGGGCTTAGGGGCTGGTGGGTCGCACACTGCCAAGGGCTCCAGCAGTGAGAGCTCTGTCAGAGGGAAGGGAAAGGCAACTGCAGGGCTCTTCCCGCGGTTACTTGGCCGCCCAGACT
Organism: Rupicapra rupicapra; assembly: GCA_963981305.1. Classification (NCBI taxonomy): domain Eukaryota; kingdom Metazoa; phylum Chordata; class Mammalia; order Artiodactyla; family Bovidae; genus Rupicapra; species Rupicapra rupicapra. The sequence continues at coordinate 256,813 of CAXCFB010000008.1, read as the reverse complement.
CAGCGCCGCACGGAGAGCACCAGGCTCCCAGGGCGCCTGGCTGGGGTCTGCAGTCCCGCACACCCGGAGGCTGACTCCGTGGGCGCCCAGCCAGTGCATGACAGACATAGGTTCCCAAGCACTCTCCTCCCCAGCAGAGACATGTGCAGGCTGTTGGGGACTGATCCTGCTTGTCTGGGTTCCCCCCCACAGCCTCAACTCTGGGAAGCAGCCCCTGAGGCAAGACCTGCTGGAGGAGCCCTGCCCCCACACCATATAGGCGAGTGCACAGCCAGCAGGGAAGCGAGCCTCCTCGGGGGAAGAGGAGGCAGCCCAGCCCCGTCAAGCTGAAAGCCCTGCTTGCACGGAGCCAAGTGCGCCTCCAGTACGGCAGAGCTCTAGCTCTGCTCAGAGGCCCGATCTGGCAGACTTCCTGGCGCGAGGCTGCTCTGCCGTGGGCGAGCCTTGCCCAGACTTGCCTTGCTTTTAGGCTTCCTCCCCAGGAAGGAGCAAGCTGCGCGGGGCTGGGAGACGCCACTGGCGCTTTCCTGGCCTTAGCTCCGCTCCTGCCTTGCCTTTGCACCTAGGCCCCAGGCGTGCTAGGTGAGGGCTTAGGGGCTGGTGGGTCGCACACTGCCAAGGGCTCCAGCAGTGAGAGCTCTGTCAGAGGGAAGGGAAAGGCAACTGCAGGGCTCTTCCCGCGGTTACTTGGCCGCCCAGACTCAGCGCCGCACGGAGAGCACCAGGCTCCCAGGGCGCCTGGCTGGGGTCTGCAGTCCCGCACACCCGGAGGCTGACTCCGTGGGCGCCCAGCCAGTGCATGACAGACATAGGTTCCCAAGCACTCTCCTCCCCAGCAGAGACATGTGCAGGCTGTTGGGGACTGATCCTGCTTGTCTGGGTTCCCCCCCACAGCCTCAACTCTAGGGAAGCAGCCCCTGAGGCAAGACCTGCTGGAGGAGCCCTGCCCCCACACCATATAGGCGAGTGCACAGCCAGCAGGGAAGCGAGCCTCCTCGGGGGAAGAGGAGGCAGCCCAGCCCCGTCAAGCTGAAAGCCCTGCTTGCACGGAGCCAAGTGCGCCTCCAGTACGGCAGAGCTCTAGCTCTGCTCAGAGGCCCGATCTGGCAGACTTCCTGGCGCGAGGCTGCTCTGCCGTGGGCGAGCCTTGCCCAGACTTGCCTTGCTTTTAGGCTTCCTCCCCAGGAAGGAGCAAGCTGCGCGGGGCTGGGAGACGCCACTGGCGCTTTCCTGGCCTTAGCTCCGCTCCTGCCTTGCCTTTGCACCTAGGCCCCAGGCGTGCTAGGTGAGGGCTTAGGGGCTGGTGGGTCGCACACTGCCAAGGGCTCCAGCAGTGAGAGCTCTGTCAGAGGGAAGGGAAAGGCAACTGCAGGGCTCTTCCCGCGGTTACTTGGCCGCCCAGACTCAGCGCCGCACGGAGAGCACCAGGCTCCCAGGGCGCCTGGCTGGGGTCTGCAGTCCCGCACACCCGGAGGCTGACTCCGTGGGCGCCCAGCCAGTGCATGACAGACATAGGTTCCCAAGCACTCTCCTCCCCAGCAGAGACATGTGCAGGCTGTTGGGGACTGATCCTGCTTGTCTGGGTTCCCCCCCACAGCCTCAACTCTGGGAAGCAGCCCCTGAGGCAAGACCTGCTGGAGGAGCCCTGCCCCCACACCATATAGGCGAGTGCACAGCCAGCAGGGAAGCGAGCCTCCTCGGGGGAAGAGGAGGCAGCCCAGCCCCGTCAAGCTGAAAGCCCTGCTTGCACGGAGCCAAGTGCGCCTCCAGTACGGCAGAGCTCTAGCTCTGCTCAGAGGCCCGATCTGGCAGACTTCCTGGCGCGAGGCTGCTCTGCCGTGGGCGAGCCTTGCCCAGACTTGCCTTGCTTTTAGGCTTCCTCCCCAGGAAGGAGCAAGCTGCGCGGGGCTGGGAGACGCCACTGGCGCTTTCCTGGCCTTAGCTCCGCTCCTGCCTTGCCTTTGCACCTAGGCCCCAGGCGTGCTAGGTGAGGGCTTAGGGGCTGGTGGGTCGCACACTGCCAAGGGCTCCAGCAGTGAGAGCTCTGTCAGAGGGAAGGGAAAGGCAACTGCAGGGCTCTTCCCGCGGTTACTTGGCCGCCCAGACTCAGCGCCGCACGGAGAGCACCAGGCTCCCAGGGCGCCTGGCTGGGGTCTGCAGTCCCGCACACCCGGAGGCTGACTCCGTGGGCGCCCAGCCAGTGCATGACAGACATAGGTTCCCAAGCACTCTCCTCCCCAGCAGAGACATGTGCAGGCTGTTGGGGACTGATCCTGCTTGTCTGGGTTCCCCCCCACAGCCTCAACTCTAGGGAAGCAGCCCCTGAGGCAAGACCTGCTGGAGGAGCCCTGCCCCCACACCATATAGGCGAGTGCACAGCCAGCAGGGAAGCGAGCCTCCTCGGGGGAAGAGGAGGCAGCCCAGCCCCGTCAAGCTGAAAGCCCTGCTTGCACGGAGCCAAGTGCGCCTCCAGTACGGCAGAGCTCTAGCTCTGCTCAGAGGCCCGATCTGGCAGACTTCCTGGCGCGAGGCTGCTCTGCCGTGGGCGAGCCTTGCCCAGACTTGCCTTGCTTTTAGGCTTCCTCCCCAGGAAGGAGCAAGCTGCGCGGGGCTGGGAGACGCCACTGGCGCTTTCCTGGCCTTAGCTCCGCTCCTGCCTTGCCTTTGCACCTAGGCCCCAGGCGTGCTAGGTGAGGGCTTAGGGGCTGGTGGGTCGCACACTGCCAAGGGCTCCAGCAGTGAGAGCTCTGTCAGAGGGAAGGGAAAGGCAACTGCAGGGCTCTTCCCGCGGTTACTTGGCCGCCCAGACTCAGCGCCGCACGGAGAGCACCAGGCTCCCAGGGCGCCTGGCTGGGGTCTGCAGTCCCGCACACCCGGAGGCTGACTCCGTGGGCGCCCAGCCAGTGCATGACAGACATAGGTTCCCAAGCACTCTCCTCCCCAGCAGAGACATGTGCAGGCTGTTGGGGACTGATCCTGCTTGTCTGGGTTCCCCCCCACAGCCTCAACTCTGGGAAGCAGCCCCTGAGGCAAGACCTGCTGGAGGAGCCCTGCCCCCACACCATATAGGCGAGTGCACAGCCAGCAGGGAAGCGAGCCTCCTCGGGGGAAGAGGAGGCAGCCCAGCCCCGTCAAGCTGAAAGCCCTGCTTGCACGGAGCCAAGTGCGCCTCCAGTACGGCAGAGCTCTAGCTCTGCTCAGAGGCCCGATCTGGCAGACTTCCTGGCGCGAGGCTGCTCTGCCGTGGGCGAGCCTTGCCCAGACTTGCCTTGCTTTTAGGCTTCCTCCCCAGGAAGGAGCAAGCTGCGCGGGGCTGGGAGACGCCACTGGCGCTTTCCTGGCCTTAGCTCCGCTCCTGCCTTGCCTTTGCACCTAGGCCCCAGGCGTGCTAGGTGAGGGCTTAGGGGCTGGTGGGTCGCACACTGCCAAGGGCTCCAGCAGTGAGAGCTCTGTCAGAGGGAAGGGAAAGGCAACTGCAGGGCTCTTCCCGCGGTTACTTGGCCGCCCAGACTCAGCGCCGCACGGAGAGCACCAGGCTCCCAGGGCGCCTGGCTGGGGTCTGCAGTCCCGCACACCCGGAGGCTGACTCCGTGGGCGCCCAGCCAGTGCATGACAGACATAGGTTCCCAAGCACTCTCCTCCCCAGCAGAGACATGTGCAGGCTGTTGGGGACTGATCCTGCTTGTCTGGGTTCCCCCCCACAGCCTCAACTCTAGGGAAGCAGCCCCTGAGGCAAGACCTGCTGGAGGAGCCCTGCCCCCACACCATATAGGCGAGTGCACAGCCAGCAGGGAAGCGAGCCTCCTCGGGGGAAGAGGAGGCAGCCCAGCCCCGTCAAGCTGAAAGCCCTGCTTGCACGGAGCCAAGTGCGCCTCCAGTACGGCAGAGCTCTAGCTCTGCTCAGAGGCCCGATCTGGCAGACTTCCTGGCGCGAGGCTGCTCTGCCGTGGGCGAGCCTTGCCCAGACTTGCCTTGCTTTTAGGCTTCCTCCCCAGGAAGGAGCAAGCTGCGCGGGGCTGGGAGACGCCACTGGCGCTTTCCTGGCCTTAGCTCCGCTCCTGCCTTGCCTTTGCACCTAGGCCCCAGGCGTGCTAGGTGAGGGCTTAGGGGCTGGTGGGTCGCACACTGCCAAGGGCTCCAGCAGTGAGAGCTCTGTCAGAGGGAAGGGAAAGGCAACTGCAGGGCTCTTCCCGCGGTTACTTGGCCGCCCAGACTCAGCGCCGCACGGAGAGCACCAGGCTCCCAGGGCGCCTGGCTGGGGTCTGCAGTCCCGCACACCCGGAGGCTGACTCCGTGGGCGCCCAGCCAGTGCATGACAGACATAGGTTCCCAAGCACTCTCCTCCCCAGCAGAGACATGTGCAGGCTGTTGGGGACTGATCCTGCTTGTCTGGGTTCCCCCCCACAGCCTCAACTCTAGGGAAGCAGCCCCTGAGGCAAGACCTGCTGGAGGAGCCCTGCCCCCACACCATATAGGCGAGTGCACAGCCAGCAGGGAAGCGAGCCTCCTCGGGGGAAGAGGAGGCAGCCCAGCCCCGTCAAGCTGAAAGCCCTGCTTGCACGGAGCCAAGTGCGCCTCCAGTACGGCAGAGCTCTAGCTCTGCTCAGAGGCCCGATCTGGCAGACTTCCTGGCGCGAGGCTGCTCTGCCGTGGGCGAGCCTTGCCCAGACTTGCCTTGCTTTTAGGCTTCCTCCCCAGGAAGGAGCAAGCTGCGCGGGGCTGGGAGACGCCACTGGCGCTTTCCTGGCCTTAGCTCCGCTCCTGCCTTGCCTTTGCACCTAGGCCCCAGGCGTGCTAGGTGAGGGCTTAGGGGCTGGTGGGTCGCACACTGCCAAGGGCTCCAGCAGTGAGAGCTCTGTCAGAGGGAAGGGAAAGGCAACTGCAGGGCTCTTCCCGCGGTTACTTGGCCGCCCAGACTCAGCGCCGCACGGAGAGCACCAGGCTCCCAGGGCGCCTGGCTGGGGTCTGCAGTCCCGCACACCCGGAGGCTGACTCCGTGGGCGCCCAGCCAGTGCATGACAGACATAGGTTCCCAAGCACTCTCCTCCCCAGCAGAGACATGTGCAGGCTGTTGGGGACTGATCCTGCTTGTCTGGGTTCCCCCCCACAGCCTCAACTCTGGGAAGCAGCCCCTGAGGCAAGACCTGCTGGAGGAGCCCTGCCCCCACACCATATAGGCGAGTGCACAGCCAGCAGGGAAGCGAGCCTCCTCGGGGGAAGAGGAGGCAGCCCAGCCCCGTCAAGCTGAAAGCCCTGCTTGCACGGAGCCAAGTGCGCCTCCAGTACGGCAGAGCTCTAGCTCTGCTCAGAGGCCCGATCTGGCAGACTTCCTGGCGCGAGGCTGCTCTGCCGTGGGCGAGCCTTGCCCAGACTTGCCTTGCTTTTAGGCTTCCTCCCCAGGAAGGAGCAAGCTGCGCGGGGCTGGGAGACGCCACTGGCGCTTTCCTGGCCTTAGCTCCGCTCCTGCCTTGCCTTTGCACCTAGGCCCCAGGCGTGCTAGGTGAGGGCTTAGGGGCTGGTGGGTCGCACACTGCCAAGGGCTCCAGCAGTGAGAGCTCTGTCAGAGGGAAGGGAAAGGCAACTGCAGGGCTCTTCCCGCGGTTACTTGGCCGCCCAGACTCAGCGCCGCACGGAGAGCACCAGGCTCCCAGGGCGCCTGGCTGGGGTCTGCAGTCCCGCACACCCGGAGGCTGACTCCGTGGGCGCCCAGCCAGTGCATGACAGACATAGGTTCCCAAGCACTCTCCTCCCCAGCAGAGACATGTGCAGGCTGTTGGGGACTGATCCTGCTTGTCTGGGTTCCCCCCCACAGCCTCAACTCGGGAAGCAGCCCCTGAGGCAAGACCTGCTGGAGGAGCCCTGCCCCCACACCATATAGGCGAGTGCACAGCCAGCAGGGAAGCGAGCCTCCTCGGGGGAAGAGGAGGCAGCCCAGCCCCGTCAAGCTGAAAGCCCTGCTTGCACGGAGCCAAGTGCGCCTCCAGTACGGCAGAGCTCTAGCTCTGCTCAGAGGCCCGATCTGGCAGACTTCCTGGCGCGAGGCTGCTCTGCCGTGGGCGAGCCTTGCCCAGACTTGCCTTGCTTTTAGGCTTCCTCCCCAGGAAGGAGCAAGCTGCGCGGGGCTGGGAGACGCCACTGGCGCTTTCCTGGCCTTAGCTCCGCTCCTGCCTTGCCTTTGCACCTAGGCCCCAGGCGTGCTAGGTGAGGGCTTAGGGGCTGGTGGGTCGCACACTGCCAAGGGCTCCAGCAGTGAGAGCTCTGTCAGAGGGAAGGGAAAGGCAACTGCAGGGCTCTTCCCGCGGTTACTTGGCCGCCCAGACTCAGCGCCGCACGGAGAGCACCAGGCTCCCAGGGCGCCTGGCTGGGGTCTGCAGTCCCGCACACCCGGAGGCTGACTCCGTGGGCGCCCAGCCAGTGCATGACAGACATAGGTTCCCAAGCACTCTCCTCCCCAGCAGAGACATGTGCAGGCTGTTGGGGACTGATCCTGCTTGTCTGGGTTCCCCCCCACAGCCTCAACTCTAGGGGAAGCAGCCCCTGAGGCAAGACCTGCTGGAGGAGCCCTGCCCCCACACCATATAGGCGAGTGCACAGCCAGCAGGGAAGCGAGCCTCCTCGGGGGAAGAGGAGGCAGCCCAGCCCCGTCAAGCTGAAAGCCCTGCTTGCACGGAGCCAAGTGCGCCTCCAGTACGGCAGAGCTCTAGCTCTGCTCAGAGGCCCGATCTGGCAGACTTCCTGGCGCGAGGCTGCTCTGCCGTGGGCGAGCCTTGCCCAGACTTGCCTTGCTTTTAGGCTTCCTCCCCAGGAAGGAGCAAGCTGCGCGGGGCTGGGAGACGCCACTGGCGCTTTCCTGGCCTTAGCTCCGCTCCTGCCTTGCCTTTGCACCTAGGCCCCAGGCGTGCTAGGTGAGGGCTTAGGGGCTGGTGGGTCGCACACTGCCAAGGGCTCCAGCAGTGAGAGCTCTGTCAGAGGGAAGGGAAAGGCAACTGCAGGGCTCTTCCCGCGGTTACTTGGCCGCCCAGACTCAGCGCCGCACGGAGAGCACCAGGCTCCCAGGGCGCCTGGCTGGGGTCTGCAGTCCCGCACACCCGGAGGCTGACTCCGTGGGCGCCCAGCCAGTGCATGACAGACATAGGTTCCCAAGCACTCTCCTCCCCAGCAGAGACATGTGCAGGCTGTTGGGGACTGATCCTGCTTGTCTGGGTTCCCCCCCACAGCCTCAACTCTGGGAAGCAGCCCCTGAGGCAAGACCTGCTGGAGGAGCCCTGCCCCCACACCATATAGGCGAGTGCACAGCCAGCAGGGAAGCGAGCCTCCTCGGGGGAAGAGGAGGCAGCCCAGCCCCGTCAAGCTGAAAGCCCTGCTTGCACGGAGCCAAGTGCGCCTCCAGTACGGCAGAGCTCTAGCTCTGCTCAGAGGCCCGATCTGGCAGACTTCCTGGCGCGAGGCTGCTCTGCCGTGGGCGAGCCTTGCCCAGACTTGCCTTGCTTTTAGGCTTCCTCCCCAGGAAGGAGCAAGCTGCGCGGGGCTGGGAGACGCCACTGGCGCTTTCCTGGCCTTAGCTCCGCTCCTGCCTTGCCTTTGCACCTAGGCCCCAGGCGTGCTAGGTGAGGGCTTAGGGGCTGGTGGGTCGCACACTGCCAAGGGCTCCAGCAGTGAGAGCTCTGTCAGAGGGAAGGGAAAGGCAACTGCAGGGCTCTTCCCGCGGTTACTTGGCCGCCCAGACTCAGCGCCGCACGGAGAGCACCAGGCTCCCAGGGCGCCTGGCTGGGGTCTGCAGTCCCGCACACCCGGAGGCTGACTCCGTGGGCGCCCAGCCAGTGCATGACAGACATAGGTTCCCAAGCACTCTCCTCCCCAGCAGAGACATGTGCAGGCTGTTGGGGACTGATCCTGCTTGTCTGGGTTCCCCCCCACAGCCTCAACTCTAGGGAAGCAGCCCCTGAGGCAAGACCTGCTGGAGGAGCCCTGCCCCCACACCATATAGGCGAGTGCACAGCCAGCAGGGAAGCGAGCCTCCTCGGGGGAAGAGGAGGCAGCCCAGCCCCGTCAAGCTGAAAGCCCTGCTTGCACGGAGCCAAGTGCGCCTCCAGTACGGCAGAGCTCTAGCTCTGCTCAGAGGCCCGATCTGGCAGACTTCCTGGCGCGAGGCTGCTCTGCCGTGGGCGAGCCTTGCCCAGACTTGCCTTGCTTTTAGGCTTCCTCCCCAGGAAGGAGCAAGCTGCGCGGGGCTGGGAGACGCCACTGGCGCTTTCCTGGCCTTAGCTCCGCTCCTGCCTTGCCTTTGCACCTAGGCCCCAGGCGTGCTAGGGGAGGGCTTAGGGGCTGGTGGGTCGCACACTGCCAAGGGCTCCAGCAGTGAGAGCTCTGTCAGAGGGAAGGGAAAGGCAACTGCAGGGCTCTTCCCGCGGTTACTTGGCCGCCCAGACTCAGCGCCGCACGGAGAGCACCAGGCTCCCAGGGCGCCTGGCTGGGGTCTGCAGTCCCGCACACCCGGAGGCTGACTCCGTGGGCGCCCAGCCAGTGCATGACAGACATAGGTTCCCAAGCACTCTCCTCCCCAGCAGAGACATGTGCAGGCTGTTGGGGACTGATCCTGCTTGTCTGGGTTCCCCCCCACAGCCTCAACTCTAGGGAAGCAGCCCCTGAGGCAAGACCTGCTGGAGGAGCCCTGCCCCCACACCATATAGGCGAGTGCACAGCCAGCAGGGAAGCGAGCCTCCTCGGGGGAAGAGGAGGCAGCCCAGCCCCGTCAAGCTGAAAGCCCTGCTTGCACGGAGCCAAGTGCGCCTCCAGTACGGCAGAGCTCTAGCTCTGCTCAGAGGCCCGATCTGGCAGACTTCCTGGCGCGAGGCTGCTCTGCCGTGGGCGAGCCTTGCCCAGACTTGCCTTGCTTTTAGGCTTCCTCCCCAGGAAGGAGCAAGCTGCGCGGGGCTGGGAGACGCCACTGGCGCTTTCCTGGCCTTAGCTCCGCTCCTGCCTTGCCTTTGCACCTAGGCCCCAGGCGTGCTAGGTGAGGGCTTAGGGGCTGGTGGGTCGCACACTGCCAAGGGCTCCAGCAGTGAGAGCTCTGTCAGAGGGAAGGGAAAGGCAACTGCAGGGCTCTTCCCGCGGTTACTTGGCCGCCCAGACTCAGCGCCGCACGGAGAGCACCAGGCTCCCAGGGCGCCTGGCTGGGGTCTGCAGTCCCGCACACCCGGAGGCTGACTCCGTGGGCGCCCAGCCAGTGCATGACAGACATAGGTTCCCAAGCACTCTCCTCCCCAGCAGAGACATGTGCAGGCTGTTGGGGACTGATCCTGCTTGTCTGGGTTCCCCCCCACAGCCTCAACTCTGGGAAGCAGCCCCTGAGGCAAGACCTGCTGGAGGAGCCCTGCCCCCACACCATATAGGCGAGTGCACAGCCAGCAGGGAAGCGAGCCTCCTCGGGGGAAGAGGAGGCAGCCCAGCCCCGTCAAGCTGAAAGCCCTGCTTGCACGGAGCCAAGTGCGCCTCCAGTACGGCAGAGCTCTAGCTCTGCTCAGAGGCCCGATCTGGCAGACTTCCTGGCGCGAGGCTGCTCTGCCGTGGGCGAGCCTTGCCCAGACTTGCCTTGCTTTTAGGCTTCCTCCCCAGGAAGGAGCAAGCTGCGCGGGGCTGGGAGACGCCACTGGCGCTTTCCTGGCCTTAGCTCCGCTCCTGCCTTGCCTTTGCACCTAGGCCCCAGGCGTGCTAGGTGAGGGCTTAGGGGCTGGTGGGTCGCACACTGCCAAGGGCTCCAGCAGTGAGAGCTCTGTCAGAGGGAAGGGAAAGGCAACTGCAGGGCTCTTCCCGCGGTTACTTGGCCGCCCAGACTCAGCGCCGCACGGAGAGCACCAGGCTCCCAGGGCGCCTGGCTGGGGTCTGCAGTCCCGCACACCCGGAGGCTGACTCCGTGGGCGCCCAGCCAGTGCATGACAGACATAGGTTCCCAAGCACTCTCCTCCCCAGCAGAGACATGTGCAGGCTGTTGGGGACTGATCCTGCTTGTCTGGGTTCCCCCCCACAGCCTCAACTCTAGGGAAGCAGCCCCTGAGGCAAGACCTGCTGGAGGAGCCCTGCCCCCACACCATATAGGCGAGTGCACAGCCAGCAGGGAAGCGAGCCTCCTCGGGGGAAGAGGAGGCAGCCCAGCCCCGTCAAGCTGAAAGCCCTGCTTGCACGGAGCCAAGTGCGCCTCCAGTACGGCAGAGCTCTAGCTCTGCTCAGAGGCCCGATCTGGCAGACTTCCTGGCGCGAGGCTGCTCTGCCGTGGGCGAGCCTTGCCCAGACTTGCCTTGCTTTTAGGCTTCCTCCCCAGGAAGGAGCAAGCTGCGCGGGGCTGGGAGACGCCACTGGCGCTTTCCTGGCCTTAGCTCCGCTCCTGCCTTGCCTTTGCACCTAGGCCCCAGGCGTGCTAGGTGAGGGCTTAGGGGCTGGTGGGTCGCACACTGCCAAGGGCTCCAGCAGTGAGAGCTCTGTCAGAGGGAAGGGAAAGGCAACTGCAGGGCTCTTCCCGCGGTTACTTGGCCGCCCAGACTCAGCGCCGCACGGAGAGCACCAGGCTCCCAGGGCGCCTGGCTGGGGTCTGCAGTCCCGCACACCCGGAGGCTGACTCCGTGGGCGCCCAGCCAGTGCATGACAGACATAGGTTCCCAAGCACTCTCCTCCCCAGCAGAGACATGTGCAGGCTGTTGGGGACTGATCCTGCTTGTCTGGGTTCCCCCCCACAGCCTCAACTCTGGGAAGCAGCCCCTGAGGCAAGACCTGCTGGAGGAGCCCTGCCCCCACACCATATAGGCGAGTGCACAGCCAGCAGGGAAGCGAGCCTCCTCGGGGGAAGAGGAGGCAGCCCAGCCCCGTCAAGCTGAAAGCCCTGCTTGCACGGAGCCAAGTGCGCCTCCAGTACGGCAGAGCTCTAGCTCTGCTCAGAGGCCCGATCTGGCAGACTTCCTGGCGCGAGGCTGCTCTGCCGTGGGCGAGCCTTGCCCAGACTTGCCTTGCTTTTAGGCTTCCTCCCCAGGAAGGAGCAAGCTGCGCGGGGCTGGGAGACGCCACTGGCGCTTTCCTGGCCTTAGCTCCGCTCCTGCCTTGCCTTTGCACCTAGGCCCCAGGCGTGCTAGGTGAGGGCTTAGGGGCTGGTGGGTCGCACACTGCCAAGGGCTCCAGCAGTGAGAGCTCTGTCAGAGGGAAGGGAAAGGCAACTGCAGGGCTCTTCCCGCGGTTACTTGGCCGCCCAGACTCAGCGCCGCACGGAGAGCACCAGGCTCCCAGGGCGCCTGGCTGGGGTCTGCAGTCCCGCACACCCGGAGGCTGACTCCGTGGGCGCCCAGCCAGTGCATGACAGACATAGGTTCCCAAGCACTCTCCTCCCCAGCAGAGACATGTGCAGGCTGTTGGGGACTGATCCTGCTTGTCTGGGTTCCCCCCCACAGCCTCAACTCTAGGGAAGCAGCCCCTGAGGCAAGACCTGCTGGAGGAGCCCTGCCCCCACACCATATAGGCGAGTGCACAGCCAGCAGGGAAGCGAGCCTCCTCGGGGGAAGAGGAGGCAGCCCAGCCCCGTCAAGCTGAAAGCCCTGCTTGCACGGAGCCAAGTGCGCCTCCAGTACGGCAGAGCTCTAGCTCTGCTCAGAGGCCCGATCTGGCAGACTTCCTGGCGCGAGGCTGCTCTGCCGTGGGCGAGCCTTGCCCAGACTTGCCTTGCTTTTAGGCTTCCTCCCCAGGAAGGAGCAAGCTGCGCGGGGCTGGGAGACGCCACTGGCGCTTTCCTGGCCTTAGCTCCGCTCCTGCCTTGCCTTTGCACCTAGGCCCCAGGCGTGCTAGGTGAGGGCTTAGGGGCTGGTGGGTCGCACACTGCCAAGGGCTCCAGCAGTGAGAGCTCTGTCAGAGGGAAGGGAAAGGCAACTGCAGGGCTCTTCCCGCGGTTACTTGGCCGCCCAGACTCAGCGCCGCACGGAGAGCACCAGGCTCCCAGGGCGCCTGGCTGGGGTCTGCAGTCCCGCACACCCGGAGGCTGACTCCGTGGGCGCCCAGCCAGTGCATGACAGACATAGGTTCCCAAGCACTCTCCTCCCCAGCAGAGACATGTGCAGGCTGTTGGGGACTGATCCTGCTTGTCTGGGTTCCCCCCCACAGCCTCAACTCTGGGAAGCAGCCCCTGAGGCAAGACCTGCTGGAGGAGCCCTGCCCCCACACCATATAGGCGAGTGCACAGCCAGCAGGGAAGCGAGCCTCCTCGGGGGAAGAGGAGGCAGCCCAGCCCCGTCAAGCTGAAAGCCCTGCTTGCACGGAGCCAAGTGCGCCTCCAGTACGGCAGAGCTCTAGCTCTGCTCAGAGGCCCGATCTGGCAGACTTCCTGGCGCGAGGCTGCTCTGCCGTGGGCGAGCCTTGCCCAGACTTGCCTTGCTTTTAGGCTTCCTCCCCAGGAAGGAGCAAGCTGCGCGGGGCTGGGAGACGCCACTGGCGCTTTCCTGGCCTTAGCTCCGCTCCTGCCTTGCCTTTGCACCTAGGCCCCAGGCGTGCTAGGGGAGGGCTTAGGGGCTGGTGGGTCGCACACTGCCAAGGGCTCCAGCAGTGAGAGCTCTGTCAGAGGGAAGGGAAAGGCAACTGCAGGGCTCTTCCCGCGGTTACTTGGCCGCCCAGACTCAGCGCCGCACGGAGAGCACCAGGCTCCCAGGGCGCCTGGCTGGGGTCTGCAGTCCCGCACACCCGGAGGCTGACTCCGTGGGCGCCCAGCCAGTGCATGACAGACATAGGTTCCCAAGCACTCTCCTCCCCAGCAGAGACATGTGCAGGCTGTTGGGGACTGATCCTGCTTGTCTGGGTTCCCCCCCACAGCCTCAACTCTGGGAAGCAGCCCCTGAGGCAAGACCTGCTGGAGGAGCCCTGCCCCCACACCATATAGGCGAGTGCACAGCCAGCAGGGAAGCGAGCCTCCTCGGGGGAAGAGGAGGCAGCCCAGCCCCGTCAAGCTGAAAGCCCTGCTTGCACGGAGCCAAGTGCGCCTCCAGTACGGCAGAGCTCTAGCTCTGCTCAGAGGCCCGATCTGGCAGACTTCCTGGCGCGAGGCTGCTCTGCCGTGGGCGAGCCTTGCCCAGACTTGCCTTGCTTTTAGGCTTCCTCCCCAGGAAGGAGCAAGCTGCGCGGGGCTGGGAGACGCCACTGGCGCTTTCCTGGCCTTAGCTCCGCTCCTGCCTTGCCTTTGCACCTAGGCCCCAGGCGTGCTAGGTGAGGGCTTAGGGGCTGGTGGGTCGCACACTGCCAAGGGCTCCAGCAGTGAGAGCTCTGTCAGAGGGAAGGGAAAGGCAACTGCAGGGCTCTTCCAGCGGTTACTTGGCCGCCCAGACTCAGCGCCGCACGGAGAGCACCAGGCTCCCAGGGCGCCTGGCTGGGGTCTGCAGTCCCGCACACCCGGAGGCTGACTCCGTGGGCGCCCAGCCAGTGCATGACAGACATAGGTTCCCAAGCACTCTCCTCCCCAGCAGAGACATGTGCAGGCTGTTGGGGACTGATCCTGCTTGTCTGGGTTCCCCCCCACAGCCTCAACTCAGGGGAAGCAGCCCCTGAGGCAAGACCTGCTGGAGGAGCCCTGCCCCCACACCATATAGGCGAGTGCACAGCCAGCAGGGAAGCGAGCCTCCTCGGGGGAAGAGGAGGCAGCCCAGCCCCGTCAAGCTGAAAGCCCTGCTTGCACGGAGCCAAGTGCGCCTCCAGTACGGCAGAGCTCTAGCTCTGCTCAGAGGCCCGATCTGGCAGACTTCCTGGCGCGAGGCTGCTCTGCCGTGGGCGAGCCTTGCCCAGACTTGCCTTGCTTTTAGGCTTCCTCCCCAGGAAGGAGCAAGCTGCGCGGGGCTGGGAGACGCCACTGGCGCTTTCCTGGCCTTAGCTCCGCTCCTGCCTTGCCTTTGCACCTAGGCCCCAGGCGTGCTAGGTGAGGGCTTAGGGGCTGGTGGGTCGCACACTGCCAAGGGCTCCAGCAGTGAGAGCTCTGTCAGAGGGAAGGGAAAGGCAACTGCAGGGCTCTTCCAGCGGTTACTTGGCCGCCCAGACTCAGCGCCGCACGGAGAGCACCAGGCTCCCAGGGCGCCTGGCTGGGGTCTGCAGTCCCGCACACCCGGAGGCTGACTCCGTGGGCGCCCAGCCAGTGCATGACAGACATAGGTTCCCAAGCACTCTCCTCCCCAGCAGAGACATGTGCAGGCTGTTGGGGACTGATCCTGCTTGTCTGGGTTCCCCCCCACAGCCTCAACTCTGGGAAGCAGCCCCTGAGGCAAGACCTGCTGGAGGAGCCCTGCCCCCACACCATATAGGCGAGTGCACAGCCAGCAGGGAAGCGAGCCTCCTCGGGGGAAGAGGAGGCAGCCCAGCCCCGTCAAGCTGAAAGCCCTGCTTGCACGGAGCCAAGTGCGCCTCCAGTACGGCAGAGCTCTAGCTCTGCTCAGAGGCCCGATCTGGCAGACTTCCTGGCGCGAGGCTGCTCTGCCGTGGGCGAGCCTTGCCCAGACTTGCCTTGCTTTTAGGCTTCCTCCCCAGGAAGGAGCAAGCTGCGCGGGGCTGGGAGACGCCACTGGCGCTTTCCTGGCCTTAGCTCCGCTCCTGCCTTGCCTTTGCACCTAGGCCCCAGGCGTGCTAGGTGAGGGCTTAGGGGCTGGTGGGTCGCACACTGCCAAGGGCTCCAGCAGTGAGAGCTCTGTCAGAGGGAAGGGAAAGGCAACTGCAGGGCTCTTCCAGCGGTTACTTGGCCGCCCAGACTCAGCGCCGCACGGAGAGCACCAGGCTCCCAGGGCGCCTGGCTGGGGTCTGCAGTCCCGCACACCCGGAGGCTGACTCCGTGGGCGCCCAGCCAGTGCATGACAGACATAGGTTCCCAAGCACTCTCCTCCCCAGCAGAGACATGTGCAGGCTGTTGGGGACTGATCCTGCTTGTCTGGGTTCCCCCCCACAGCCTCAACTCTGGGGAAGCAGCCCCTGAGGCAAGACCTGCTGGAGGAGCCCTGCCCCCACACCATATAGGCGAGTGCACAGCCAGCAGGGAAGCGAGCCTCCTCGGGGGAAGAGGAGGCAGCCCAGCCCCGTCAAGCTGAAAGCCCTGCTTGCACGGAGCCAAGTGCGCCTCCAGTACGGCAGAGCTCTAGCTCTGCTCAGAGGCCCGATCTGGCAGACTTCCTGGCGCGAGGCTGCTCTGCCGTGGGCGAGCCTTGCCCAGACTTGCCTTGCTTTTAGGCTTCCTCCCCAGGAAGGAGCAAGCTGCGCGGGGCTGGGAGACGCCACTGGCGCTTTCCTGGCCTTAGCTCCGCTCCTGCCTTGCCTTTGCACCTAGGCCCCAGGCGTGCTAGGGGAGGGCTTAGGGGCTGGTGGGTCGCACACTGCCAAGGGCTCCAGCAGTGAGAGCTCTGTCAGAGGGAAGGGAAGGCAACTGCAGGGCTCTTCCAGCGGTTACTTGGCCGCCCAGACTCAGCGCCGCACGGAGAGCACCAGGCTCCCAGGGCGCCTGGCTGGGGTCTGCAGTCCCGCACACCCGGAGGCTGACTCCGTGGGCGCCCAGCCAGTGCATGACAGACATAGGTTCCCAAGCACTCTCCTCCCCAGCAGAGACATGTGCAGGCTGTTGGGGACTGATCCTGCTTGTCTGGGTTCCCCCCCACAGCCTCAACTCTGGGAAGCAGCCCCTGAGGCAAGACCTGCTGGAGGAGCCCTGCCCCCACACCATATAGGCGAGTGCACAGCCAGCAGGGAAGCGAGCCTCCTCGGGGGAAGAGGAGGCAGCCCAGCCCCGTCAAGCTGAAAGCCCTGCTTGCACGGAGCCAAGTGCGCCTCCAGTACGGCAGAGCTCTAGCTCTGCTCAGAGGCCCGATCTGGCAGACTTCCTGGCGCGAGGCTGCTCTGCCGTGGGCGAGCCTTGCCCAGACTTGCCTTGCTTTTAGGCTTCCTCCCCAGGAAGGAGCAAGCTGCGCGGGGCTGGGAGACGCCACTGGCGCTTTCCTGGCCTTAGCTCCGCTCCTGCCTTGCCTTTGCACCTAGGCCCCAGGCGTGCTAGGTGAGGGCTTAGGGGCTGGTGGGTCGCACACTGCCAAGGGCTCCAGCAGTGAGAGCTCTGTCAGAGGGAAGGGAAAGGCAACTGCAGGGCTCTTCCAGCGGTTACTTGGCCGCCCAGACTCAGCGCCGCACGGAGAGCACCAGGCTCCCAGGGCGCCTGGCTGGGGTCTGCAGTCCCGCACACCCGGAGGCTGACTCCGTGGGCGCCCAGCCAGTGCATGACAGACATAGGTTCCCAAGCACTCTCCTCCCCAGCAGAGACATGTGCAGGCTGTTGGGGACTGATCCTGCTTGTCTGGGTTCCCCCCCACAGCCTCAACTCTGGGAAGCAGCCCCTGAGGCAAGACCTGCTGGAGGAGCCCTGCCCCCACACCATATAGGCGAGTGCACAGCCAGCAGGGAAGCGAGCCTCCTCGGGGGAAGAGGAGGCAGCCCAGCCCCGTCAAGCTGAAAGCCCTGCTTGCACGGAGCCAAGTGCGCCTCCAGTACGGCAGAGCTCTAGCTCTGCTCAGAGGCCCGATCTGGCAGACTTCCTGGCGCGAGGCTGCTCTGCCGTGGGCGAGCCTTGCCCAGACTTGCCTTGCTTTTAGGCTTCCTCCCCAGGAAGGAGCAAGCTGCGCGGGGCTGGGAGACGCCACTGGCGCTTTCCTGGCCTTAGCTCCGCTCCTGCCTTGCCTTTGCACCTAGGCCCCAGGCGTGCTAGGGAGGGCTTAGGGGCTGGTGGGTCGCACACTGCCAAGGGCTCCAGCAGTGAGAGCTCTGTCAGAGGGAAGGGAAAGGCAACTGCAGGGCTCTTCCAGCGGTTACTTGGCCGCCCAGACTCAGCGCCGCACGGAGAGCACCAGGCTCCCAGGGCGCCTGGTGGGGTCTGCAGTCCCGCACACCCGGAGGCTGACTCCGTGGGCGCCCAGCCAGTGCATGACAGACATAGGTTCCCAAGCACTCTCCTCCCCAGCAGAGACATGTGCAGGCTGTTGGGGACTGATCCTGCTTGTCTGGGTTCCCCCCCACAGCCTCAACTCAGGGGAAGCAGCCCCTGAGGCAAGACCTGCTGGAGGAGCCCTGCCCCCACACCATATAGGCGAGTGCACAGCCAGCAGGGAAGCGAGCCTCCTCGGGGGAAGAGGAGGCAGCCCAGCCCCGTCAAGCTGAAAGCCCTGCTTGCACGGAGCCAAGTGCGCCTCCAGTACGGCAGAGCTCTAGCTCTGCTCAGAGGCCCGATCTGGCAGACTTCCTGGCGCGAGGCTGCTCTGCCGTGGGCGAGCCTTGCCCAGACTTGCCTTGCTTTTAGGCTTCCTCCCCAGGAAGGAGCAAGCTGCGCGGGGCTGGGAGACGCCACTGGCGCTTTCCTGGCCTTAGCTCCGCTCCTGCCTTGCCTTTGCACCTAGGCCCCAGGCGTGCTAGGGGAGGGCTTAGGGGCTGGTGGGTCGCACACTGCCAAGGGCTCCAGCAGTGAGAGCTCTGTCAGAGGGAAGGGAAAGGCAACTGCAGGGCTCTTCCAGCGGTTACTTGGCCGCCCAGACTCAGCGCCGCACGGAGAGCACCAGGCTCCCAGGGCGCCTGGCTGGGGTCTGCAGTCCCGCACACCCGGAGGCTGACTCCGTGGGCGCCCAGCCAGTGCATGACAGACATAGGTTCCCAAGCACTCTCCTCCCCAGCAGAGACATGTGCAGGCTGTTGGGGACTGATCCTGCTTGTCTGGGTTCCCCCCCACAGCCTCAACTCAGGGGAAGCAGCCCCTGAGGCAAGACCTGCTGGAGGAGCCCTGCCCCCACACCATATAGGCGAGTGCACAGCCAGCAGGGAAGCGAGCCTCCTCGGGGGAAGAGGAGGCAGCCCAGCCCCGTCAAGCTGAAAGCCCTGCTTGCACGGAGCCAAGTGCGCCTCCAGTACGGCAGAGCTCTAGCTCTGCTCAGAGGCCCGATCTGGCAGACTTCCTGGCGCGAGGCTGCTCTGCCGTGGGCGAGCCTTGCCCAGACTTGCCTTGCTTTTAGGCTTCCTCCCCAGGAAGGAGCAAGCTGCGCGGGGCTGGGAGACGCCACTGGCGCTTTCCTGGCCTTAGCTCCGCTCCTGCCTTGCCTTTGCACCTAGGCCCCAGGCGTGCTAGGTGAGGGCTTAGGGGCTGGTGGGTCGCACACTGCCAAGGGCTCCAGCAGTGAGAGCTCTGTCAGAGGGAAGGGAAGGGCAACTGCAGGGCTCTTCCAGCGGTTACTTGGCCGCCCAGACTCAGCGCCGCACGGAGAGCACCAGGCTCCCAGGGCGCCTGGCTGGGGTCTGCAGTCCCGCACACCCGGAGGCTGACTCCGTGGGCGCCCAGCCAGTGCATGACAGACATAGGTTCCCAAGCACTCTCCTCCCCAGCAGAGACATGTGCAGGCTGTTGGGGACTGATCCTGCTTGTCTGGGTTCCCCCCCACAGCCTCAACTCTAGGGGAAGCAGCCCCTGAGGCAAGACCTGCTGGAGGAGCCCTGCCCCCACACCATATAGGCGAGTGCACAGCCAGCAGGGAAGCGAGCCTCCTCGGGGGAAGAGGAGGCAGCCCAGCCCCGTCAAGCTGAAAGCCCTGCTTGCACGGAGCCAAGTGCGCCTCCAGTACGGCAGAGCTCTAGCTCTGCTCAGAGGCCCGATCTGGCAGACTTCCTGGCGCGAGGCTGCTCTGCCGTGGGCGAGCCTTGCCCAGACTTGCCTTGCTTTTAGGCTTCCTCCCCAGGAAGGAGCAAGCTGCGCGGGGCTGGGAGACGCCACTGGCGCTTTCCTGGCCTTAGCTCCGCTCCTGCCTTGCCTTTGCACCTAGGCCCCAGGCGTGCTAGGGGAGGGCTTAGGGGCTGGTGGGTCGCACACTGCCAAGGGCTCCAGCAGTGAGAGCTCTGTCAGAGGGAAGGGAAAGGCAACTGCAGGGCTCTTCCAGCGGTTACTTGGCCGCCCAGACTCAGCGCCGCACGGAGAGCACCAGGCTCCCAGGGCGCCTGGCTGGGGTCTGCAGTCCCGCACACCCGGAGGCTGACTCCGTGGGCGCCCAGCCAGTGCATGACAGACATAGGTTCCCAAGCACTCTCCTCCCCAGCAGAGACATGTGCAGGCTGTTGGGGACTGATCCTGCTTGTCTGGGTTCCCCCCCACAGCCTCAACTCAGGGGAAGCAGCCCCTGAGGCAAGACCTGCTGGAGGAGCCCTGCCCCCACACCATATAGGCGAGTGCACAGCCAGCAGGGAAGCGAGCCTCCTCGGGGGAAGAGGAGGCAGCCCAGCCCCGTCAAGCTGAAAGCCCTGCTTGCACGGAGCCAAGTGCGCCTCCAGTACGGCAGAGCTCTAGCTCTGCTCAGAGGCCCGATCTGGCAGACTTCCTGGCGCGAGGCTGCTCTGCCGTGGGCGAGCCTTGCCCAGACTTGCCTTGCTTTTAGGCTTCCTCCCCAGGAAGGAGCAAGCTGCGCGGGGCTGGGAGACGCCACTGGCGCTTTCCTGGCCTTAGCTCCGCTCCTGCCTTGCCTTTGCACCTAGGCCCCAGGCGTGCTAGGGGAGGGCTTAGGGGCTGGTGGGTCGCACACTGCCAAGGGCTCCAGCAGTGAGAGCTCTGTCAGAGGGAAGGGAAAGGCAACTGCAGGGCTCTTCCAGCGGTTACTTGGCCGCCCAGACTCAGCGCCGCACGGAGAGCACCAGGCTCCCAGGGCGCCTGGCTGGGGTCTGCAGTCCCGCACACCCGGAGGCTGACTCCGTGGGCGCCCAGCCAGTGCATGACAGACATAGGTTCCCAAGCACTCTCCTCCCCAGCAGAGACATGTGCAGGCTGTTGGGGACTGATCCTGCTTGTCTGGGTTCCCCCCCACAGCCTCAACTCTAGGGGAAGCAGCCCCTGAGGCAAGACCTGCTGGAGGAGCCCTGCCCCCACACCATATAGGCGAGTGCACAGCCAGCAGGGAAGCGAGCCTCCTCGGGGGAAGAGGAGGCAGCCCAGCCCCGTCAAGCTGAAAGCCCTGCTTGCACGGAGCCAAGTGCGCCTCCAGTACGGCAGAGCTCTAGCTCTGCTCAGAGGCCCGATCTGGCAGACTTCCTGGCGCGAGGCTGCTCTGCCGTGGGCGAGCCTTGCCCAGACTTGCCTTGCTTTTAGGCTTCCTCCCCAGGAAGGAGCAAGCTGCGCGGGGCTGGGAGACGCCACTGGCGCTTTCCTGGCCTTAGCTCCGCTCCTGCCTTGCCTTTGCACCTAGGCCCCAGGCGTGCTAGGTGAGGGCTTAGGGGCTGGTGGGTCGCACACTGCCAAGGGCTCCAGCAGTGAGAGCTCTGTCAGAGGGAAGGGAAAGGCAACTGCAGGGCTCTTCCAGCGGTTACTTGGCCGCCCAGACTCAGCGCCGCACGGAGAGCACCAGGCTCCCAGGGCGCCTGGCTGGGGTCTGCAGTCCCGCACACCCGGAGGCTGACTCCGTGGGCGCCCAGCCAGTGCATGACAGACATAGGTTCCCAAGCACTCTCCTCCCCAGCAGAGACATGTGCAGGCTGTTGGGGACTGATCCTGCTTGTCTGGGTTCCCCCCCACAGCCTCAACTCAGGGGAAGCAGCCCCTGAGGCAAGACCTGCTGGAGGAGCCCTGCCCCCACACCATATAGGCGAGTGCACAGCCAGCAGGGAAGCGAGCCTCCTCGGGGGAAGAGGAGGCAGCCCAGCCCCGTCAAGCTGAAAGCCCTGCTTGCACGGAGCCAAGTGCGCCTCCAGTACGGCAGAGCTCTAGCTCTGCTCAGAGGCCCGATCTGGCAGACTTCCTGGCGCGAGGCTGCTCTGCCGTGGGCGAGCCTTGCCCAGACTTGCCTTGCTTTTAGGCTTCCTCCCCAGGAAGGAGCAAGCTGCGCGGGGCTGGGAGACGCCACTGGCGCTTTCCTGGCCTTAGCTCCGCTCCTGCCTTGCCTTTGCACCTAGGCCCCAGGCGTGCTAGGGAGGGCTTAGGGGCTGGTGGGTCGCACACTGCCAAGGGCTCCAGCAGTGAGAGCTCTGTCAGAGGGAAGGGAAGGGCAACTGCAGGGCTCTTCCAGCGGTTACTTGGCCGCCCAGACTCAGCGCCGCACGGAGAGCACCAGGCTCCCAGGGCGCCTGGCTGGGGTCTGCAGTCCCGCACACCCGGAGGCTGACTCCGTGGGCGCCCAGCCAGTGCATGACAGACATAGGTTCCCAAGCACTCTCCTCCCCAGCAGAGACATGTGCAGGCTGTTGGGGACTGATCCTGCTTGTCTGGGTTCCCCCCCACAGCCTCAACTCAGGGGAAGCAGCCCCTGAGGCAAGACCTGCTGGAGGAGCCCTGCCCCCACACCATATAGGCGAGTGCACAGCCAGCAGGGAAGCGAGCCTCCTCGGGGGAAGAGGAGGCAGCCCAGCCCCGTCAAGCTGAAAGCCCTGCTTGCACGGAGCCAAGTGCGCCTCCAGTACGGCAGAGCTCTAGCTCTGCTCAGAGGCCCGATCTGGCAGACTTCCTGGCGCGAGGCTGCTCTGCCGTGGGCGAGCCTTGCCCAGACTTGCCTTGCTTTTAGGCTTCCTCCCCAGGAAGGAGCAAGCTGCGCGGGGCTGGGAGACGCCACTGGCGCTTTCCTGGCCTTAGCTCCGCTCCTGCCTTGCCTTTGCACCTAGGCCCCAGGCGTGCTAGGGAGGGCTTAGGGGCTGGTGGGTCGCACACTGCCAAGGGCTCCAGCAGTGAGAGCTCTGTCAGAGGGAAGGGAAGGGCAACTGCAGGGCTCTTCCAGCGGTTACTTGGCCGCCCAGACTCAGCGCCGCACGGAGAGCACCAGGCTCCCAGGGCGCCTGGCTGGGGTCTGCAGTCCCGCACACCCGGAGGCTGACTCCGTGGGCGCCCAGCCAGTGCATGACAGACATAGGTTCCCAAGCACTCTCCTCCCCAGCAGAGACATGTGCAGGCTGTTGGGGACTGATCCTGCTTGTCTGGGTTCCCCCCCACAGCCTCAACTCAGGGGAAGCAGCCCCTGAGGCAAGACCTGCTGGAGGAGCCCTGCCCCCACACCATATAGGCGAGTGCACAGCCAGCAGGGAAGCGAGCCTCCTCGGGGGAAGAGGAGGCAGCCCAGCCCCGTCAAGCTGAAAGCCCTGCTTGCACGGAGCCAAGTGCGCCTCCAGTACGGCAGAGCTCTAGCTCTGCTCAGAGGCCCGATCTGGCAGACTTCCTGGCGCGAGGCTGCTCTGCCGTGGGCGAGCCTTGCCCAGACTTGCCTTGCTTTTAGGCTTCCTCCCCAGGAAGGAGCAAGCTGCGCGGGGCTGGGAGACGCCACTGGCGCTTTCCTGGCCTTAGCTCCGCTCCTGCCTTGCCTTTGCACCTAGGCCCCAGGCGTGCTAGGGAGGGCTTAGGGGCTGGTGGGTCGCACACTGCCAAGGGCTCCAGCAGTGAGAGCTCTGTCAGAGGGAAGGGAAGGGCAACTGCAGGGCTCTTCCAGCGGTTACTTGGCCGCCCAGACTCAGCGCCGCACGGAGAGCACCAGGCTCCCAGGGCGCCTGGCTGGGGTCTGCAGTCCCGCACACCCGGAGGCTGACTCCGTGGGCGCCCAGCCAGTGCATGACAGACATAGGTTCCCAAGCACTCTCCTCCCCAGCAGAGACATGTGCAGGCTGTTGGGGACTGATCCTGCTTGTCTGGGTTCCCCCCCACAGCCTCAACTCAGGGGAAGCAGCCCCTGAGGCAAGACCTGCTGGAGGAGCCCTGCCCCCACACCATATAGGCGAGTGCACAGCCAGCAGGGAAGCGAGCCTCCTCGGGGGAAGAGGAGGCAGCCCAGCCCCGTCAAGCTGAAAGCCCTGCTTGCACGGAGCCAAGTGCGCCTCCAGTACGGCAGAGCTCTAGCTCTGCTCAGAGGCCCGATCTGGCAGACTTCCTGGCGCGAGGCTGCTCTGCCGTGGGCGAGCCTTGCCCAGACTTGCCTTGCTTTTAGGCTTCCTCCCCAGGAAGGAGCAAGCTGCGCGGGGCTGGGAGACGCCACTGGCGCTTTCCTGGCCTTAGCTCCGCTCCTGCCTTGCCTTTGCACCTAGGCCCCAGGCGTGCTAGGGAGGGCTTAGGGGCTGGTGGGTCGCACACTGCCAAGGGCTCCAGCAGTGAGAGCTCTGTCAGAGGGAAGGGAAGGGCAACTGCAGGGCTCTTCCAGCGGTTACTTGGCCGCCCAGACTCAGCGCCGCACGGAGAGCACCAGGCTCCCAGGGCGCCTGGCTGGGGTCTGCAGTCCCGCACACCCGGAGGCTGACTCCGTGGGCGCCCAGCCAGTGCATGACAGACATAGGTTCCCAAGCACTCTCCTCCCCAGCAGAGACATGTGCAGGCTGTTGGGGACTGATCCTGCTTGTCTGGGTTCCCCCCCACAGCCTCAACTCTGGGAAGCAGCCCCTGAGGCAAGACCTGCTGGAGGAGCCCTGCCCCCACACCATATAGGCGAGTGCACAGCCAGCAGGGAAGCGAGCCTCCTCGGGGGAAGAGGAGGCAGCCCAGCCCCGTCAAGCTGAAAGCCCTGCTTGCACGGAGCCAAGTGCGCCTCCAGTACGGCAGAGCTCTAGCTCTGCTCAGAGGCCCGATCTGGCAGACTTCCTGGCGCGAGGCTGCTCTGCCGTGGGCGAGCCTTGCCCAGACTTGCCTTGCTTTTAGGCTTCCTCCCCAGGAAGGAGCAAGCTGCGCGGGGCTGGGAGACGCCACTGGCGCTTTCCTGGCCTTAGCTCCGCTCCTGCCTTGCCTTTGCACCTAGGCCCCAGGCGTGCTAGGGAGGGCTTAGGGGCTGGTGGGTCGCACACTGCCAAGGGCTCCAGCAGTGAGAGCTCTGTCAGAGGGAAGGGAAGGGCAACTGCAGGGCTCTTCCAGCGGTTACTTGGCCGCCCAGACTCAGCGCCGCACGGAGAGCACCAGGCTCCCAGGGCGCCTGGCTGGGGTCTGCAGTCCCGCACACCCGGAGGCTGACTCCGTGGGCGCCCAGCCAGTGCATGACAGACATAGGTTCCCAAGCACTCTCCTCCCCAGCAGAGACATGTGCAGGCTGTTGGGGACTGATCCTGCTTGTCTGGGTTCCCCCCCACAGCCTCAACTCAGGGGAAGCAGCCCCTGAGGCAAGACCTGCTGGAGGAGCCCTGCCCCCACACCATATAGGCGAGTGCACAGCCAGCAGGGAAGCGAGCCTCCTCGGGGGAAGAGGAGGCAGCCCAGCCCCGTCAAGCTGAAAGCCCTGCTTGCACGGAGCCAAGTGCGCCTCCAGTACGGCAGAGCTCTAGCTCTGCTCAGAGGCCCGATCTGGCAGACTTCCTGGCGCGAGGCTGCTCTGCCGTGGGCGAGCCTTGCCCAGACTTGCCTTGTTTTAGGCTTCCTCCCCGGGAATGAGCAAGCTGCGTGGGGCTGGGAGACGCCACTGGCGCTTTCCTGGCCTTAGCTCCGCTCCTTCCTTGCCTTTGCACCTAGGCCCCAGGCGTGCTAGGGGAGGGCTTAGGGGCTGGTGGGTCGCACACTGCCAAGGGCTCCAGCAGTGAGAGCTCTGTCAGAGGGAAGGGAAAGGCAACTGCAGGGCTCTTCCCGCGGTTACTTGGCCGCCCAGACTCAGCGCCGCACGGAGAGCACCAGGCTCCCAGGGCGCCTGGCTGGGGTCTGCAGTCCCGCACACCCGGAGGCTGACTCCGTGGGCGCCCAGCCAGTGCATGACAGACATAGGTTCCCAAGCACTCTCCTCCCCAGCAGAGACATGTGCAGGCTGTTGGGGACTGATCCTGCTTGTCTGGGTTCCCCCCCACAGCCTCAACTCAGGGGAAGCAGCCCCTGAGGCAAGACCTGCTGGAGGAGCCCTGCCCCCACACCATATAGGCGAGTGCACAGCCAGCAGGGAAGCGAGCCTCCTCGGGGGAAGAGGAGGCAGCCCAGCCCCGTCAAGCTGAAAGCCCTGCTTGCACGGAGCCAAGTGCGCCTCCAGTACGGCAGAGCTCTAGCTCTGCTCAGAGGCCCGATCTGGCAGACTTCCTGGCGCGAGGCTGCTCTGCCGTGGGCGAGCCTTGCCCAGACTTGCCTTGCTTTTAGGCTTCCTCCCCAGGAAGGAGCAAGCTGCGCGGGGCTGGGAGACGCCACTGGCGCTTTCCTGGCCTTAGCTCCGCTCCTGCCTTGCCTTTGCACCTAGGCCCCAGGCGTGCTAGGGAGGGCTTAGGGGCTGGTGGGTCGCACACTGCCAAGGGCTCCAGCAGTGAGAGCTCTGTCAGAGGGAAGGGAAGGGCAACTGCAGGGCTCTTCCAGCGGTTACTTGGCCGCCCAGACTCAGCGCCGCACGGAGAGCACCAGGCTCCCAGGGCGCCTGGCTGGGGTCTGCAGTCCCGCACACCCGGAGGCTGACTCCGTGGGCGCCCAGCCAGTGCATGACAGACATAGGTTCCCAAGCACTCTCCTCCCCAGCAGAGACATGTGCAGGCTGTTGGGGACTGATCCTGCTTGTCTGGGTTCCCCCCCACAGCCTCAACTCAGGGGAAGCAGCCCCTGAGGCAAGACCTGCTGGAGGAGCCCTGCCCCCACACCATATAGGCGAGTGCACAGCCAGCAGGGAAGCGAGCCTCCTCGGGGGAAGAGGAGGCAGCCCAGCCCCGTCAAGCTGAAAGCCCTGCTTGCACGGAGCCAAGTGCGCCTCCAGTACGGCAGAGCTCTAGCTCTGCTCAGAGGCCCGATCTGGCAGACTTCCTGGCGCGAGGCTGCTCTGCCGTGGGCGAGCCTTGCCCAGACTTGCCTTGCTTTTAGGCTTCCTCCCCAGGAAGGAGCAAGCTGCGCGGGGCTGGGAGACGCCACTGGCGCTTTCCTGGCCTTAGCTCCGCTCCTGCCTTGCCTTTGCACCTAGGCCCCAGGCGTGCTAGGGGAGGGCTTAGGGGCTGGTGGGTCGCACACTGCCAAGGGCTCCAGCAGTGAGAGCTCTGTCAGAGGGAAGGGAAGGGCAACTGCAGGGCTCTTCCAGCGGTTACTTGGCCGCCCAGACTCAGCGCCGCACGGAGAGCACCAGGCTCCCAGGGCCCCTGGCTGGGGTCTGCAGTCCCGCACACCCGGAGGCTGACTCCGTGGGCGCCCAGCCAGTGCATGACAGACATAGGTTCCCAAGCACTCTCCTCCCCAGCAGAGACATGTGCAGGCTGTTGGGGACTGATCCTGCTTGTCTGGGTTCCCCCCCACAGCCTCAACTCAGGGGAAGCAGCCCCTGAGGCAAGACCTGCTGGAGGAGCCCTGCCCCCACACCATATAGGCGAGTGCACAGCCAGCAGGGAAGCGAGCCTCCTCGGGGGAAGAGGAGGCAGCCCAGCCCCGTCAAGCTGAAAGCCCTGCTTGCACGGAGCCAAGTGCGCCTCCAGTACGGCAGAGCTCTAGCTCTGCTCAGAGGCCCGATCTGGCAGACTTCCTGGCGCGAGGCTGCTCTGCCGTGGGCGAGCCTTGCCCAGACTTGCCTTGCTTTTAGGCTTCCTCCCCAGGAAGGAGCAAGCTGCGCGGGGCTGGGAGACGCCACTGGCGCTTTCCTGGCCTTAGCTCCGCTCCTGCCTTGCCTTTGCACCTAGGCCCCAGGCGTGCTAGGGGAGGGCTTAGGGGCTGGTGGGTCGCACACTGCCAAGGGCTCCAGCAGTGAGAGCTCTGTCAGAGGGAAGGGAAGGGCAACTGCAGGGCTCTTCCAGCGGTTACTTGGCCGCCCAGACTCAGCGCCGCACGGAGAGCACCAGGCTCCCAGGGCCCCT
This sequence comes from Rupicapra rupicapra, assembly GCA_963981305.1. Taxonomy (NCBI): domain Eukaryota; kingdom Metazoa; phylum Chordata; class Mammalia; order Artiodactyla; family Bovidae; genus Rupicapra; species Rupicapra rupicapra. Next base: position 230,083 of record CAXCFB010000008.1, on the reverse strand, counting down.
GGCTGGGGTCTGCAGTCCCGCACACCCGGAGGCTGACTCCGTGGGCGCCCAGCCAGTGCATGACAGACATAGGTTCCCAAGCACTCTCCTCCCCAGCAGAGACATGTGCAGGCTGTTGGGGACTGATCCTGCTTGTCTGGGTTCCCCCCCACAGCCTCAACTCAGGGGAAGCAGCCCCTGAGGCAAGACCTGCTGGAGGAGCCCTGCCCCCACACCATATAGGCGAGTGCACAGCCAGCAGGGAAGCGAGCCTCCTCGGGGGAAGAGGAGGCAGCCCAGCCCCGTCAAGCTGAAAGCCCTGCTTGCACGGAGCCAAGTGCGCCTCCAGTACGGCAGAGCTCTAGCTCTGCTCAGAGGCCCGATCTGGCAGACTTCCTGGCGCGAGGCTGCTCTGCCGTGGGCGAGCCTTGCCCAGACTTGCCTTGCTTTTAGGCTTCCTCCCCAGGAAGGAGCAAGCTGCGCGGGGCTGGGAGACGCCACTGGCGCTTTCCTGGCCTTAGCTCCGCTCCTGCCTTGCCTTTGCACCTAGGCCCCAGGCGTGCTAGGGGAGGGCTTAGGGGCTGGTGGGTCGCACACTGCCAAGGGCTCCAGCAGTGAGAGCTCTGTCAGAGGGAAGGGAAGGGCAACTGCAGGGCTCTTCCAGCGGTTACTTGGCCGCCCAGACTCAGCGCCGCACGGAGAGCACCAGGCTCCCAGGGCCCCTGGCTGGGGTCTGCAGTCCCGCACACCCGGAGGCTGACTCCGTGGGCGCCCAGCCAGTGCATGACAGACATAGGTTCCCAAGCACTCTCCTCCCCAGCAGAGACATGTGCAGGCTGTTGGGGACTGATCCTGCTTGTCTGGGTTCCCCCCCACAGCCTCAACTCAGGGGAAGCAGCCCCTGAGGCAAGACCTGCTGGAGGAGCCCTGCCCCCACACCATATAGGCGAGTGCACAGCCAGCAGGGAAGCGAGCCTCCTCGGGGGAAGAGGAGGCAGCCCAGCCCCGTCAAGCTGAAAGCCCTGCTTGCACGGAGCCAAGTGCGCCTCCAGTACGGCAGAGCTCTAGCTCTGCTCAGAGGCCCGATCTGGCAGACTTCCTGGCGCGAGGCTGCTCTGCCGTGGGCGAGCCTTGCCCAGACTTGCCTTGCTTTTAGGCTTCCTCCCCAGGAAGGAGCAAGCTGCGCGGGGCTGGGAGACGCCACTGGCGCTTTCCTGGCCTTAGCTCCGCTCCTGCCTTGCCTTTGCACCTAGGCCCCAGGCGTGCTAGGGGAGGGCTTAGGGGCTGGTGGGTCGCACACTGCCAAGGGCTCCAGCAGTGAGAGCTCTGTCAGAGGGAAGGGAAGGGCAACTGCAGGGCTCTTCCAGCGGTTACTTGGCCGCCCAGACTCAGCGCCGCACGGAGAGCACCAGGCTCCCAGGGCCCCTGGCTGGGGTCTGCAGTCCCGCACACCCGGAGGCTGACTCCGTGGGCGCCCAGCCAGTGCATGACAGACATAGGTTCCCAAGCACTCTCCTCCCCAGCAGAGACATGTGCAGGCTGTTGGGGACTGATCCTGCTTGTCTGGGTTCCCCCCCACAGCCTCAACTCAGGGGAAGCAGCCCCTGAGGCAAGACCTGCTGGAGGAGCCCTGCCCCCACACCATATAGGCGAGTGCACAGCCAGCAGGGAAGCGAGCCTCCTCGGGGGAAGAGGAGGCAGCCCAGCCCCGTCAAGCTGAAAGCCCTGCTTGCACGGAGCCAAGTGCGCCTCCAGTACGGCAGAGCTCTAGCTCTGCTCAGAGGCCCGATCTGGCAGACTTCCTGGCGCGAGGCTGCTCTGCCGTGGGCGAGCCTTGCCCAGACTTGCCTTGCTTTTAGGCTTCCTCCCCAGGAAGGAGCAAGCTGCGCGGGGCTGGGAGACGCCACTGGCGCTTTCCTGGCCTTAGCTCCGCTCCTGCCTTGCCTTTGCACCTAGGCCCCAGGCGTGCTAGGGGAGGGCTTAGGGGCTGGTGGGTCGCACACTGCCAAGGGCTCCAGCAGTGAGAGCTCTGTCAGAGGGAAGGGAAGGGCAACTGCAGGGCTCTTCCAGCGGTTACTTGGCCGCCCAGACTCAGCGCCGCACGGAGAGCACCAGGCTCCCAGGGCCCCTGGCTGGGGTCTGCAGTCCCGCACACCCGGAGGCTGACTCCGTGGGCGCCCAGCCAGTGCATGACAGACATAGGTTCCCAAGCACTCTCCTCCCCAGCAGAGACATGTGCAGGCTGTTGGGGACTGATCCTGCTTGTCTGGGTTCCCCCCCACAGCCTCAACTCAGGGGAAGCAGCCCCTGAGGCAAGACCTGCTGGAGGAGCCCTGCCCCCACACCATATAGGCGAGTGCACAGCCAGCAGGGAAGCGAGCCTCCTCGGGGGAAGAGGAGGCAGCCCAGCCCCGTCAAGCTGAAAGCCCTGCTTGCACGGAGCCAAGTGCGCCTCCAGTACGGCAGAGCTCTAGCTCTGCTCAGAGGCCCGATCTGGCAGACTTCCTGGCGCGAGGCTGCTCTGCCGTGGGCGAGCCTTGCCCAGACTTGCCTTGCTTTTAGGCTTCCTCCCCAGGAAGGAGCAAGCTGCGCGGGGCTGGGAGACGCCACTGGCGCTTTCCTGGCCTTAGCTCCGCTCCTGCCTTGCCTTTGCACCTAGGCCCCAGGCGTGCTAGGGGAGGGCTTAGGGGCTGGTGGGTCGCACACTGCCAAGGGCTCCAGCAGTGAGAGCTCTGTCAGAGGGAAGGGAAGGGCAACTGCAGGGCTCTTCCAGCGGTTACTTGGCCGCCCAGACTCAGCGCCGCACGGAGAGCACCAGGCTCCCAGGGCCCCTGGCTGGGGTCTGCAGTCCCGCACACCCGGAGGCTGACTCCGTGGGCGCCCAGCCAGTGCATGACAGACATAGGTTCCCAAGCACTCTCCTCCCCAGCAGAGACATGTGCAGGCTGTTGGGGACTGATCCTGCTTGTCTGGGTTCCCCCCCACAGCCTCAACTCAGGGGAAGCAGCCCCTGAGGCAAGACCTGCTGGAGGAGCCCTGCCCCCACACCATATAGGCGAGTGCACAGCCAGCAGGGAAGCGAGCCTCCTCGGGGGAAGAGGAGGCAGCCCAGCCCCGTCAAGCTGAAAGCCCTGCTTGCACGGAGCCAAGTGCGCCTCCAGTACGGCAGAGCTCTAGCTCTGCTCAGAGGCCCGATCTGGCAGACTTCCTGGCGCGAGGCTGCTCTGCCGTGGGCGAGCCTTGCCCAGACTTGCCTTGCTTTTAGGCTTCCTCCCCAGGAAGGAGCAAGCTGCGCGGGGCTGGGAGACGCCACTGGCGCTTTCCTGGCCTTAGCTCCGCTCCTGCCTTGCCTTTGCACCTAGGCCCCAGGCGTGCTAGGGGAGGGCTTAGGGGCTGGTGGGTCGCACACTGCCAAGGGCTCCAGCAGTGAGAGCTCTGTCAGAGGGAAGGGAAGGGCAACTGCAGGGCTCTTCCAGCGGTTACTTGGCCGCCCAGACTCAGCGCCGCACGGAGAGCACCAGGCTCCCAGGGCCCCTGGCTGGGGTCTGCAGTCCCGCACACCCGGAGGCTGACTCCGTGGGCGCCCAGCCAGTGCATGACAGACATAGGTTCCCAAGCACTCTCCTCCCCAGCAGAGACATGTGCAGGCTGTTGGGGACTGATCCTGCTTGTCTGGGTTCCCCCCCACAGCCTCAACTCAGGGGAAGCAGCCCCTGAGGCAAGACCTGCTGGAGGAGCCCTGCCCCCACACCATATAGGCGAGTGCACAGCCAGCAGGGAAGCGAGCCTCCTCGGGGGAAGAGGAGGCAGCCCAGCCCCGTCAAGCTGAAAGCCCTGCTTGCACGGAGCCAAGTGCGCCTCCAGTACGGCAGAGCTCTAGCTCTGCTCAGAGGCCCGATCTGGCAGACTTCCTGGCGCGAGGCTGCTCTGCCGTGGGCGAGCCTTGCCCAGACTTGCCTTGCTTTTAGGCTTCCTCCCCAGGAAGGAGCAAGCTGCGCGGGGCTGGGAGACGCCACTGGCGCTTTCCTGGCCTTAGCTCCGCTCCTGCCTTGCCTTTGCACCTAGGCCCCAGGCGTGCTAGGGGAGGGCTTAGGGGCTGGTGGGTCGCACACTGCCAAGGGCTCCAGCAGTGAGAGCTCTGTCAGAGGGAAGGGAAGGGCAACTGCAGGGCTCTTCCAGCGGTTACTTGGCCGCCCAGACTCAGCGCCGCACGGAGAGCACCAGGCTCCCAGGGCCCCTGGCTGGGGTCTGCAGTCCCGCACACCCGGAGGCTGACTCCGTGGGCGCCCAGCCAGTGCATGACAGACATAGGTTCCCAAGCACTCTCCTCCCCAGCAGAGACATGTGCAGGCTGTTGGGGACTGATCCTGCTTGTCTGGGTTCCCCCCCACAGCCTCAACTCAGGGGAAGCAGCCCCTGAGGCAAGACCTGCTGGAGGAGCCCTGCCCCCACACCATATAGGCGAGTGCACAGCCAGCAGGGAAGCGAGCCTCCTCGGGGGAAGAGGAGGCAGCCCAGGCCCGTCAAGCTGAAAGCCCTGCTTGCACGGAGCCAAGTGCGCCTCCAGTACGGCAGAGCTCTAGCTCAGCTCAGAGGCCCGATCTGGCAGACTTCCTGGCGCGATGCTGCTCTGCCGTGGGCGAGCCTTGCCCAGACTTGCCTTGCTTTTATGCTTCCTCCCCAGGAAGAAGCAAGCTGCACGGGGCTGGGAGACGCCACTGGCGCTTTCCTGGCCTTAGCTCCGCTCCTGCCTTGCCTTTGCACCTAGGCCCCAGGCGTGCTATGTGAGGGCTTAGGGGCTGGTGGGTCGCACAATGCCAAGGATTCCAGCAGTTAGAGCTCTGTCAGAGGGAAGGTATGGGGCAACTGCAGGGCTCTTCCAGCGGTTACTTGGCCACCCAGACTCAGCGCCGCACGGAGAGCACCAGGATCCCAGGGCGCCTGGCTGGGGTCTGCAGTCCCCCACACCCGGAGGTGACTCCGTGGGCGCCCAGCCAGTGCATGACAGACATAGGTTCCCAAGCACTCTCCTCCCCAGCAGAGACATGTGCAGGCTGTTGGGGACTGATCCTGCTTGTCTGGGTTCCCCCCCACAGCCTCAACTCAGGGGAAGCAGCCCCTGAGGCAAGACCTGCTGGAGGAGCCCTGCCCCCACACCATATAGGCGAGTGCACAGCCAGCAGGGAAGCGAGCCTCCTCGGGGGAAGAGGAGGCAGCCCAGGCCCGTCAAGCTGAAAGCCCTGCTTGCACGGAGCCAAGTGCGCCTCCAGTACGGCAGAGCTCTAGCTCAGCTCAGAGGCCCGATCTGGCAGACTTCCTGGCGCGAGGCTGCTCTGCAGTGGGCGAGCCTTGCCCAGACTTGCCTTGCTTTTATGCTTCCTCCCCAGGAAGAAGCAAGCTGCACGGGGCTGGGAGACGCCACTGGCGCTTTCCTGGCCTTAGCTCAGCTCCTGCCTTGCCTTTGCACCTAGGCCCCAGGCGTGCTAGGGGAGGGCTTAGGGGCTGGTGGGTCGCACAATGCCAAGGGCTCCAGCAGTGAGAGCTCTGTCAGAGGGAAGGTATGGGGCAACTGCAGGGCTCTTCCAGCGGTTACTTGGCCGCCCAGACTCAGCGCCGCTCGGAGAGCACCAGGATCCCAGGGCGCCTGGCTGGGGTCTGCAGTCCCCCACACCCGGAGGTGACTCCGTGGGCGCCCAGCCAGTGCATGACAGACATAGGTTCCCAAGCACTCTCCTCCCCAGCAGAGACATGTGCAGGCTGTTGGGGACTGATCCTGCTTGTCTGGGTTCCCCCCCACAGCCTCAACTCAGGGGAAGCAGCCCCTGAGGCAGGACCTGCTGGAGGAGCCCTGCCCCCGCACCATATAGGCGAGTGCACAGCCAGCAGGGAAGCGAGCCTCCTCGGGGGAAGAGGAGGCAGCCCAGCCCCGTCAAGCTGAATGCCCTGCTTGCACGGAGCCAAGTGCGCCTCCATACGGCAGAGCTCTAGCTCTGCTCAGAGGCCCGATCTGGCAGACTTCCTGGCGCGAGGCTGCTCTGCCGTGGGCGAGCCTTGCCCAGACTTGCCTTGCTTTTAGGCTTCCTCCCCAGGAAGGAGCAAGCTGCGCGGGGCTGGGAGACGCCACTGGCGCTTTCCTGGCCTTAGCTCCGCTCCTGCCTTGCCTTTGCACCTAGGCCCCAGGCGTGCTAGGGGAGGGCTTAGGGGCTGGTGGGTCGCACACTGCCAAGGGCTCCAGCAGTGAGAGCTCTGTCAGAGGGAAGGGAAGGGCAACTGCAGGGCTCTTCCAGCGGTTACTTGGCCGCCCAGACTCAGCGCCGCACGGAGAGCACCAGGCTCCCAGGGCCCCTGGCTGGGGTCTGCAGTCCCGCACACCCGGAGGCTGACTCCGTGGGCGCCCAGCCAGTGCATGACAGACATAGGTTCCCAAGCACTCTCCTCCCCAGCAGAGACATGTGCAGGCTGTTGGGGACTGATCCTGCTTGTCTGGGTTCCCCCCCACAGCCTCAACTCAGGGGAAGCAGCCCCTGAGGCAAGACCTGCTGGAGGAGCCCTGCCCCCACACCATATAGGCGAGTGCACAGCCAGCAGGGAAGCGAGCCTCCTCGGGGGAAGAGGAGGCAGCCCAGCCCCGTCAAGCTGAAAGCCCTGCTTGCACGGAGCCAAGTGCGCCTCCAGTACGGCAGAGCTCTAGCTCTGCTCAGAGGCCCGATCTGGCAGACTTCCTGGCGCGAGGCTGCTCTGCCGTGGGCGAGCCTTGCCCAGACTTGCCTTGCTTTTAGGCTTCCTCCCCAGGAAGGAGCAAGCTGCGCGGGGCTGGGAGACGCCACTGGCGCTTTCCTGGCCTTAGCTCCGCTCCTGCCTTGCCTTTGCACCTAGGCCCCAGGCGTGCTAGGGGAGGGCTTAGGGGCTGGTGGGTCGCACACTGCCAAGGGCTCCAGCAGTGAGAGCTCTGTCAGAGGGAAGGGAAGGGCAACTGCAGGGCTCTTCCAGCGGTTACTTGGCCGCCCAGACTCAGCGCCGCACGGAGAGCACCAGGCTCCCAGGGCCCCTGGCTGGGGTCTGCAGTCCCGCACACCCGGAGGCTGACTCCGTGGGCGCCCAGCCAGTGCATGACAGACATAGGTTCCCAAGCACTCTCCTCCCCAGCAGAGACATGTGCAGGCTGTTGGGGACTGATCCTGCTTGTCTGGGTTCCCCCCCACAGCCTCAACTCAGGGGAAGCAGCCCCTGAGGCAAGACCTGCTGGAGGAGCCCTGCCCCCACACCATATAGGCGAGTGCACAGCCAGCAGGGAAGCGAGCCTCCTCGGGGGAAGAGGAGGCAGCCCAGCCCCGTCAAGCTGAAAGCCCTGCTTGCACGGAGCCAAGTGCGCCTCCAGTACGGCAGAGCTCTAGCTCTGCTCAGAGGCCCGATCTGGCAGACTTCCTGGCGCGAGGCTGCTCTGCCGTGGGCGAGCCTTGCCCAGACTTGCCTTGCTTTTAGGCTTCCTCCCCAGGAAGGAGCAAGCTGCGCGGGGCTGGGAGACGCCACTGGCGCTTTCCTGGCCTTAGCTCCGCTCCTGCCTTGCCTTTGCACCTAGGCCCCAGGCGTGCTAGGGGAGGGCTTAGGGGCTGGTGGGTCGCACACTGCCAAGGGCTCCAGCAGTGAGAGCTCTGTCAGAGGGAAGGGAAGGGCAAGTGCAGGGCTCTTCCAGCGGTTACTTGGCCGCCCAGACTCAGCGCCGCACGGAGAGCACCAGGCTCCCAGGGCCCCTGGCTGGGGTCTGCAGTCCCGCACACCCGGAGGCTGACTCCGTGGGCGCCCAGCCAGTGCATGACAGACATAGGTTCCCAAGCACTCTCCTCCCCAGCAGAGACATGTGCAGGCTGTTGGGGACTGATCCTGCTTGACTGGGTTCCCCCCCACAGCCTCAACTCAGGGGAAGCAGCCCCTGAGGCAAGACCTGCTGGAGGAGCCCTGCCCCCACACCATATAGGCGAGTGCACAGCCAGCAGGGAAGCGAGCCTCCTCGGGGGAAGAGGAGGCAGCCCAGCCCCGTCAAGCTGAAAGCCCTGCTTGCACGGAGCCAAGTGCGCCTCCAGTACGGCAGAGCTCTAGCTCTGCTCAGAGGCCCGATCTGGCAGACTTCCTGGCGCGAGGCTGCTCTGCCGTGGGCGAGCCTTGCCCAGACTTGCCTTGCTTTTAGGCTTCCTCCCCAGGAAGGAGCAAGCTGCGCGGGGCTGGGAGAAGCCACTGGCGCTTTCCTGGCCTTAGCTCCGCTCCTGCCTTGCCTTTGCACCTAGGCCCCAGGCGTGCTAGGGGAGGGCTTAGGGGCTGGTGGGTCGCACACGGCCAAGGGCTCCAGCAGTGAGAGCTCTGTCAGAGGGAAGGGAAGGGCAAGTGCAGGGCTCTTCCAGCGGTTACTTGGCCGCCCAGACTCAGCGCCGCACGGAGAGCACCAGGCTCCCAGGGCCCCTGGCTGGGGTCTGCAGTCCCGCACACCCGGAGGCTGACTCCGTGGGCGCCCAGCCAGTGCATGACAGACATAGGTTCCCAAGCACTCTCCTCCCCAGCAGAGACATGTGCAGGCTGTTGGGGACTGATCCTGCTTGACTGGGTTCCCCCCCACAGCCTCAACTCAGGGGAAGCAGCCCCTGAGGCAAGACCTGCTGGAGGAGCCCTGCCCCCACACCATATAGGCGAGTGCACAGCCAGCAGGGAAGCGAGCCTCCTCGGGGGAAGAGGAGGCAGCCCAGCCCCGTCAAGCTGAAAGCCCTGCTTGCACGGAGCCAAGTGCGCCTCCAGTACGGCAGAGCTCTAGCTCTGCTCAGAGGCCCGATCTGGCAGACTTCCTGGCGCGAGGCTGCTCTGCCGTGGGCGAGCCTTGCCCAGACTTGCCTTGCTTTTAGGCTTCCTCCCCAGGAAGGAGCAAGCTGCGCGGGGCTGGGAGACGCCACTGGCGCTTTCCTGGCCTTAGCTCCGCTCCTGCCTTGCCTTTGCACCTAGGCCCCAGGCGTGCTAGGGGAGGGCTTAGGGGCTGGTGGGTCGCACACGGCCAAGGGCTCCAGCAGTGAGAGCTCTGTCAGAGGGAAGGGAAGGGCAACTGCAGGGCTCTTCCAGCGGTTACTTGGCCGCCCAGACTCAGCGCCGCACGGAGAGCACCAGGCTCCCAGGGCCCCTGGCTGGGGTCTGCAGTCCCGCACACCCGGAGGCTGACTCCGTGGGCGCCCAGCCAGTGCATGACAGACATAGGTTCCCAAGCACTCTCCTCCCCAGCAGAGACATGTGCAGGCTGTTGGGGACTGATCCTGCTTGTCTGGGTTCCCCCCCACAGCCTCAACTCAGGGGAAGCAGCCCCTGAGGCAAGACCTGCTGGAGGAGCCCTGCCCCCACACCATATAGGCGAGTGCACAGCCAGCAGGGAAGCGAGCCTCCTCGGGGGAAGAGGAGGCAGCCCAGCCCCGTCAAGCTGAAAGCCCTGCTTGCACGGAGCCAAGTGCGCCTCCAGTACGGCAGAGCTCTAGCTCTGCTCAGAGGCCCGATCTGGCAGACTTCCTGGCGCGAGGCTGCTCTGCCGTGGGCGAGCCTTGCCCAGACTTGCCTTGCTTTTAGGCTTCCTCCCCAGGAAGGAGCAAGCTGCGCGGGGCTGGGAGACGCCACTGGCGCTTTCCTGGCCTTAGCTCCGCTCCTGCCTTGCCTTTGCACCTAGGCCCCAAGCGTGCTAGGGGAGGGCTTAGGGGCTGGTGGGTCGCACACGGCCAAGGGCTCCAGCAGTGAGAGCTCTGTCAGAGGGAAGGGAAGGGCAAGTGCAGGGCTCTTCCAGCGGTTACTTGGCCGCCCAGACTCAGCGCCGCACGGAGAGCACCAGGCTCCCAGGGCCCCTGGCTGGGGTCTGCAGTCCCGCACACCCGGAGGCTGACTCCGTGGGCGCCCAGCCAGTGCATGACAGACATAGGTTCCCAAGCACTCTCCTCCCCAGCAGAGACATGTGCAGGCTGTTGGGGACTGATCCTGCTTGACTGGGTTCCCCCCCACAGCCTCAACTCAGGGGAAGCAGCCCCTGAGGCAAGACCTGCTGGAGGAGCCCTGCCCCCACACCATATAGGCGAGTGCACAGCCAGCAGGGAAGCGAGCCTCCTCGGGGGAAGAGGAGGCAGCCCAGCCCCGTCAAGCTGAAAGCCCTGCTTGCACGGAGCCAAGTGCGCCTCCAGTACGGCAGAGCTCTAGCTCTGCTCAGAGGCCCGATCTGGCAGACTTCCTGGCGCGAGGCTGCTCTGCCGTGGGCGAGCCTTGCCCAGACTTGCCTTGCTTTTAGGCTTCCTCCCCAGGAAGGAGCAAGCTGCGCGGGGCTGGGAGACGCCACTGGCGCTTTCCTGGCCTTAGCTCCGCTCCTGCCTTGCCTTTGCACCTAGGCCCCAGGCGTGCTAGGGGAGGGCTTAGGGGCTGGTGGGTCGCACACTGCCAAGGGCTCCAGCAGTGAGAGCTCTGTCAGAGGGAAGGGAAGGGCAAGTGCAGGGCTCTTCCAGCGGTTACTTGGCCGCCCAGACTCAGCGCCGCACGGAGAGCACCAGGCTCCCAGGGCCCCTGGCTGGGGTCTGCAGTCCCGCACACCCGGAGGCTGACTCCGTGGGCGCCCAGCCAGTGCATGACAGACATAGGTTCCCAAGCACTCTCTGCTACAGCAGAGACATGTGCAGGTTGTTGGGGACTGATGATTCGTGTCTGGGTTCCCGCCCACAGCCTCAACCTAGGGGAAGCAGCCCCTGAGGCAAGACCTGCTGGAGGAGCCCTGCCCCCACACCATATAGGCGAGTGCACAGCCAGCAGGGAAGCGAGCCTCCTCGGGGGAAGAGGAGGCAGCCCAGCCCCGTCAAGCTGAAAGCCCTGCTTGCACGGAGCCAAGTGCGCCTCCAGTACGGCAGAGCTCTAGCTCTGCTCAGAGGCCCGATCTGGCAGACTTCCTGGCGCGAGGCTGCTCTGCCGTGGGCGAGCCTTGCCCAGACTTGCCTTGCTTTTAGGCTTCCTCCCCAGGAAGGAGCAAGCTGCGCGGGGCTGGGAGAAGCCACTGGCGCTTTCCTGGCCTTAGCTCCGCTCCTGCCTTGCCTTTGCACCTAGGCCCCAGGCGTGCTAGGGGAGGGCTTAGGGGCTGGTGGGTCGCACACTGCCAAGGGCTCCAGCAGTGAGAGTTCTGTCAGAGGGAAGGGAAGGGCTACTGCAGGGCTCTTTCAGCGGTTTCTTGGCCGCCCAGACTCAGCGCCGCACGGAGAGCACCAGGCTCCCAGGGCCCCTGGCTGGGGTCTGCAGTCCCGCACACCCGGAGGCTGACTCCGTGGGCGCCCAGCCAGTGCATGACAGACATAGGTTCCCAAGCACTCTCCTCCCCAGCAGAGACATGTGCAGGCTGTTGGGGACTGATCCTGCTTGTCTGGGTTCCCGCCCACAGCCCCAACTCAGGGGAAGCAGCCCCTGAGGCAAGACCTGCTGGAGGAGCCCTGCCCCCACACCATATAGGCGAGTGCACAGCCAGCAGGGAAGCGAGCCTCCTCGGGGGAAGAGGAGGCAGCCCAGCCCCGTCAAGCTGAAAGCCCTGCTTGCACGGAGCCAAGTGCGCCTCCAGTACGGCAGAGCTCTAGCTCTGCTCAGAGGCCCGATCTGGCAGACTTCCTGGCGCGAGGCTGCTCTGCCGTGGGCGAGCCTTGCCCAGACTTGCCTTGCTTTTAGGCTTCCTCCCCAGGAAGGAGCAAGCTGCGCGGGGCTGGGAGACGCCACTGGCGCTTTCCTGGCCTTAGCTCCGCTCCTGCCTTGCCTTTGCACCTAGGCCCCAGGCGTGCTAGGGGAGGGCTTAGGGGCTGGTGGGTCGCACACTGCCAAGGGCTCCAGCAGTGAGAGCTCTGTCAGAGGGAAGGGAAGGGCAACTGCAACACTCCTCCAGCTGTTTCTTGGGCGCCCAGACTCAGGGCCTCACGGAGAGCACCAGGCTCCCAGGGCCCCTGGCTGGGGTCTGCAGTCCCGCACACCCGGAGGCTGACTCCGTGGGCGCCCAGCCAGTGCATGACAGACATAGGTTCCCAAGCACTCTCCTCCCCAGCAGAGACATGTGCAGTGGTTGGGGACTGATCCTGCGTGTCTGGGTTCCCGCCCACAGCCCCAACTCAGGCGAAGCAGCCCCTGAGGCAAGACCTGCTGGAGGAGCCCTGCCCCCACTCCTGATAGGCGAGTGCACAGCCAGCAGGGAAGCAAGCCTCCTCGGGGGAAGAGGAGGCAGCCCAGCCCCGTCAAGCTGAAAGCCCTGCTTGCACGGAGCCAAGTGCGCCTCCAGAGCGGCAGAGCTCTAGCTCTGCTCAGAGGCCCGATCTGGCAGACTTCCTGGCGCGAGGCTGCTCTGCCGTGGGCGAGCCTTGCGCAGACTTGCCTTGATTTTAGTCTTCCTCCCCAGGAAGAAGCAAGCTGCACGGGGCTGGGAGACGCCACTGGCGCTTTCCTGGGCTCAGCTCCGCTCCTGCCTTGCCTTTGCACCAAGGCCGCCGGCGTCATAGGGGAGGGCTTAGGGGTGTTGGTTTGCATACTGCCAAGGGCTCCAGCAGTGAGAGCTCTGTCAGAGGGAAGGGAATGGCAACTGCAGGGCTCTTCCAGCGGTCACATCGCCGCCCAGACTCATCGCCGCACGGAGAGCACCAGGCTCCCAGGGCCCCTGGCTGGGGTCTGCAGTCCCGCACACCCGGAGGCTGACTCCGTGGGCGCCCAGCCAGTGCATGATAGACGTAGGTTCCCTAGCACTCTCCTCCCCAGCAGAGACATATGCAGGAAGTTGGGGACTGATCCTGAGTGTCTGGGTTCCCGCCCCCAGCCCCAACTCAGGGGAAGCAGCCCCTGAGGCAAGACCTGCTGGAGGAGCCCTGCCCCCACGCCTGAAAGGCGAGTGCCTCCAGAGCGGCAGAGCTCTAGCTCTGCTCAGAGGCCGATCTGGCAGACTTCCTGGCGCGAGGCTGCTCTGCCCTGGGCGAACCTTGCCCAGACTTGCCTCGCTGCTATTCTTCCTACCCATGAAGGAGCGGACTTCGCGAAGTTGGGAGACGTCACTGGCGCCTTCCTAGCCTCAGCTCTGCTCCTGCGTTGCCTTTGCAGCTATGCCCCAGGCGTCCTTTGGGATGGCTTATGGGCCGGTGGGTTCCTCACTGCCAAGGGCTCCCATAGTGAAAGGTCTGTTCGAGGGAATCGATGGGTACATTTGGAGTACATCCTGTATCAGATGTGAGGCCCACACCTTCACCCTGATCGCTCACTCTGAACCCTCACCCCGTACCGTTACCCTCACCCACACCCTAACCCTGAACCCTCACCCTCACCCTCTGCCTGAACCCTTACTCTCATCCTGAATCCTAACCCTCACCCTGAATCCTTACCCTCACCCTCACCCTGAACCCTAACAAATTTGGAGGGCTGTTCCACGATCTCTAACCTTTACCCTACCCTAACCCGACACCCTATCCACATCCTACGCCTAACCCACATCATAGTCACGCCCTCAACCCTATACTTACCCTATACCTACCCGCATCTTCTTCATTTTTGACACTTCCCATGCATAACAAAAGACGAGGTTGTAAGGTTTCAAACATGGATCCAAGACCCATTATCCACATAAAAGGGATATAAGTCCTGTGATCACATCATTTAAATCTCTTGCATCACCAAAATACCTCTCCACCACGTATCCAGTCGCCACTGATGGATCACATCTATCTCATACATTTTCTAACTTAGCAATCAAATACGCACCAGGACTCTGGGTAATTATATAGACAAGATTTATTTATACCATAAATATTTCAACAAATTCCACTTTCTACGATGAGTTCAATCTTCACAAAAGTAGGATGAACAGCACCTGTTTCCACTAGGATCCATAGCATTGCACAAGGTGACAGTGAGCGTGAAAATCTTAATGATGACCACCAGAAAGGTCAGCACGGTTGATATCACAGATTTTTCAGTGTTTCAATACAAGTTCTACCCAAATCCATAAAGAAAGACATATGCATCGGAAACTACAAATTGAAAGCAAGTCTATTGAGATAAATATTGGACATCAATTGTATGAATCTTTAAGGCACAACTGCAGACATTCTTCAGACATTCTTCAAATTCATAGAATGACAACAAAGTATGGCTCCGTACAATCCATTCGGTTTTATAAACCACTCATGAATAACCTCACAAGCCATTGAAAACCAGATGACAATTCAAATAGCTTTGATCTACAAACAAGGCTGTAAGACAGAAAGTTAAAATCGAAATACGTGAAGTAAATCCTCAATAGATATGAAAACATCCCATGGTAGTGAAGTCAATTAGCATTAGTTATTAGGGCTTTCATGCACAGACTCATCTCTGATCGATGTGATCCCAATTCATATTTGGCAAAAAATATGAAACCTGATCTTAACAGTCATATTATTTTTCTTTGTACCCCTAAAAAGAAAAATGAACATGAAAAACTAAATTAAGCTTGGAGGCTCACATTTCCCAATCGGTATACAAAGCAACAGCATGTCAAACTTTCTAATTCACATATGCATTTAAATGAAATTGGATGAAATACCCCTAAATAAACACATACTTCTATGCCCAATGTTTCACAAGGCAGAAAACGCTCAATGAATGAAACTGAGAGGGTAACAGCCAGGAAGGCCAGGGGTCTCCAAAGGGAGGAAATGGGGTGCAAGTGTCAGACAGTTGTTATCTGTCACCTCCGAGGCAGGAGGAAACAAGCTGTTATCTTTTTTCCCCTTCTTGATACAAATTTAAAAAGGTTTTCTCTTACAATTCTGTGTTGCTATAATAACACATGGTTCCGCCTGAACTTCACTTTTCTCATACTTTGAGCTGACCAAGGCATTTTTCTCATGGAAAGGTTTGCCTTAAGCTATGTGAATGTACTATGTACTTACCCTAGACTCTATCTTCAAGTAGGTTCTGCCTAAAGGCTCAGAACTGACTTGACAAACCAATATGCTTTACTCACACATGGTTCTCCTGATCTATGTGAATGAAGCTATCCATTTGCTCATATCAATCGTTTTATGGCCCAGGATGACTCACCTGGTGCCACGGTCATCTCCATATATCTTGTGGGTGAGGGGTCTGCTGCCATTCCTTTCTCTAATGAGTAGACTGCTAGTAGCTAGATAACATCCAGCCAAAGATGAGTAGGGGGCACTCTTTCTGCCCCCTTCTGATGTCTATGTCAGAAGCTTTCTCTCTTTTATACTTTAATAAACCGTTGGGACACAAAAGCTCTGACTGATCAAGCCTCATCACTGGCCCCGGGTTGAATTCTTCCTCTAAGGAGCCCAAGAATTCAAGCATCTTTCACGGTTAGACAACAACCTTTCCAAACTATGGTCTTTTCAAAAAAAATGATGATAAGTGATGAGTATGCATATGTCTACGAATGAAATGGGACCTATATGTCAAACCACATAAAAATATATCTTCCCTCAACATACATATAACACAACCAGGCCTTCATATGCATCGATTCTCCAACTATCAAGTCATACAAATATGGATGTAAAATATCACAATACATTCCAAAGTTTAAAAGTGATGGATATTGACTTTCGCCCGCTGGTGCTTCTTTTTATGTCATCTCCATTATATTAGCTATGACAACGAATCATGTGCTGTGCGAAGTCACTTACATTGTGTCTAACTCCTTGGGATCATATGGACTAGGCCCCACCAGGCTCCTCTCTCCATGAGATTCTCTAGGCAAGAATACTGGAGTGGGTTGCCATGCTCTCCCTCAGGAGATCTTCCTGCCCCAGGGATCGAATCCATACCTCCCATGTCTCCTGCATGGGTATGTTCTGCATGTTCTTTACCACTAGAACCACCTGGGAAGCCCCAAGACACATGAACATCAGTGGATTTGGGGATCCACGGGGCATATACAGAACCATTCCTCCAATAAAACTTTAAAATCTCAAACAAAACATGAGTATATGTGTTCACAAACTTCATGGAGCAAGGGTTTCTTTGATCTGAAAACTGGAGTCGATGAAGGACTGTGTGAAGAATACTTCAAAGTCTATTTGGCAAACACAGCCTACGTTGGCTATATTTAGTCCTCAGATGAATGGAATGTCATGAGTACTGGGTGTTTCAAATAAGTAGCCTGTGAAGCTGTTTACACTTATTGGGATGCGTGGTATACCACATTCACACATTTCAGTAGCATTGGTGCAAAAACGATACACTTCTCAGGGGAAGCTTCTACATGGACTCTTGGGATCAGAGCTCTAACTCATACACACATACTTTTCCTTCTAAAATGATCCTGCATGATAAGCAAACAAAACACTGGATGAACACCTAGACGGTGAGCTCTGTACTAAATGATTTGAAAGCCAGTGGATGGAATGAGCTGATGAGGAAGACTACAAACGAGTCATCTTCTTCAACTTGGTCAAACTGCTCATAGTCATACAAGTGAATGAAAAGTTGAGCCTGTTGTCATTAAATCTGTTTAAAAGAAATAGAATAATAAAACAAATTAGTAAATCTTATTTTCTTAATAAACATTGTATTATTTCTGCACAGTTTTGTTACTGGCATGAATAGAATATCTACAATAATAACTTGTCACAGTGAAATGGATTCACATTCGATATCGATTCACATCTATAATTGATGCCATAGCTGTTTGATACTATTGCTTGAATGAATGCAACTTATGTGACTTCACAAACTATAAACACGACTAACATAATAGGTATTAAAAAACCTTGAGTGACACGAGTGTGAAGACTTAGTAGAATTGCTCTCAAGAATAATGATACTATTATTCACTCTAGCCATAGTACTGGAATCTGTACATTAACACCCCTGCAAAAGAAACGGAAAGGATAGAATAATAATAAAGGAACTTCATGACTATATTCCTACTGTAAACATTCCACACTATGTTTTCTTTTAAACTGACTTTCATATTTGGTCTACTGTAACCTCTTCTGTGTTCATTTTATGCTAAACTTATTGCTAACAGTAAAATTACCATAGAGCTCTAATTAATTTTTTTTTTACTTGCAAAGCTAGTGATAGAACCAAAGGCCAATATCTACATCAAACAGGAGGAACGGAATGGAAACTGTAAACAATTTTATTGAATAGCATTTCCGTGCTCCTATTCAGTCAAACGGACATTCAAAAGGATGTGATTTTTCTGAAAGTTTATTTCGGAAACTTGGAAGTGGATGACTGCAAACAATAAAACGAATAATGTATTGATACCTAATATTAATGATATACAGTGGGTCATTCTTTTTTCTATTCTGCCACAGCTAACTGACTGGAAGTCAGTTGTCGTAACTACTACTAACATAAGACCCTCACCGATGAGTGAAGATATATAGGAAAATCCATAATAGATCTAAAAACCATCAAAGATAAAATGGTAATTAATGGTATATAAAATGGTAATGGTTGGTATAAGAAACAGGATGATTATGAAAGCAAAGCCAACAATCACGGATAGGCCATGGAAGCCCGTGGCTGTCACCAGTGTTGACTTGTATCCTTCATCTGAGGTTGTTAAAAGTGCGTGGTAAAATCCAGAGGTTTGCAGCAGTGGTAACCTCCTGAGCAGACTGGACTAAAAAGGGTTTCCAGAATATCCTGACGATTTCCATCTACTAGGCTGTGGTGAGCTCAAGCAATACATACTCCAGAGGACAGAAGACAGACGTCTACTGCACTTAGGGAGAAAGGGAATGTTGCTGCTCAGCCTAGTACAAGTGTACAAGCAACACCTCAGTGATTCGACCTTTAAAGACTCGATACATATGAGAACGACTGGTATGAATAATCCTTCAGAAGTGCCTTCTCAGACCTCCTCCCATCATAAGCACAAGCATAATGAAAACACTGAGTTTTCATGGTCTCACGCAAAATTAGACTCACTTATGACTTTGCTTTGAGAAGAGTTGAACTACTCATTGTTTAAGAGAAATGACCCTTTCTTCTCTGAAGATTTGTGAATCATTCATAGGGTGTGGTGAATAAACTACTTAAGGATCTAATACATAAAAATGCAATAGGCTAAGCACAGAGATGTTTTTCTCCCTTTCTCAAAGGATGGAACATTTTGTATTTGCACTGACTTTATGTCTTGACTTCATGTACAATCATATATTGATTTTTTTAGTTGACATACAATAGGACTAAAAATATTGATATAATACTAATAACTCATGTTCGTATGTGTGGTTGTCACATAGGATTCACAGGAGATTTAAGTTCACAGTTGTCAATGTAAAGGATGAATGCTATTTAGCTTCTTCGTGAATCTAGACCATGAATGAAGAGTTTTCCTCAACATATTTCACTGAGGGAAATACAAGGATGATAGGCATAACACTATGCTTCGACTCACGGATATCTAAGCATTGTTCACAATACAGATCTGATTTTCGAAATCAGGGTTCTTTCAGTGTCCTTGAACAGCATTTGTTTTTCTGTATACAGAAGAAAAAACTCATGAGTATCAAACTGGTTCACATAAAACATGTGTATGAATTGTTATCTTCCTGAACCAGGGATCAAACCCACATCACTTCCACCTCCTGCACTGGTAGGCAGATTATTTACTGACTGTGCCACCTGGGAATCGACATACATTTCAAGGACCACTGCCATCAGCTTCTACTGTTCATGACCAAACTAGGAGAAACAACATTGGAAGAAGTACTCATAAGGGTACTCATAGGAAGTACTCATGAGTCAAGGAACTGTTATACTGGGTACTCTCGTTATTACTGGGACAAGTCAGTTCCTCCGATGATGACGGGTATAACTGAAAAATTATTACAAATGCATGGGATGCGATGTCTACATGATAAATGTGTTCCTCTTATACTATTGCTTCAGGGATGTCTACTTCCGCATGAAGGACTGCACTTCAAGGGATGCCTGCTATTCCAGCTCAAGCAACAGATAGTGAAGTGCAGATCATTGTCCTTTGTTGAAAATAATCAGCAGTTTGTCAACATAGGGAACATGCCAGAGGAACCCTTGGGATGGAACTCTAAAAACAGGTTAGGCCCTCTTTTTGCCAAGCCCTGCGATAAAATACAAATCAGAAAAAGAAAAATAGCATCGGTTTCGTCAGGACTTCCTCATCTTTTCTTTCTTGGTAGCAGGAAGCGGACATTGAGGCCAGAGGACTGCAGGATTTCATTGTGAACTAACGTTGGGTGGGCTGGAGGCTCATCACTCTAGTAAGAATGTGGCTCAATAAAATGGAATTTCATTCACTTCATGGACATAGAGTTCTATAATCCTTCATTAAGGAATTCAATAAGTTATATTTCCTTACACCTTCACAATCTCTTGGTTTACAAGAATGTCAATTGCTAGTCCAGCACTTATACAATGAGTGTTACAGGTAGTATGAGTGTATAAATGATGACGAGCAATGACAGGAAGTTTATTTATTCTCTGTTTGAATTCTTGATTTTTTTATATAATTTTTTATAATATCCTTACAGATGTGAATATTTTAGTGACATGTATAAATACACGTTGAGTAGTGCTATGATAACTCATAGCGTTGGCACAATAAATATCATGGTTATTATGTGCTTTTCATATATTCCTTTTGAGATTCTCTTCCATTATACATTATCATAAGATATTTAATAGTTTCCTAAACTGTACAGTAGGTCCTTGTGGCTTCTTTTATATATAGTAATGTATTTGTTAATAATTCAAACAAAAACTGGTACACAAATATTCATAGTGACATTCACAATAGCTCAAAGGTAGAACTCATTCAAGTGTCGGTTGGTGGGAGACTGAATATGCAACACAAGGTATATTCAGAAGCTTGAACGGTATTCCACCATACAAAAAAGTACATTAAATGGTGCTGCCACTCTGCAAGACATTACAGAAATGACTCCAAAACGAACACGTGGAATAAATACATAGTTCGATTCCAATTCATGCTATGTACCCAAAAGGATTGGGAAAGGGGGCTGAAAAAATGGATACTTCTTCCGTCATACGCACAACAGCATGATTCACACTGGCAAACAAACAGAAGCAATCTAAGTGTCCATGGCAGCCAATTCCATAAACAAACTGTGGTATACACACAATGGAATCTGATTCGGCCCTTCAAAGTCAGTAATTCTGACAATGCGACAATGTGGACAAACCTTATGGTCATTAGATTAAGTGAAATAAACCAGACCAAAAAAAGACAAACGTTCTGATTCCACTCATATGAGATATCCAAACAAGTCAAATCTGTCAGAAATAGCAGAAAGTGATTCCGACCGATCGAAAAGAGTTCATGTTTCATGGACCTCAGTTCCCCTTGGAAAAACTGACTTCCCATCATATCTCCAAAACCAATTCGACAAATAATTGGAAGCTATATCCAGTCAAATGAATGTAGACATAATGTTACAGTCTACACCAAACTCAATCAAACTTCTCAACAGACAAAAGGCAAAACTGTATCTATGGTACCTCAGCTTAGCTTAAAACTGTATCTACGGTACCTCACCTCTGCTTATAAAATTTAACAACAACAACAACAACACACTAAAGTCTATCCAAAAAAGAATATAAAACATATATAACATCAACTTTAAAAATTAGAAATTTAAACTGTGAAAAACCTTATTCACAAAACTTAAACACAAGCCACAGGAAAATATATTTATAAAATATATATCTGATAAAGGATTGTACTCCAAATATACCAAAAAAATCTAGAACAATCTCATAAAAAATGTATACACCTAAACACCTGGCCTACAAAAATATAAAGATAGTAAATAAGCCTATCAAAAAGACTCAAAATCACATATCATTAGGAAATGACAAACTAAAATAACAGTGAGGTAGCACTGCACACCTATTAGATCCAGTAAACTCAAAAAAGGGGGGTAGGGCACAGCTTCTCCAGTGGCTCAGTGGTAAAGAATCTGCCTGACAATGCAAGACACTCTAGTTCGATCCCTTACCCCAGAAGATCCCACAAGCCACAGAGAAACATAGCTGGATTTTTCCACAGCTAAACAAGGCTCACCTGTGACCTGAATACTACATGTCTAGCACTTACTAAACAGCTTTGAAAACATGTCCAGACAAAAAAGTATCGCATGATTATATACAACAGCTCTGCTTGTAATAACTAAAAACTTTCAAATATCAGGATGTCTTCAGTAGATGACAGTGTAAACAAATGGGGATACATCCAAAGTGAAGGGGAGCAAATGCTACCACAAAATATACCACCTCAGCATGAGGATTAGTTGGACCCAATTAACTTTTATTTTTTTAGAGGACACATGATCATCTCTGAAACCCAAGTTCAAGACAGCTCTTCTGTGAGTCACATTTACCAGAGAAATCTCATTTCAAAGGAATCCTCTCTATATGCCAGATAGAAGGATGAGACACAGTCTTTTGAAACTCTTTTGTCTTTTCTATCGATAGGGAAAGCTAAGCCGTAAATCTGCACAACCACCATACCCTTCCTTTCCTTTGGTTGTATTTTTTTAATATTTGTTTCTTTTTTAATTTGGCTGCGCCAGGTCAACCTTCATTGAGGCAAGCCAGATATTTAGCTACAGCATGCAAATTCTCCGTTGTGGCATGGGAGATCTAGTTCTTGGATCAGGGAATGAACCTGGGCCTCCTTCTTTGGGAGTGTCCAGTCTCAGCCACTGGACCACCAGGAAGTGCCTGTTTTGTTTTTAGATGAAGATGGAATCTAAGGTGATATCTTGGGCCATTTCAGTCACTGACTCAGTTTCCTGAGTTTCTCCAAAGCACGCACAAGGTGCACGTTATTAAACTGGTTTGCAAAACAAGAAAAGGTTGTCTGCTACAACACTGTATGCTTACAAATATCTAAATGGTAAATGGCACATTATTTATTTTTAATTACTATGGGGGGAGAAAGAATGCAGGATTCATACATGTTACAACATGAATAAATATTAAAACCATCTTCAGTGAAAAAAAAAATCCACATAGAAAAGGCCACCCAGAACCCTTATTCACCATGTCTGCTTTCAATCCATCAAGTTTGTCCAAATAACTGAAAATCTCAGTAACACTCTAAATAAAGAAAAAAGGATGAAGATGGAAACAAAAGATATATTCATACACTTGAACATTGCTAAAAGTGGAAGTGGGGCGGTGGATTACATTATAATGTAGATACCATACGATTTCCTGATTTTGGAGATTATGTGCTGGTTCTGCAGAAGGTACCCATTTTGGATAAAACACATAGAGTATTTTAGATGATGTGGCAAATGCTAGCACTTGTTCCCATTGCTAGGCATTTTCTGTACATTTTAAATGACTGGAAAGTATACTAGGTTTCAAAACAACCATGTCAATACCACAAAAGAAATTTAGAGTAGACAGGCAGGAAGCTTTCTTATACAGGCCAAGACTTACCCAGACGAAGTTCAAGGGAAGCTGCGATGCTCACTACCCTTGTAGAAGTCCATGTGGAATGAAGAAGTACTGTGGGAAGTCTATTAGTAACCACCACGTCTTGGGTCCTCTGGATGACCTACTGCAGGAGAAACAGATTTTACAGATAAAATGTTCCACATAACTTCACAAAAAGTTGTTAGACTACTTTCAGTAAAGCTGAATCATTTTGGATCAATTTACAATCATATAAAATACTACCATTTACAGTCCAAAAATCACTTGCATTTCTATACACTAATAACAATCAGAAAAAAAAATTAAGAAACTCCCACTTAAATAAAACATCTAGCAACAAACTTAATCAAGAACATAAAAGACCAGTAGTCAGAAAACTAGAAAGCACTGATAAAGAAACCAAAGAAAACACAAATACACAGAAAACTATTCCACGCTCATGCACTGGAACAATGAGGAATTAAAAGGTCCATTCCAACCAAAGTCATCAACAAATACACTGACTGCAATCACAAAATAATATTCAATGGCATTTTTCACAGAAATAGAAATATGCCTAATATTAGACTGCTACTGTTGAACAGGACCTTAAACGGCCAAAAAGACTGAGAAAGAGGAACACAGCTGGAGGCATCTTCCTATCCCTCTTCAAACTACATCACGGAGCTGTAGTGACCACCACAGTGAGGAACTGGCAGGAACACAGACACATGGACTCCAGGAGAGAATAGAGAGCCCAGAAACGAACCCACACGTACATGGTCAGTTCCTGAAAATCAAACCAGGAACGAGCCAAGAGGAAAGGACAGTCTTCTCAAGAAACAGTGACAGGGAAACGGCCACCTACACGGAAGAACATCAGTGTTCATCCTCTAGATCATCTAACACAAATCTAACTGAAAACCCACCGCTTTGCACACGGAGCTCTTTCCCCGAGTCCTCTGAGATGGACCTCCAGTCAGCCCTCAGCTGGACACAGGAAACGTCTACTCCGTCCTCATTTTTCGCTCTTGCAGCGCCTCCCTGCTGGTGGGCACTGAGGCAACCCTGCTCCTCTCAGCCTGGATGCAGCCCTGTTATCCAGAAGCCTGAGCCCTGATGGTCCTGAGGAGACAAAGCTCCCGCCAGCTGCTCACGGAGCAGAGTCTAAAGGCAAAGCGTCCTGCGCCCGCGGGTCAGAGGGGGCTTTGGCGCCCCCTGCGGGCCACAGGAGAAGAGCGGGCAGCCCGGCGCTCACAGACCTCAGAGGGCTCACCCAGAAGCAGCTCTGCTGCGAGCACGCAGACTGGAAGCCCAAACTGAAATGGAGCAGAATAGCTCCATGACCCTCCGCAAAACATGGCTAAGGAACAATCAGAGCCTGTATGGAATGCAGCCATCAAAAGGAACACATTTGAGTTTGTTCTAATAAAGGGGAGGGAAGTCAGTCAAAGAGAGAAAAACATGGAATCTAGAAGGATGGTACTGACGAGTCTGTTCACAGAGCAGCAATGGAGGTGCAGACATAGAGAACAGACTTACAGACGAGGGTGGGGAACAAGAGGGAGAGGGTGAGATGAATGGAGAGAGCAGCATGGATGCAGGTACACCAACATTTGTAAATAGACAACCAATGGGAATTTGCTGTATGATTCAGGGAACTCAAACTGGGGCTCAGTAGTAACCTAGAGAGGTGGGAATGCGTGCGAGGTGGGAGGGAGATTCAAGAGCAAGAGGACATAGGTACACCTATGGTTAATTCATGTGGATGTATGACAAAACAAACCAATATTGTAAAGCGATGATCAACCAACTAAAAAGAAATAACTGTTTAAAAAAATATGAACATACACACAAACTAAAAACTATTGAAATTTTAGAAAACTACAAAAGTTCTACATGACCTTCGGTCTGGTGATCAGGTCTAACATACACAAAACAAGCCAACTTACCAAATTATGAATATAAATTATTTAAAACATTGCCTTTTATCATTTCATACATTTACCCTGTGGAGGACCTTACTCGAGAGAACCAAAAACAAACTGTTAAGTGAACCACGGACCACCCACCCTGGCCAGGCAACAGAGAAAAGAAAACACTTGCAGGAGTCATCTTACAACAGGAGGTCCTGGGAAGGAACAAGGAACGAACAAGCTACCACCAACCAGAATTCTGGAGAGGTCAGGAGATGGGAGGCTCCAGTTCAGAGGTCCTACCAACCTCCCAGGATCCACTTCGCTGGAATCCATCTCGGCTGAGTGATGCGTGTGCCCCCAAGAAGGATCCCAATTCAGAATGCCTGGCAAGAGACAAACCAGAAATGAACCCGATGACCATAAAACCTGAGACTGTGAGCCACGTGACAGAGTGGTTCTCTCCGTTTCCCTCACCCTCCTGCCCTCCACCCCAGCAGCCCTTCCCAATGAAGCCTCTCACTTGGACAGCACTCTTCTCCTCAGACAACTCATTGCCCAGTGTCAGACAAGAACTCACTCTCAAGCCCTGGAAGGGATCCCCCTTCCTTCGTCAAAAGCAATATCCAGGAAAAAATATCTTCAAAACGCTATCTTGCAGAGAAGGAAATCAGAGAAGGCAATGGCAGCCCGCTCCAGTACCATTGCCTGGAGAATCCCACGGACAGAGGAGCCTGGTAGGCTGCAACCCCGGGGTCGCTAAGAGTCGGACACGACTTCACTGAGTGACTTCACTTTCACTTTTCACTTTCATGCACTGGAGGAGGATATGGCAACCCACTCCAGTGTTCTTGCCTGGAGAATCCCAGGGACAGAGGAGCCTGGTAGGCTGCTGTCTATGGGGTCGCGCAGAGTCAGGCACGACTGAAGCGATGCAGCAGCAGCAGCAGAGAAGGAAATGGCACCACCTGCAGTACTCTGGTCTCAGAAATCCTAGGGACAAAGGAGCTTGGTGGGCTACAGTCCAAAAGCAGGGCATTTCTGACGGGAGGAAACAGTCCCAGGGAAGCTGAGCTGCTCACCAAAGGCCCCAGAGCTTTGGATAGCACACCAGAGCTGTGGCTGAGGATTCCCAGCTGCCATGCCTCTTGATCCTGGCCTCTTTCACTAGATACATGTGTGGAAAACTAGAATCTAAAATATGCCCTGGTGGTTCCATAGTAAAGAATCCACCTGCCAGTGCTGGAGATGCATGTGTGATCCCTAGGATGGGAAGATCCCACATTCTATGGAGCCCGTGTGCCACAACTGCCGAGCCTGTGCTCTAGATCCTGGAAGCCACGATGCCGAGTTCACATGCCGCAGCCACTGAAGCCCGTGAGCCTGTGCCCCTCAACAAGAGGAGACACTGCAGTGAGAAGCCTGCAAACCACTAGTTATGGCCCATGCTCACCAAAACTAGAGAAAAGCCCACACACAAAGATGCAACACAGCCAACAATAAATAAAACTGTTTTCCTAAAAAAATGCATATCTGACAAAGAAACTGTACTCGAATTGTCCAAGAACACTAGAGCAAACAAGCCCATTCATAATTGGTAGCGACTGAACTAGACACCTGGCCACTGAGGGTATACTGATAGTAAACTATCATACAAAAACATACTCAAGATACTGGTGCAATGCACGCAGAGCCCCCTTTGAAAGACAATCTGACAGTTTTTTTTTCAGTAACCACGTGGGACAAGCACTGAATTCTATGTATGACAAGCGGTGGAAGCCAGGTATCTTACCATTGGAATGCAAAGTTACAGATAAACAAAAGGAAACCTTACAATGTCCATGTCGTGGTGGATCAGGTTGGAGACATCATCACAAATTACCTTTAACTGAATATGTTCAAAGGTGAGCTGGAATACATGTATATATATATCCATGTATTGTCAGCTGAGCATATTGAGCTCCTACATGTATGTTTTAAATATCATTCTCTAATAAAAGGGAACAGGAAACATCTCCGATGGCCCGGTGGTAAAGAATCTGCCTACCGATGCAGGGAACACGGGTTCAGTCCCTGTGTAGAAGATTCCACACGCCCAGGGACAAGGAAGCCTTTGAACAACTCTTGAAGTTTGCATGCTCCAGAGCCCAAGTTCTGCAAACAGAGAAAGCACTGCAATGAGAAGCCATGGCACAGCAACTAGAGGGTAGCCTCTGCTCACTACAACTAGACAAACGAGCAATAAAGACCCAGCACAGTCAAAAATAATGTAATGTTAAAAAAAGGACAGTTCTTTGAAGAAATGACTGAGACTAGGGGTGAGACTGTAAATATATGAGCCAGGGTCATCTTAAATTATGAGAAATTAAAGAAACTAAAGACAGCTATCAAGCTGTCCAAACTGATACAAATGAATGATGACACAGTGTTATCTGTATACACCAGCAAATAACAATCTGAAAGGGAATTTAAACAAACAATTCCCCTTCAATCATGTCAACATTAATAAAAGACTTTGCTATGGATGGAATGAGGATGACAAGACTGGCACACTGGAAATGATACATGATTGCTGAAAAATACCCTAAAGACATGGACAGATACTCCATAGCGATGAAAAGACTTCAGTTGGCAATACCGTGGAATGCATCTTCAATCTGAAATGAAGATTCAATATGAATTACAAAAGGCTGAAAGGTGGCTGCTAAACCACAAAAGATGCCAGCATTCTTGGCCTCCACAGGAGAATTCAATCCAGGGCAAGTGAAGAAGCTTGATGGCTCAGAGGTTTTCTGTTAAAAAGTTTTATTAAAGTATAAAAGAGATCGAGAGAGCTGCTGACGTAGACATTAAAAGGGGGAAGAAAGAGTACCCCCTGCTAGTCTTTAGCCAGATGTTATACAGCCACTAGCAGTCTGCTAATGAAAGAAAGACAATGTGTCAGAGAATGGCACCAGGCCCCTCACCCACAGCATGCATTGAGATAACATTGGCAGCAGATGAGTCATCCCAGGCCATAAAATGATGGACATGAATCTTGAAGAAAGGCAGATTTCCAAGCAAATATATAGTTTCATTCACTTAGATTAAGAGAACAAGGTATGAGTAAAACATACCGGTTTGTCGAGTCGTTTCTGAGCCTTTAGGGGGAACTGACCTGAAGACAGAGCCTCGGGTAAATACACAGTACATTAACATACCTTAAGACAAACATTTCCATAAGAAAAATGCATTGCTTAGTTCAAGGTTTGAGAAAAGTTACATTCAGGTGGAGCCAGGCGTGGTCATGGCAACACAGAATTTTCTGAGAAACCTCCTTTTAAATTTGTATCAAGATGGAGAAAAAAAAATGCAGCACTCTTTTGTCTCCTCCTGCCTCTTAAGAGAGAGAAAAAAACGTCTGGCACTTGCAGTCTATTTTCTCTGTCTGGAGACCCCTGGCCTTCCTGCCTGCTATCCTCTCCAGGCCTGTAGGAAGCAATACCCTAGGCTGCTTGGGAAAACCGCGCGGGTCTGAGCTTTATGCAAAGGGGTAAAGCGGTAAAACCCTTGGCCCCAAAGGCGAGGCTTTTCTGCGACCGCCATTTTAGTCGGCTCCGAGACTGCAAACAAAGAGGGCAGAATACATGGTTCCCTGCTCCGCCGAGTCCGAGTTCCCTTACCTGTGGTCCACAGCCCTGCGCTCTGCTCGCTGGCTGCCAATCGATGGGGACCCAGGAGCCCACGAAACGAGCATTCCCAGCTGCAATGGCGAGCCCTGAGAGCACAACTGGGAACCCCTGGCCCCGACGCGCCGCCATGTTCATCCCGCCCCAGACCCGCTCACGTGAGCCGCGCTCCTGACCAGCCGCCCAGGTTCGCCCCGCCCCCGACGCGCTCACGGTGCGCCCCGCCCCCACGCCCCCTTCCAGGACAGGCCCGCGGGACCGCGACTGCCTCCAGGTGAAACACAAGGACAAGCAAATCCACCCCACCGACACAATCCAAGCTTTTTCTCAGCTGATCTGTCTATGATTTAGGGATAAAACTATGACTACAGAAAGCAAAGATGACCTAGGACAGCCATGATATTCTATAGAGCCAGACCCTGGCGCGCAGAGGCTTGAAGAGGGCCCGGGAGCGCTGTCAGAAGCAGCAGGCCTCTATAGCGTAGCGGTTAGGTATGCTGCTAAACAGGCAGACTATGGCCTGTAAGTTAGCAGTTCAAAGCCCCAAGCTAACCCTTTTGCTCTTAGGGGGCGGGGGACAGCAATTGGCGGGGCTTAGACCAGAAATGTTTATTTTTATTTTAGAGGTTTATTGTTAAGCTTAGGGTTAGGGTTCGGGCAACCCCCCAACTCGTTCGGGTTCGGGTTCGGGGTTAGGGTTAGAATTCGGGGACCGCCCTCTTCTTAGAGTTCGGGTTCAGGTTAGGGTTCAGGTCAGGGTCAGGGTTCAGGTTACGGTTAGGGTTGGCATTAGCGTTAGGGTTAGGGCTTAAAGTGAGCGCTAATGGGGCCCATAGTTCTTTATTAGCCTGCCCTGGGGGCCGAGGTTGAAGAGTGCCTGGGAACAATGTAAGATGCGGTGAGCCTTGTTAGCATAGTGGTTAAGCTGACAGCTGAGTAAACAGCTAATCTCGCTTTGTGGGTTAGAAGTTCAAGTCCGGGCTTGCCTTTTTCCACTTTTAGCGGGTGGGGGACCGCAAGGGGCGGGGCTTAGGCCAGAAAAGTTTCTTTTTATTTTAGAGTTTTATTGTTAGGGTTAGGGTTAGGGTGCCGGCATCCCCTCAACTTGTTAGGGTTCAAGTTCAGAGTTCGGGTTGCGGGAATCCCCTCTCTTCTTAGGGTTTGGATTCGGGTTCGGGTTAGGGTTCAGGGTTTGGGTTTGGGGTACGCGGTTCGTGTTTGGGGTTTGGAGTTCATGGTTTGGGGTTACGGGTTCGCGGTTCTAGTTTGGGGTTTGGGGTTCCGATTAGGGGTTCAAGGTTCAGCTTAGGGGTTTGGGGTTTGGGGATCAGGTTATGGGTTCTCGGTTCGGATTAGGGGTTCGCAGTTCGGGTTTGGGGTTTGAGGATCGGGTTAAGAGTTTGGGGTTTGGGGTACGCGGTTTGGGTTTGGGGTTTGGGTTTGGGGTTTGGGGATCAGGTTAGGGGTTCTCGGATTGGGTTAGGGGTTCGCAGTTCGGGTTTGGGGTTTGAGGTTAGGGTTAGGGGTTTGGGGTTTGAGGTTCGCAGTTTGGGCTGGGGATTTGGGATTCGGGTTAGGGGTTTGGGGTTTGGGGTTCGCGGTTTGGGTTTGGGGTTTGGGTTTTGGGTTTTGGGGTTCGGGGTAGGGGTTCTCGGTTCGGGTTAGGGGTTCGCAGTTTAGGTTAACGGTTAGGGGTTTGGGGTTTGGAGTTTGGGATTTGGGTCAGGGGTTCGCGGTTTGGGGTTCCAGTTATGGGTTTGGGGTTTGGGTTCAGGATTGGGGGTTGGGAATTTGGGGTTCGGTTTATGGGTTCACGGTTTGGGTTAGGGATTAGGGGTTTTGGATTTGGGTTTGGGGTTCGGGGATTCGGGTTCGAGCTTCCGTTTAGGGGTTCAGTATGTGAGGTTTGTGGTTCGGGGGTCGAGATTTGAGGTTTGGGTTTTGGGGTTCAGGGGATTGGGTTCATGGTTTGGGGTTGGGGGTGTGAGGTGCAGTTTAGAGCTTTGCTGTTCGGGTTAGGAGTTAGGGGTTGGCAGTTCGGGGTTCGGCTTAGAGGTTTGGGGTGTGCGGTTTGGAATTTGAGGTTTGGGGTTCCGGTTAGGGGTTTGGGGTTTGGGGTTCGGGTTAGCAGCTTGGAGTTTGGGTTTGGGGGTTTGGGGTTCAGGGTTTAGGGTTCGGTTTCGGTGTTCGCGGTTTGGGTTTGGGGTTTGGGATTTGGGGTTCGGGTTAGGGGTTTGCGACTCGGGTTAGGGGTTTGGGGTTCGGGTTCGGGTGTGGGGTGGGGGTACAGGTTAGGGGTTTGGGTTCAGGGTTTGGGGTTCGGTTTAGGGGTGTGCAGTTTGGGTTTGGGTTTGGGGTTCGGGTTAGGGGTTTGGGGTTCGGAGTTTGGGGATTGGGTTAGGGGTTTTGAGTTCGGGATAGGCGTTTGGGGTTTCCGGTTCAGGGTTTGGGGTTTGCAGTTGGGATCGGGGTTCAGATTCAGGATATGGGGTTTGGGGTTCGGGGTATGTGGTTTGGGGTTTGGGGTACGTGGTTCATTGTTTGGGGTTTGGGGTTCCGGTTAGGGTTTTGCGGCTTGGACTTTGGGGTATGGCTTAGGGGTTTGGGGTCTGAGGTTTAGGTTTTGCGGTTTCGATTCAGTTTAGGGGTTTGCGGTTTGGGTTTGGCGTCTGGCTTTGGGGTTTGGGGTTTGGGGCTCGAGGTTCGGGATTGGTGGATTGGGGTTCGGTTTACGGGTTCGCTGTTCGAGTTAGGGGTTACTGATTGGGGTTGGTGTTTTAGGGTAGGGGTTCGCAGTTCAGGTTATGGGTTAGGGGTTTGGGATTTGGTTTTCGGGTTGGGATTAGGGGTTCAGGTAGGGGTTTGGGTTAGGGGATCCTGTTTCAGGCTGGGAGTTCGGTCCTTGGGGTTCGAGATTTGGATTAGGTATATGGGTTGGACACAAGGATTGGTGTTTGGGTTAGGGGTTTGGGGTTCGGAGTTTGGGGTTTCCGGTACTGATTACGGGCTTGGGGTTTGGGGTATGGGGTTCGATTTGGGGTTAGAGGCTCGCGGTTTGGGGTTTGGGTTTGGAGATTGGAGTTTGGGTTTGGGATTTAGGGGTCGGTGTTCAGGGTCGGAGCTGGGTGAGGGTTACGGTATAACAGTTCAGGTACACTGTTTGGAGACTGGAGCTCAGGATTCGGTTTACGGGTTCGGGATATAGGGTTTGGAGGTCAGGGTCGAGTTTGAGCTTTGGAGTCGCGGTTAGGGGCTAGTGAGTGCCACAAAGCCAAGGGATCCAGCAGTACGAGCTTTGCCAGAGGGAAGGGAAGGGAAACTGCAGGGCTCCTCCAGTGGTGGCTTGGCCGCCCAGACTCACCGTCACACGGAGAGCACCAGGCTCCCAGGGCCCAGGGCTGGGATCTGCAGCCCCCCAACACCCGGAGGCTGATTCCGAAGGCGCCCAGCAAGTGCCAGAAAGACGTAGGTTCCCTAGCGCTCTCCTCCCCAGCAGAGAACTATGCAGGTGGTTGGGGCCTGCCCAAGCGTGTCTGGGCTCCGGCACACAGCCCCAGCTCAGGGGAAGCAGCCCCTGAGCCAAGACTTGCAGGAAGCGCGGGGCGGCCCCGCCTGGAAGCCAAGTGCACAGCATGCGGGGAAGCGAGACTCCTCGGGGGAAGACGA
Organism: Rupicapra rupicapra; assembly: GCA_963981305.1. Taxonomy (NCBI): domain Eukaryota; kingdom Metazoa; phylum Chordata; class Mammalia; order Artiodactyla; family Bovidae; genus Rupicapra; species Rupicapra rupicapra. The sequence goes on along the minus strand of CAXCFB010000008.1, from coordinate 198,411 downwards.
GGCAGAACAGCAGCGAGCGGCTGCAAGCCCTGCTTGGGCGGAGCCGAGAGCACTTCCAGGACGGCAGAGCAACAGCTCTGCTCAGAGGCCCGATCTGGCAGAGTTGCTGGCGCGAGACTGCTCAGCCCTAGGCGAGCGTTGCCCAGATTTGCCTCGCTGCTAGGCTACCAGCCCAGGAAGGAGCAAGCTGCGCGAGGCTGGGAGACGCCACTGGCGCCTTCCTGGCCTCAGCTCTGCTACCGCCTTGCCTTTGACCTAGGCCCCAGGCGTCCTTGGGGAGGGCTTAGGGGCCGGTGGCTTGCACACTGCCAAGGGCTCCAGCAGGGAGAGCCCTGTCAGAGGGAAGGGAAGGGCAAGTGCAGGGCTCCTCCAGCGGTTGCTTGGCCGCCCAGACTCAGCGCAGCACTAAGAGCACCAGGCTCACAGGGACCCTGGCTGGGGCTGCAGCCCCGCATACCCGGATTCTCACTTCGTGGGCGCCCAGCAGCTGACTCTCACATGTAGGTTCCCTTGGGCTCTCCTCCCCAACAGAGACGTGTGCAGCAGGGTGAGGCCTGCCCATTCGTGTCTGGGCTCCCGCCCACAGCCCCAGGTCAGGGGAAACAGCCCCTGAGCCAAGACCTGCAGGAGGCGCAGAGCGCTCCCGCCTGGAAACCGAAGGAAGAGCATTCAGGGTTGCGAGCCTCCTCGGGGGAAGCAGAGGCAGCCCAGGAGCGTGAGGCTAAAGCCCTGCTTGGGCGGAGCTGAGTGCGCCTCCAGTACGACAGAGGTCCAGGTGTGCTCAGAGGACCGATCTGGCAGAGTTCCTGGCGCGAGGCTGCTCTGCCCTGGGCGAGCCTTGCCCAGACTTGCCTCGCACCTAGGCTTCCTGCCCAGGATGGAGCAGGCTGCGCGCGGCTGGGAGACGCCACTGGCGCATTCCTGGCCTCGTGTCCGCTCCTGCCTAGCCTTTGAACCTAGGCCCTAGGGTTCCTTGGGTAGGGCTTAGGGGCCGGTGGCTTGCACACTGCCAAGGGCTCCAGCAGGGTGAGACCTGTCAGAGGGAAGGGAAGGGCAAGTGCAGTGCTCCTGCAGCGTTTGCTTGGACGCCCAGACTCAGCACAGCATGAAGAGCACCAGGCTCCCAGGGCCCCTGGCTGGGCTCTGCAGCCCCGCACACCCGGAGGCTTACTCTGTGGGCGCCCAGCAGCTGCCGCTCAGACCTAGGCTCCCTAGCGCTCTCCTCCCCAACAGAGACATGTGCAGCAGGTTGGGGCGTGCCCCTGGGTGTCTGGGTTCCCGCCTAACAGCCCCAGGTTAGGGGAAGCAGCGCCTGAGTCACGAGCTACAGGAGGCGCAGAGCTTCCGCGCCTCGAAGCCGAAGGAAGAGCATTCAGGGTAGCTAGCCTCCTCGGGGGAAGCAGAGGCAGCCCAGCCGCGTGCGGCAAAAGCCCTCCTTGGGCGGAGCTGAGTTCGCCTCCAGTTTGGCAGAGCTCCAGCTCTGCTCAGAGGCCCGATCTGGCAGACTTCCTGGCGCGAGGCTGCTCTGCCGTGGGCGAGCCTTGCCCAGACTTGCCTTGCATTTAGGCCTCCTCCCCAGGAAGGAGAAAGACGCGGGGCTGGGAGATCCCCTGGCGCTTTCCTGGCCTTAGCTCCGCTCCTGCCTTGCCTTTGCACCTAGCCCCCAAGCGTGCTAGGGGAGGGCTCAGGGGCTGGTGGGTCGCACACTGCCAAGGGCTCCAGCAGTGAGAGCTCTGTCAGAGGGAAGGGAAGGGCAAGTGCAGGGCTCTTCCAGCGTTTACTTGGCCGCCCAGACTCAGCACCGAAAGGAGAGCACCAGGATCCCAGGGCCCCTGGCTGGGGTCTGCAGTCCCGCACACCCGGAGGTTGACTCCGTGGGCGCCCAGCCAGTGCATGACAGACATAGTTTCCCAAGCACTCTCCTCTCCAGCAGAGACATGTGCAGGTTGTTGGGGACTGATCCTGCGTGTCTGGGTTCCCGCCCACAGCCTCAACTCAGGGGAAGCAGTCCCTGAGGCAAGACCTGCTGGAGGAGCCCTGCCCCCACGCCTGATAGGCGAGTGCACAGCAAGCATGGAAGCGAGCGTCCTCGGGGGAAGAGGAGGCAGCCCAGCCCCGTCAAGCTGAAAGCCCTGCTTGCACGGAGCCAAGTGCGCCTCCAGTACGGCAGAGCTCTGGCTCTGCTCAGAGGCCCGATCTGGCAGACTTCCTGGCGCGAGGCTGTTCTGCCTTTCGCGAACCTTGCCCAGACTTGCCTTGCTTTTAGGCTTCCTCACCTTGAAGGAGCAAGCTGCTCGCGGCTGGGAGAAGCCACTGGCGCTTTCCCGGCCTTAGCTCCGCTCCTGTCTTTGCGCCTCCAGTTCGGCAGAGCTCTAGCTCTGCTCAGAGGCCCGATCTGGCAGACTTCCTGGCGCGAGGCTGCTCTGCCGTGGGCGAGCCTTGCCCAGACTTGCCTTGCTTTTAGGCTTCCTCCCCAGGAAGGAGCAAGCTGCGTGGGGCTGGGAGATGCCCCTGGCGCATTCCTGGCCTTAGCTCAGCTCCTGCCTTGCCTTTGCACCTAGGCCCCAAGTGTGCTAGGGGAGGGCTCCGGGTCTGGTGGGTCGCACACTGCCAAGGGCTCCAGCAGTGAGAGCTCTGTCAGAGGGAAGGGAAGGGCAACTGCAGGGCTCTTCCAGCGGTTACTTGGCTGCCCAGACTCAGCGCTGCACGGAGAGCACCAGGCTCCCAGGGTCCCTGGCTGGGGTCTGCAGTCCCCCACACCCGGAGGCTGACTCCGTGGGCGCCCAGCCAGTGCATGACAGACATAGGTTCCAAAGCACTCTCCTCCCCAGCAGAGACATGTGCAGGTTGTTGGGGACTGATCCTGCTTGTCTGGGTTCCTGCCCACAGCCTCAACTCAGGGGAAGTAGGCCCAGAGGCAAGACCTGCTGGAGGAGCCCTGCCCCCACGCCTGATAGGCGAGTGCACAGCCAGCAGGGAAGCGAGCCTCCTAGGGGAAGAAGAGTCAGCCCAGCCCCGGCAAGCTGAAAGCCCTGCTTGCACAGAGCCAAGTGCGCCTCCAGTACGACAGAGCTCTTGCACTGCTCAGAGGCGCGATCTGGCAGACTTCCTGGCGCGAGGCTGCTCTGCCGTGTGCGAGCCTTGCCCAGACTTGCCTTGCTTTTAGGCTTCCTCCCCAGGAAGGAGCAAGCTGCGTGGGGCTGGGAGATGCCCCTGGCACATTCCTGGCCTTAGCTCCGCTCCTGCCTTGTCTTTGCACCTAGGCCCCAGGCGTGCTAGGGGAGGGCTTAGGGTCCAGTGGGTCGCACACTGCCAAGGACTCCAGCAGTGAGAGCTCTGTCAGAGGGAAGGGAAGGGCAAGTGCAGGGCTCTTCCAGCGTTTCCTTGGCCGCCCAGACTCAGCACCGAAAGGAGAGCACCAGGCTCCCAGGGCCCCTGGCTGGGGTCTGCAGTCCCGCACACCCGGAGGTTGACTCCGTGGGCGCCCAGCCAGTGCATGACAGACATAGTTTCCCAAGCACTCTCCTCCCCAGCAGAGACATGTGCAGGTTGTTCGGGCTGATCCTGTGTGTCTGGGTTCCCGCCCACAGCCTCAACTCAGGGGAAGCAGTCCCTGAGGCAAGACCTGCTGGAGGAGCCCTGCCTCCCCACCTGATAGGCGAGTGCACAGCAAGCAGGGAAGCGAGCCTCCTCGGGGGAAGAGGAGGCAGCCCAGCCCCGTCAAGCTGAAAGCCCTGCTTGCCTGGAGCCAAGTGCGCCTCCAGTACGGCAGAGCTCTGGCTCTGCTCAGAGGCCCGATCTGGCAGACTTCCTGGCGCGAGGCTGGTCTGCCGTGGGCGAGCCTTGCCCAGACTTGCGTTGTTTTAGGCTTCCTCCCCAGGAAGGAGCAAGCTGCCCGGGGCTGGGAGACGCCCCTGGCGCATTCCTGGCCTTAGCTCCGCTCCTGCCTTGCCTTTGCACCTAGGCACCAAGTGTGCCAGGGGAGGGCTTAGTGTCTGGTGGGTCGCACACTGCCAAGGGCTCCAGCAGTGAGACCTCTGTCAGAGGGAAGGGAAGTGCAAGTGCAGGGCTCTTCCAGCTGTTTCTTGGCGGCCCAGACTCAGCGCCGAAAGGAGAGCATCAGGCTCCCAGGGCCCCTGGCTGGGGTCTGCAGTCCCGCACACCCGGAGGCTGACTCCGTGGGTGCCCAGCCAGTGCATGACAGACATAGTTTCCCAAGCACTCTCCTCCCCAGCAGAGACATGTGCAGGTGGTTGGGGACTGATCCTCCGTGTCTGGGTTCCCGCCCACAGCCTCAACTCAGGGGAAGCAGCCCCTGAGGCAAGACCTGCTGCTGGAGCCCTGCCCCCACACCATATAGGCGAGTGCACAGCCAGCAGGGAAGCCAGCCTCCTCGGGGAAGGGGAGGCAGCACAGCCCCGTCAAGCTGAAAGCCCTGCTTGCACGGAGCCAAGTGCGCCTCCAGTAAGGCAGAGCTCTAGCTCTGCTTAGAGGCCCTATCTGGCAGACTTCCTGGCGCGAGGCTGTTCTGCCTTTCGCAAACCTTGCCCAGACTTGCCTTGCTTTTAGGCTTCCTCACCTTGAAGGAGCAAGCTGCTCGCGACTGGGAGAAGCCACTGGCGCGTTTCCGGCCTTAGCTCCACTCCTGCTTTGCCTTTGCACCTAGGCCCCAAGCTTGCTAGGGGAGGGCTTAGGGTCTGGTGGGTCGCACACTGCGAAGGACTCCAGCAGTGAGAGCTCTGTCAGAGGGAAGGGAAGGGCAAGTGCAGGGCTCTTCCAGCGGTTACTTGGCCGCCCAGACTCAGCGCCGAAAGGAGAGCACCAGGCTCCCAGGGCCCCTGGCTGGGGTCGGCAGTCCCGCACACCCGGAGGCTGACTCCGTGGGCGCCCAGGCTGTGCATGACAGACATAGTTTCCCAAGCACTCTCCTCCCCAGCAGAGACATGTGCAGGCTGTTCGGGACTGATCCTGCGTGTCTGGGTTCCCGCCCACAGCCTCAACTCAGGGGAAGCAGCCCCTGAGGCAAGACCTGCTGCAGGAGCCCTACCCCCACGCCTGATAGGCGAGTGCACAGCAAGCAGGGAAGCGAGCCTCCTCGGGGGAAGAGGAGGCAGCCCAGCCCCGTCAAGCTGAAAGCCCTAAGTGCACGGAGCCAAGTGTGCCTCCAGTTCGGCAGAGCTCTAGCTCTGCTCAGAGTCCCGATCTGGCAGACTTCCTGGCGCGAGGCTGCTCTGCCGTGGGCGAGCCTTGCCCAGACTTGCCTTGCTTTTAGGCTTCCTCACCTTGAAGGAGCAAGCTGCTCGCGACTGGGAGAAGCCACTGGCGCGTTTCCGGCCTTAGCTCCACTCCTGCTTTGCCTTTGCACCTAGGCCCCAAGCTTGCTAGGGGAGGGCTTAGGGTCTGGTGAGTCGCACACTGCGAAGGACTCCAGCAGTGAGAGCTCTGTCAGAGGGAAGGGAAGGGCAAGTGCAGGGCTCTTCCAGCGGTTACTTGGCCGCCCAGACTCAGAGCTGAAAGGAGAGCACCAGGCTCCCAGGGCCCCTGGCTGGGGTCGGCAGTCCCGCACACCCAGAGGCTGACTCCGTGGGCGCCCAGCCAGTGCATGACAGACGTCCGTTCCCTAGCACTCTCCTCCCCTGCAGAGACATGTGCAGGTGGTTGGGGACAGATCCTGCGTGTCTGGGTTCCCGCCCACAGCCTCAACTCAGGGGAAGCAGCCCCTGAGGCAGGACCTGCTGGACGAGCCCTGCCCCCCGCCTGATAGGCGAGTGCACTGTCAGCAGGGAAGCGAGCCTCCTCGGGGGAAGAGGAGGCATCCCAGCCCCGTCAAGCTGAAAGCCCTGCTTGCACGGAGCCAAGTGCGCCTCCAGTATGGCAGAGCTCTAGCTCTGCTCAGAGGCCCGATGTGGCAGACTTCCTGGCGCGAGGCTGCTCTGCCGAGGGCGAGCCTTGCCCAGACTTGCCTTGCTTTAAGGCTTCCTCCCCAGGAAGGAGCAGGCTGCGCGGGGCTGGGAGACGCCACTGGCGCTTTCCTGGGCTCAGCTCCGCTCCTGCCTTGCCTTTGCACCTAGGCCCCAGGCGTGCTAGGGGAGGGCTTAGGGGCTGGTGGGTTGCACACTGCCAAGGGCTCCAGCAGTGAGAGCTCTGTCAGAGGGAAGGGAAGGGAAACTGCAGGCCTCCTCCAGCGGCTGCTTGGCCGCCCAGACTCAGCTCCGCAGGGAGAGCACCAGCCTCCCAGGGACCCTGGCTGAGGTCTGCAGTCCCGCACACCCGGAGGCTGACTCCGTGGGCACCCAGCCAGTGCATGACAGAAGTAGGTTCCCTAGCACTCTCCTCCCCAGAAGAGACATGTGCAGGTGGTTGGGGACTGATCCTGCGTGTCTGGGTTCCCGCCCACGACCCCAACTCAGGGGAAGCCGCCCCTAAGGCAGAAACTGCTGGAGGAGCCCTGCCCCCCCGCCTGATAGGCGAGTGCACAGCCAGCAGGGAAGCGAGCCTCCTCGGTGGAAGAGGAGGCAGCCCAGCCCCGTCAAGCTGAAAGCCCTGCTTGCACGGAGCCAAGTGCGCCTCCAGTAAGGCAGAGCTCTAGCTCTGCTTAGAGGCCCTATCTGGCAGACTTCCTGGCGCGAGGCTGTTCTGCCTTTCGCAAACCGTGCCCAGACTTCCCTTGCTTTTAGGCTTCCTCACCTTGAAGGAGCAAGCTGCTCGCGACTGGGAGAAGCCACTGGCGCGTTTCCGGCCTTAGCTCCACTCCTGCTTTGCCTTTGCACCTAGGCCCCAAGCTTGCTAGGGGAGGGCTTAGGGTCTGGTGGGTCGCACACTGCGAAGGACTCCAGCAGTGAGAGCTCTGTCAGAGGGAAGGGAAGGGCAAGTGCAGGGCTCTTCCAGCTGTTTCTTGGCGGCCCAGACTCAGCGCCGAAAGGAGAGCACCAGGCTCCCAGGGCCCCTGGCTGGGGTCTGCAGTCCCGCACACCCGGAGGCTGACTCCGTGGGCGCCCAGCCAGTGCATGACAGACATAGTTTCCCAAGCACTCTCCTCCCCAGCAGAGACATGTGCAGGTGGTTGGGGACTGATCCTGCGTGTCTGGGTTCCTGCCCACAGCCTCAAATCAGGGGAAGCAGCCCCTGAGGCACTACCTGCTGAAGGAGCCCTGCCCCCACGCCTGATAGGCGAGTGCACAGCCAGCAGGGAAGCGAGCCTCCTCGGGGGAAGAGGAGGCAGCCCAGCCCCGTCAAGCTGAAAGACCTAATTGCAGGGAGCCAAGTATGCCTCCAGTACGGCAGAGCTCTAGCTCTGCTCAGAGGCCTGATCTGGCAGACTTCCTGGCGTCAGGCTTCTCTGCCCTGGGCGAGCCTTGCCCAGACTTGCCTTCCTTTTAGGCATCCTCCCCGAGAAGGACCAGGCTGGGCGGGGCTGGGAGACGCCACTGGCGCTTTCCTGGGCTCAGCTCCGCTCCTGCCTTGCCTTTGCACCTAGGCCCAAGGCGTGCTAGGGGAGGGCTTAGGGGCTGGTGGGTTGCACACTGCCATGGGCTCCAGCACTGAGAGCTCTGTCAGAGGGAAGGGAAGGGCAACTGCAGGCCTCCTCCAGCGGCTGCTTGGCCGCCCAGACTCAGCTCCGCAGGGAGAGCACCAGCCTCCCAGGGACCCTGGCTGAGGTCTGCAGTCCCGCACACCCGGAGGCTGACTCCGTGGGCACCCAGCCAGTGTATGACAGAGGTAGGTTCCCTAGCACTCTCCTCCCCAGCAGAGACATGTGCAGGTGGTTGGGGACTGATCCTGGGTGTCTGGGTTCCCGCCCACAGCCCCAACTCAGGGGAAGCCGCCCCTGAGGCAAGACCTGCTGGACGAGCCCTGCCCCCCGACTGATAGGCGAGTGCACTGTCAGCAGGGAAGCGAGCCTCCTCGGGGGAAGAGGAGGCATCCCAGCCCCGTCAAGCTGAAAGCCCTGCTTGCACGGACCCAAGTGGGCCTCCAGTACGGCAGAGCTCTAGCTCTGCTCAGAGGCCCGATGTGGCAGACTTCCTGGCGCGAGGCTGCTCTGCCGTGGGCGAGCCTTTCCCAGACTTGCCTTGCTTTAAGGCTTCCTCCCCAGGAAGGAGCAGGCTGCGCGGGGCTGGGAGACGCCACTGGCGCTTTCCTGGGCTCACCTCGGCTCCTGCCTTGCCTTTGCACCTAGGCCCCAGGCGTGCTAGGGGAGGGCTTAGGGGCTGGTGGGTTGTACACAGCCAAGGGCTCCAGCACTGAGAGCTCTGTCAGAGGGAAGGGAAGGGCAACTGCAGGCCTCCTGCAGCGGCTGCTTGGCCACCCAGACTCAGCGCCGCACCGAGAGCACCAGGCTCCCAGGGCCCCTGGCTGAGGTGTGCAGTCCCGCACACCCGGAGGCTGACTCCGTGGGCGCCAGGCCAGTGCATGAAAGACGTAGGTTCCCTAGCACTCTCCTCCCCAGCAGAGACATATGCAGGTGGTTGGGGACTGATCCTGCGTGTCTGGGTTCCCGCCCACAGCCCCAACTCAGGGGAAGCCGCCCCTGAGGCAAGACCTGCTGGACGAGCTCTGCCCCCCCTCCTAATAGGCCAGTGCACAGCCAGCAGGGAAGCGAGCCTCCTCGGGGGAAGAGGAGGCAGCCCAGCCCCGTCAAGCTAAAAGCCCTGCTTGCACGGAGCCAAGTGCACCTCCAGTACGGTAGAGCTCTAGCTCTGCTCAGAGGCCCGATCTGGCAGACTTCCTGGTGGGAGGCTGCTCTGCCCTGGGCGAGCCTTGCCCAGACTTGCCTTGCTTTTAGGCTTCCTCCCCAAGAAGGAGCAGGCTGCGCGGGGCTGGGAGACGCCACTGGCGCTTTCCTGGGCTCAGCTCCGCTGCTGCCTTGCCTTTGCACCTAGGCCCCAGGCGTGCTAGGGGAGGGCTTAGGGGCTGGTGGGTTGTACACAGCCAAGGGCTCCAGCACTGAGAGCTCTGTCACAGGGAAGGGAAGGGCAACTGCAGGCCTCCTGCAGCGGCTGCTTGGCCGCCCAGACTCAGCGCCGCACCGAGAGCACCAGGCTCCCAGGGCCCCTGGCTGAGGTGTGCAGTCCCGCACACCCGGAGGCTGACTCCGTGGGCGCCAGGCCAGTGCATGAAAGACGTAGGTTCCCTAGCACTCTCCTCCCCAGCAGAGACATATGCAGGTGGTTGGGGACTGATCCTGCGTGTCTGGGTTCCCGCCCACAGCCCCAACTCAGGGGAAGCCGCCCCTGAGGCAAACCTGCTGGACGAGCCCTGCCCCCCCTCCTGATAGGCCAGTGCACAGCCAGCAGGGAAGCGAGCCTCCTCGGGGGAAGAGGAGGCAGCCCAGCCCCGTCAAGCTGAAAGCCCTGCTTGCACTGAGCCAAGTGCGCCTCCAGTAGGGCAGAGCTCTAGCTCTGCTCAGAGGCCCGATCTGGCAGACTTCCTGGCGCGAGGCTGCTCTGCCCTGGGCGAGCCTTGCCCAGACTTGCCTTGCTTTTAGGCTTTCTCCCCAGGAAGGAGCAGGCTGCGCGGGGCTGGGAGACGCCACTGGCACTTTCCCGGGTTCAGCTCCGCTCCTGCCTTGCCTTTGCACCTAGGCCCCAGGCGTGCTAGGCGAGGGCTTAGGGGCTGGTGGGTTGCACACTGCCAAGGGCTCCAGCATTGAGAGCTCTGTCAGAGGGAAGGGAAGGGCAACTGCAGGCCTCCTCCAGTGGCTGCTTGGCCGTCAAGACTCAGCGCCGCACGGAGAGCACCAGGCTCCCAGGGCCCCTGGCTGAGGTCTGCAGTCCCGCACACCCGGAGTCTGACTCCGTGGGCGCCCAGCCAGTGCATGACAGACGTAGGTTCCCTAGCACTCTCCTCCCCAGCAGAGACATGTGCAGGTGGTTTGGGACTGATCCTGCGTGTCTGGGTTCCCGCCCACGGCCCCAACTCAGGGGAAGCCGCCCCTGAGGCAAAACCTGCTGGAGGAGCCCTGCCCCCCGCCTGATAGGCAAGTGCACAGCCAGCAGGGAAGCGAGCCTCCTCAGGGGAAGAGGAGGCAGCCCAGCCCCGTCAAGCTGAAAGCCCTGCTTGCACGGAGCCAAGTGCGCCTCCAGTAGGGCAGAGCTCTAGCTCTGCTCAGAGGCCCGATGTGGCAGACTTCCTGGCGCGAGACTGCTCTGCCGTGGGCGAGCCTTGCCCAAACTTGCCTTGCTTTTAGGCTTCCTCCCCAGGAAGGAGCAGGCTGCGCGGGGCTGGGAGACGCCACTGGCGCTTTCCTGGGCTCAGCTCCGCTCCTGCCTTGCCTTTGCACCTAGGCCCCAGGCGTGCTAGGGGAGGGCTTAGGGGCTGGTGGGTTGTACACAGCCAAGGGCTCCAGCACTGAGAGCTCTGTCACAGGGAAGGGAAGGGCAACTGCAGGCCTCCTGCAGCGGCTGCTTGGCCGCCCAGACTCAGCGCCGCAACGAGAGCACCAGGCTCCCAGGGCCCCTGGCTGAGGTGTGCAGTCCCGCACACCCGGAGGCTGACTCCGTGGGCGCCAGGCCAGTGCATGAAAGACGTAGGTTCCCTAGCACTCTCCTCCCCAGCAGAGACATATGCAGGTGGTTGGGGACTGATCCTGCGTGTCTGGGTTCCCGCCCACAGCCCCAACTCAGGGGAAGCCGCCCCTGAGGCAAACCTGCTGGACGAGCCCTGCCCCCCCTCCTGATAGGCCAGTGCACAGCCAGCAGGGAAGCGAGCCTCCTCAGGGGAAGAGGAGGCAGCCCAGCCCCGTCAAGCTGAAAGCCCTGCTTGCACTGAGCCAAGTGCGCCTCCAGTAGGGCAGAGCTCTAGCTCTGCTCAGAGGCCCGATCTGGCAGACTTCCTGGCGCGAGGCTGCTCTGCCCTGGGCGAGCCTTGCCCAGACTTGCCTTGCTTTTAGGCTTTCTCCCCAGGAAGGAGCAGGCTGCGCGGGGCTGGGAGACGCCACTGGCACTTTCCCGGGCTCAGCTCCGCTCCTGCCTTGCCTTTGCACCTAGGCCCCAGGCGTGCTAGGCGAGGGCTTAGGGGCTGGTGGGTTGCACACTGCCAAGGGCTCCAGCATTGAGAGCTCTGTCAGAGGGAAGGGAAGGGCAACTGCAGGCCTCCTCCAGTGGCTGCTTGGCCGTCAAGACTCAGCGCCGCACGGAGAGCACCAGGCTCCCAGGGCCCCTGGCTGAGGTCTGCAGTCCCGCACACCCGGAGTCTGACTCCGTGGGCGCCCAGCCAGTGCATGACAGACGTAGGTTCCCTAGCACTCTCCTCCCCAGCAGAGACATGTGCAGGTGGTTTGGGACTGATCCTGCGTGTCTGGGTTCCCGCCCACGGCCCCAACTCAGGGGAAGCCGCCCCTGAGGCAAAACCTGCTGGAGGAGCCCTACCCCCCGCCTGATAGGCAAGTGCACAGCCAGCAGGGAAGCGAGCCTCCTCAGGGGAAGAGGAGGCAGCCCAGCCCCGTCAAACTGAAAGCCCTGCTTGCACGGAGCCAAGTGCGCCTCCAGTAGGGCAGAGCTCTAGCTCTGCTCAGAGGCCCGATGTGGCAGACTTCCTGGCGCGAGGCTGCTCTGCCATGGGCGAGCCTTGCCCAGACTTGCCTTGCTTTTAGGCTTCCTCCCCAGGAAGGAGCAGGCTGCGCGGGGCTGGGAGACGCCACTGGCGCTTTCCTGGGCTCAGCTCCGCTCCTGCCTTGCCTTTGCACCTAGGACCCAGGCGTGCTAGGGGAGGGCTTAGGGGCTGGTGGGTTGCACACTGCCAAGGGCTCCAGCAGTGAGAGCTCTGTCAGAGGGAAGGGAAGGGCATCTGCAGGCCTCCTGCAGCGGCTGCTTGGCCGCCCAGACTCAGCGCCGCACGGAGAGCACCAGGCTCCCAGGGCCCCTGGCTGAGGTCTGTAGTCCCGCACACCTGGAGGCTGACTCCGTGGGCGCCCAGCCAGTGCATGACAGACGTACGTCCAAGCACTCTCCTCCCCAGCAGAGACATGTGCAGGTGGTTGGGGACTGATCCTGCGTGTCTGGGTTCCTGCCCTCAGCCCCAACTCAGGGGAAGCCGCCCCTGAGGCAAGACCTGCTTGACGAGCCCTGCCCTCCCCCTCCCCCCCCTGCCTGATAGGCGAGTGCACAGCCAGCAGGGAAGCGAGCCTCCTCGGGGGAAGAGGAGGCAGCCCAGCCCCGTCAAGCTGAAAGCCCTGCTTGCACGGAGCCAAGTGCGCCTCCAGTAGGGCAGAGTTCTAGCTCTGCTCAGAGGCCCGATCTGGCAGACTTCCTGGCGCGAGGCTGCTCTGCCCTGGGCGAGCCTTGCCCAGACTTGCCTTGCTTTTAGGCTTCCTCCCCAGGAAGGAGCAGGCTGCGCGGGGCTGGGAGACGCCACTGGCGCTTTCCTGGGCTCAGCTCCGCTCCTGCCTTGCCTTTGCACCTAGGCCCCAGGCGTGCTAGGGGAGGGCTTAGGGGCTGGTGGGTTGTACACAGCCAAGGGCTCCAGCACTGAGAGCTCTGTCAGAGGGAAGGGAAGGGTAACTGCCGGCCTCCTGCAGCGGCTGCTTGGCCGCCCAGACTCAGCACCGCACCGAGAGCACCAGGCTCCCAGGGCCCCTGGCTGAGGTCTGCAGTCCCGCACACCCGGAGTCTGACTCCGTGGGCGCCCAGCCAGTGCATGACAGACGTAGGTTCCCTAGCACTCTCCTCCCCAGCAGAGACATGTGCAGGTGGTTGGGGACTGATCCTGGGTGTCTGGGTTCCCGCCCACAGCCCCAACTCAGGGGAAGCCATCCCTGAGGCAAGACCTGCTGGACTAGCCCTGCCCCCCCTCCTGATAGGCGAGTGCACAGCCAGCAGGGAAGCGAGCCTCCTCGGGGGAAGAGGAGGCAGCCCAGCCCGTCAAGCTGAAAGCCCTGCTTGCACGGAGCCAAGTGCGCCTCCAGTACGGCAGAGCTCTAGCTCTGCTCAGAGGCCCGATCTGGCAGACTTCCTGGCGCGAGGCTGCTCTGCCCTGGGCGAGCCTTGCCCAGACTTGCCTTGCTTTTAGGCTTTCTCCCCAGGAAGGAGCAGGCCGCGCGGGGCTGGGAGACGCCACTGGCACTTTCCCGGGCTCAGCTCCGCTCCTGCCTTGCCTTTGCACCTAGGCCCCAGGCGTGCTAGGCGAGGGCTTAGGGGCTGGTGGGTTGCACACTGCCAAGGGCTCCAGCATTGAGAGCTCTGTCAGAGGGAAGGGAAGGGCAACTGCAGGCCTCCTCCAGTGGCTGCTTGGCCGTCAAGACTCAGCGCCGCACGGAGAGCACCAGGATCCCAGGGCCCCTGGCTGAGGTCTGCAGTCCCGCACACCCGGAGTCTGACTCCGTGGGCGCCCAGCCAGTGCATGACAGACGTAGGTTCCCTAGCACTCTCCTCTCCAGCAGAGACATGTGCAGGTGGTTTGGGACTGATCCTGCGTGTCTGGGTTCCCGCCCACTGCCCCAACTCAGGGGAAGCCGCCCCTGATGCAAGACCTGCTGGACGAGCCCTGCCCCCCGCCTGATAGGCGAGTGCACTGTCAGCAGGGAAGCGAGCCTCCTCGGGGGAAGAGGAGGCATCCCAGCCCCGTCAAGCTGAAAGCCCTGCTTGCACGGAGCCAAGTGCGCCTCCAGTATGGCAGAGCTCTAGCTCTGCTCAGAGGCCCGATGTGGCAGACTTCCTGGTGCGAGGCTGCTCTGCCGTGGGTTAGCCTTGCCCAGACTTGCCTTGCTTATAGGCTTCCTCCCCAGGAAGGAGCAGGCTGCGCGGTGCTGGGAGAAGCCACTGGCGCTTTCCTGGGCAGAGCTCCGCTCCTGCCTTGCCTTTGCACCTGGGCCCCAGGCGTGCTAGGGGAGGGCTTAGGGGCTGATGGGTTGCACACTGCCAAGGGCTCCAGCACTGAGAGCTCTGTCAGAAGGAAGGGAAGGGCAACTGCAGGCCTCCTCCAGCGGCTGCTTGGCCGCCCAGACTCAGCGCCGCACGGAGAGCACCAGGCTCCCAGGGCCCCTGGCTGAGGTCTGCAGTCCGGCACACCCGGAAGCTGACTCCGTGGGCGCCTAGCCAGTGCATGACAGACGTAGGTTCCCTAGCACTCTCCTCCCCAGCAGAGACATGTGCAGGTGGTTTGGGACTGATCCTGCGTGTCTGGGTTCCCGCCCACAGCCCCAACTCAGGGGAAGCCGCCCCTGAGGCAAAACCTGCTGGACGAGCCCTGCCCCCCGCCTGATAGGCAAGTGCACAGCCAGCAGGGAAGCGAGCCTCCTCAGGGGAAGAGGAGGCAGCCCAGCCCCGTCAAGCTGAAAGCCCTGCTTGCACGGAGCCAAGTGCGCCTCCAGTACGGCAGAGCTCTAGCTCTGCTCAGAGGCCCGATCTGGCAGACTTCCTGGCGCGAGGCTGCTCTGCCGTGGGCGAGCCTTGCCCAGACTGGCCTTGCTTTTAGGCTTACTCCCCAGGAAGGAGCAGGCTGCGCGGGGCTGGGAGACGCCACTGGCGCTTTCCTGGGCTCAGCTCCGCTGCTGCCTTGCCTTTGCACCTAGGCCCCAGGCGTGCTAGGGGAGGGCTTAGGGGCTGGTGGGTTGTACACAGCCAAGGGCTCCAGCAGTGAGAGCTCTGTCAGAGGGAAGGGAAGGGCAACTGCAGGCCTCCTGCAGCGGCTGCTTGGCCGCCCAGACTCAGCGCCGCACCGAGAGCACCAGGCTCCCAGGGCCCCTGGCTGAGGTGTGCAGTCCCGCACACCCGGAGGCTGACTCCCTTGGCGCCAGGCCAGTGCACGACAGACGTAGGTTCCCTAGCACTCTCCTCCCCAGCAGAGACATGTGCAGTTGGTTGGGGATTGATCCTGCGTGTCTGTGTTCCCGCCCACAGCCCCAACTCAGGGGAAGCCGCCCCTGAGGCAAGGCCTGCTGGACGAGCCCTGACCCCCCTGCCTGATAGGCGAGTGCACAGCCAGCAGTGAAGCTAGCCTCCACGGGGGAAGAGGAGGCAGCCCGGTCCCGTCAAGCTGAAAGCCCTGCTTGCACGGAGCCAAGTGGGCCTCCAGTACGGCAGAGCTCTAGCTCTGCTCAGAGGCCCGATCTCGCAGACTTCCTGGCGCGAGGCTGCTCTGCCGTGGGCGAGCCTTGCCCAGACTTGCCTTGCTTTTAGGCTTCCTCCCCAGGAAGGAGCAGGCTGCGCGGGGCTGGGAGACGCCACTGGCGATTTCCTGGGCTCAGCTCCGCTCCTGCCTTACCTTTGCACCTAGGCCCCAGGCGTGCTAGGGGAGGGCTTAGGGGCTGGTGGGTTGTACACAGCCAAGGGCTCCAGCACTGAGAGCTCTGTCACAGGGAAGGGAAGGGCAACTGCAGGCCTCCTGCAGCGGCTGCTTGGCCGCCCAGACTCAGCGCCGCACCGAGAGCACCAGGCTCCCAGGGCCCCTGGCTGAGGTGTGCAGTCCCGCACACCCGGAGGCTGACTCCGTGGGCGCCAGGCCAGTGCATGAAAGACGTAGGTTCCCTAGCACTCTCCTCCCCAGCAGAGACATATGCAGGTGGTTGGGGACTGATCCTGTGTGTCTGGGTTCCCGCCCATAGCCCCAACTCAGGGGAAGCCGCCCCTGAGGCAAGACCTGCTGGACGAGCCCTGCCCCCCCTCCTGATAGGCCAGTGCACAGCCAGCAGGGAAGCGAGCCTCCTCGGGGGAAGAGGAGGCATCCCAGCCCCGTCAAGCTGAAAGCCCTGCTTGCACGGAGCCACGTGCGCCTCCAGTACGGCAGAGCTCTAGCTCTGCTCAGAGGCCCGATGTGGCAGACTTCCTGGCGCGAGGCTGCTCAGCAGTGGGCGAGCCTTGCCCAGACTTGCCTTGCTTTTAGGCTTCCTCCCCAGGAAGGAGCAGGCTGCGCGGGGCTGGGAGACGCCACTGGCGCTTTCCTGGGCTCAGCTCCGCTCCTGCCTTGCCTTTGCACCTAGGCCCCAGGCGTGCTAGGGGAGGGCTTAGGGGCTGGTGGGTTGTACACAGCCAAGGGCTCCAGCACTGAGAGCTCTGTCAGAGGGAAGGGAAGGGTAACTGCCGGCCTCCTGCAGCGGCTGCTTGGCCGCCCAGACTCAGCACCGCACCTAGAGCACCAGGCTCCCAGGGCCCCTGGCTGAGGTGTGCAGTCCCGTACACCCGGAGGCTGACTCCGTGGGCGCCCGGCCAGTGCATGAAAGACGTAGGTTCCCTAGCACTCTCCTCCCCAGCAGAGACATATGCAGGTGGTTGGGGACTGATCCTGCGTGTCTGGGTTCCCGCCCACAGCCCCAACTCAGGGGAAGCCGCCCCTGAGGCAAGACCTGCTGGACGAGCCCTGCCCCCCCTCCTGATAGGCGAGTGCACAGCCAGCAGGGAAGCGAGCCTCCTCAGGGGAAAATGAGGCAGCCCAGTCCCGTCAAGCTGAAAGCCCTGCTTGCATGGAGCCAAGTGCACCTCCAGTACGGCAGAGCTCTAGCTCTGCTCAGAGGCCCGATCTGGCAGACTTCTGGCGCGAGGCTGCTCTGCCATGGGCGAGCCTTGCCCAGACTTGCCGTGCTTTTAGGCTTCCTCCCCAGGAAGAGCAGGATGCGCTGGGCTGGTAGACGCCACTGGCGCTTTTCTGGGCTCAGCTCCGCTCCTGCCTTGCCTTTGCACCTAGGCCCCAGGCGTGCTAGGGGAGGGCTTAGGGGCTGGTGTGTTGCACACTGCCAAGGGTTGCAGCAGTGAGAGCTCTGTCAGAGGGAAGGGAAGGGCAACTCATGCCTCCTCCAGCGGTTGCTTGGCCGCCCAGACTCAGCGCCGCACGGAGAGCACCAGGCTCCTAGGGCCCCTGGCTGAGGTCTGTAGTCCCGCACACCTGGAGGCTGACTCCGTGGGCGCCCAGCCAGTGCATGACAGACGTACGTCCAAGCACTCTCCTCCCCAGCAGAGACATGTGCAGGTGGTTGGGGACTGATCCTGCATGTCTGGGTTCCCGCCCTCAGCCCCAACTCAGGGGAAGCCGCCCCTGAGGCAAGACCTGCTTGACGAGCCCTGCCCCCCCCCTCCCCCCCCGCCTGATAGGGGAGTGCACAGCCAGCAGGGAAGCGAGCCTCCTCGGGGGAAGAGGAGGCAGCCCAGCCCCGTCAAGCTGAAAGCCCTGCTTGCACGGAGCCAAGTGCACCTCCAGTACGGCAGATCTCTAGCTCTGCTCAGAGGCCCGATCTGGCAGACTTCCTGGCGCGAGGCTGCTCTGCCCTGGGCGAGCCTTGCCCAGACTTGCCTTGCTTTTAGGCTTTCTCCCCAGGAAGGAGCAGGCTGCGCGAGGCTGGGAGACACCACTGGCGGGATCCTGGGTTCAGCTCCGCTCCTTCCTTGCCTTTGCACCTAGGCCCAAGTCTTGCTAGGGGAGGGCTTAGGGGCTGGTGGCTTGCACACTGCCAAGGGTTCCAGCAGTGAGAGCTCTGTCAGAGGGAAGGGAAGGGCAACTCATGCCTCCTGCAGCGGCTGCCTGGCCGCCCAGACTCAGCGCCGCACGGAGAGCACCAGGCTCCTAGGGCCCCTGGCTGAGGTCTGTAGTCCCGCACACCCAGAGGCTGACTCCGTGGGCGCCCAGCCAGCGCATGACAGACGTAGGTTCCCTAGCACTCTCCTCCCCAGCAGAGACATGTGCAGGTGGTTTGGGACTGATCCTGCGTGTCTGGGTTCCCGCCCACGGCCCCAACTCAGGGGAAGCCGCCCCTGAGGCAAAACCTGCTGGACGAGCCCTGCCCCCCGCCTGATAGGCAAGTGCACAGCCAGCAGGGAAGCGAGCCTCCTCAGGGGAAGAGGAGGCAGCCCAGCCCCGTCAAGCTGAAAGCCCTGCTTGCACGGAGCCAAGTGCGCCTCCAGTACGGCAGAGCTCTAGCTCTGCTCAGAGGCCCGATCTGGCAGACATCCTGGCACGAGGCTGCTCTGCCCTGGGCGAGCCTTGCCCAGACTTGCCTTGCTTTTAGGCTTCCTCCCCAGGAAGAGCAGGATGCGCCGGGCTGGGAGACGCCACTGGCGCGATCCTGGCCTTAGCTCCGCTCCTACCTTGCCTTTGCACGTAGGCCCCATGCATCCTAGGGGAGGGCTTAGGGGCTGGTGGGTTGCACACTGCCAAGGGCTCCAGCAGTGAGAGCTCTGTCAGAGGGAAGGGAAGGGCAACTGCTAGGCACCTCCCGCGGTTGCTTGTCCACCCATTTTCAGCGCCGCAAGCAGAGTACCAGGCTCCCAGGGCCCCTGGCTGGGGTCTGCACCCCCTCACACCCGGAGGCTGACTCCGTGGGCGCCCAGCCAGTGCATGACAGACGTAGGTTCCCTAGCACTCTCCTCCCCAGCAGAGACATATGCAGGTGGTTGGGGACTGATCCTGCGTGTCTGGGTTCCCGCCCACAGCCCCAACTCAGGGGAAGCAGCCCCTGAGGCAAGACCTGCTGGACGAGCCCTGTCCCCCCTCCTGATAGGCCAGTGCACAGCCAGCAGGGAAGCGAGCCTCCTCGGGGGAAGAGGAGGCAGCCCAGCCCCGTCAAGCTGAAAGCCCTGCTTGCACGGAGCCAAGTGCGCCTCCAGTAGGGCAGAGCTCTAGCTCTGCTCAGAGGCCCGATCTGGCAGACTTCCTGGCGCGAGGCTGCTCTGCCCTGGGCGAGCCTTGCCCAGACTTGCCTTGCTTTTAGGCTTTCTCCCCAGGAAGGAGCAGGCTGCGCGGGGCTGGGAGACGCCACTGGCACTTTCCCGGGCTCAGCTCCGCTCCTGCCTTGCCTTTGCACCTAGGACCCAGGCGTGCTAGGCGAGGGCTTAGGGGCTGGTGGGTTGCACACTGCCAAGGGCTCCAGCAGTGAGAGCTCTGTCAGAGGGAAGGGAAGGGCAACTGCAGGCCTCCTCCAGTGGCTGCTTGGCCGTCAAGACTCAGCGCCGCACGGAGAGCACCAGGCTCCCAGGGCCCCTGGCTGAGGTCTGCAGTCCCGCACACCCGGAGTCTGACTCCGTGGGCGCCCAGCCAGTGCATGACAGACGTAGGTTCCCTAGCACTCTCCTCCCCAGCAGAGACATGTGCAGGTGGTTTGGGACTGATCCTGCGTGTCTGGGTTCCCGCCCACGGCCCCAACTCAGGGGAAGCCGCCCCTGAGGCAAAACCTGCTGGACGAGCCCTGCCCCCCGCCTGATAGGCAAGTGCACAGCCAGCAGGGAAGCGAGCCTCCTCAGGGGAAGAGGAGGCAGCCCAGCCCCGTCAAGCTGAAAGCCCTGCTTGCACGGAGCCAAGTGCGCCTCCAGTACGGCAGAGCTCTAGCTCTGCTCAGAGGCCCGATCTGGCAGACTTCCTGGTGGGAGGCTGCTCTGCCCTGGGCGAGCCTTGCCCAGACTTGCCTTGCTTTTAGGCTTCCTCCCCAAGAAGGAGCAGGCTGCGCGGGGCTGGGAGACGCCACTGGCGCTTTCCAGGGCTCAGCTACGCTCCTGCCTTGCCTTTGCACCTAGGCCCCAGGCGTGCTAGGGGAGGGCTTAGGGGCTGGTGGGTTGCACACTGCCAAGGGCTCCAGCAGTGACAGCTCTGTCAGAGGGAAGGGAAGGGCATCTGCAGGCCTCCTGCAGCGGCTGCTTGACCCCCCAGACTCAGCGCCGTACCGAGAGCACCAGGCTCCCAGGGCCCCTGGCTGAGGTCTGCAGTCCCGCACACCCGGAAGCTGACTCCCTTGGCGCCAGGCCAGTGCACGACAGACGTAGGTTCCCTAGCACTCTCCTCCCCAGCAGAGACATGTGCAGTTGGTTGGGGATTGATCCTGCGTGTCTGTGTTCCCGCCCACAGCCCCAACTCAGGGGAAGCCGCCCCTGAGGCAAGGCCTGCTGGACGAGCCCTGACCCCCCTGCCTGATAGGCGAGTGCACAGCCAGCAGTGAAGCTAGCCTCCACGGGGGAAGAGGAGGCAGCCCGGTCCTGTCAAGCTGAAAGCCCTGCTTGCACGGAGCCAAGTGGGCCTCCAGTACGGCAGAGCTCTAGCTCTGCTCAGAAGCCCGAACTGGCAGACTTCCTGGCGCGAGGCTGCTCTGCCCTGGGCGAGCCTTGCCCAGACTTGCCTTGCTTTTAGGCTTCCTCCCCTGGAAGGAGCAGGCTGCGCGAGGCTGGGAGACACCACTGGCGGGATCCTGGGTTCAGCTCCGCTCCTTCCTTGCCTTTGCACCTAGGCCCAAGTCTTGCTAGGGGAGGGCTTAGGGGCTGGTGGCTTGCACACTGCCAAGGGTTCCAGCAGTGAGAGCTCTGTCAGAGGGAAGGGAAGGGCAACTCATGCCTCCTGCAGCGGCTGCCTGGCCGCCCAGACTCAGCGCCGCACGGAGAGCACCAGGCTCCTAGGGCCCCTGGCTGAGGTCTGTAGTCCCGCACACCCAGAGGCTGACTCCGTGGGCGCCCAGCCAGCGCATGACAGACGTAGGTTCCCTAGCACTCTCCTCCCCAGCAGAGACATGTGCAGGTGGTTTGGGACTGATCCTGCGTGTCTGGGTTCCCGCCCACGGCCCCAACTCAGGGGAAGCCGCCCCTGAGGCAAAACCTGCTGGACGAGCCCTGCCCCCCGCCTGATAGGCAAGTGCACAGCCAGCAGGGAAGCGAGCCTCCTCAGGGGAAGAGGAGGCAGCCCAGCCCCGTCAAGCTGAAAGCCCTGCTTGCACGGAGCCAAGTGCGCCTCCAGTACGGCAGAGCTCTAGCTCTGCTCAGAGGCCCGATCTGGCAGACTTCCTGGCACGAGGCTGCTCTGCCCTGGGCGAGCCTTGCCCAGACTTGCCTTGCTTTTAGGCTTCCTCCCCAGGAAGAGCAGGATGCGCCGGGCTGGGAGACGCCACTGGCGCGATCCTGGCCTTAGCTCCGCTCCTACCTTGCCTTTGCACGTAGGCCCCATGCATCCTAGGGGAGGGCTTAGGGGCTGGTGGGTTGCACACTGCCAAGGGCTCCAGCAGTGAGAGCTCTGTCAGAGGGAAGGGAAGGGCAACTGCTAGGCACCTCCCGCGGTTGCTTGTCCACCCATTTTCAGCGCCGCAAGCAGAGTACCAGGCTCCCAGGGCCCCTGGCTGGGGTCTGCACCCCCTCACACCTGGAGGCTGACTCCGTGGGCGCCCAGCCAGTGCATGACAGACGTAGGTTCCCTAGCACTCTCCTCCCCAGCAGAGACATATGCAGGTGGTTGGGGACTGATCCTGCGTGTCTGGGTTCCCGCCCACAGCCCCAACTCAGGGGAAGCAGCCCCTGAGGCAAGACCTGCTGGACGAGCCCTGTCCCCCCTCCTGATAGGCGAGTGCACAGCCAGCAGGGAAGCGAGCCTCCTCGGGGGAAGAGGAGGCAGCCCAGCCCCGTCAAGCTGAAAGCCCTGCTTGCACGGAGCCAAGTGCGCCTCCAGTAGGGCAGAGCTCTAGCTCTGCTCAGAGGCCCGATCTGGCAGACTTCCTGGCGCGAGGCTGCTCTGCCCTGGGCGAGCCTTGCCCAGACTTGCCTTGCTTTTAGGCTTTCTCCCCAGGAAGGAGCAGGCTGCGCGGGTCTGGGAGACGCCACTGGCACTTTCCCGGGCTCAGCTCCGCTCCTGCCTTGCCTTTGCACCTAGGACCCAGGCGTGCTAGGCGAGGGCTTAGGGGCTGGTGGGTTGCACACTGCCAAGGGCTCCAGCAGTGAGAGCTCTGTCAGAGGGAAGGGAAGGGCAACTGCAGGCCTCCTCCAGTGGCTGCTTGGCCGTCAAGACTCAGCGCCGCACGGAGAGCACCAGGCTCCCAGGGCCCCTGGCTGAGGTCTGCAGTCCCGCACACCCGGAGTCTGACTCCGTGGGCGCCCAGCCAGTGCATGACAGACGTAGGTTCCCTAGCACTCTCCTCCCCAGCAGAGACATGTGCAGGTGGTTTGGGACTGATCCTGCGAGTCTGGGTTCCCGCCCACGGCCCCAACTCAGGGGAAGCCGCCCCTGAGGCAAAACCTGCTGGACGAGCCCTGCCCCCCGCCTGATAGGCAAGTGCACGGACAGCAGGGAAGCGAGCCTCCTCAGGGGAAGAGGAGGCAGCCCAGCCCCGTCAAGCTGAAAGCCCTGCTTGCACGGAGCCAAGTGCGCCTCCAGTACGGCAGAGCTCTAGCTCTGCTCAGAGGCCCGATCCGGCAGACTTCCTGGCGCGAGGCTGCTCTGCCGTGGGCGAGCCTTGCCCAGACTTGCCTTGCTTTTAGGCTTCCTCCCCAGGAAGGAGCAGGCTGCGCGGGGCTGGGAGACGCCACTGGCGCTTTCCTGGGCTCAGCTCCGCTGCTGCCTTGCCTTTGCACCTAGGCCCCAGGCGTGCTAGGGGAGGGCTTAGGGGCTGGTGGGTTGTACACAGCCAAGGGCTCCAGCAGTGAGAGCTCTGTCAGAGGGAAGGGAAGGGCAACTGCAGGCCTCCTCCAGTGGCTGCTTGGCCGTCAAGACTCAGCGCCGCACGGAGAGCACCAGGCTCCCAGGGCCCCTGGCTGAGGTGTGCAGTCCCGCACACCCGGAGGCTGACTCCGTGGGCGCCAGGCCATTGCATGAAAGACGTAGGTTCCCTAGCACTCTCCTCCCCAGCAGAGACATATGCAGGTGGTTGGGGACTGATCCTGCGTGTCTGGGTTCCCGCCCACAGCCCCAACTCAGGGGAAGCCGCCCCTGAGGCAAGACCTGCTGGACGAGACCTGCCCCCCCTCCTGATAGGCCAGTGCACAGCCAGCAGGGAAGCGAGCCTCCTCGGGGGAAGAGGAGGCAGCCCAGCCCCGTCAAGCTGAAAGCCCTGCTTGCACGGAGCCAAGTGCACCTCCAGTACGGTAGAGCTCTAGCTCTGCTCAGAGGCCCGATCTGGCAGACTTCCTGGTGGGAGGCTGCTCTGCCCTGGGCGAGCCTTGCCCAGACTTGCCTTGCTTTTAGGCTTCCTCCCCAAGAAGGAGCAGGCTGCGCGGGGCTGGGAGACGCCACTGGCGCTTTCCAGGGCTCAGCTACGCTCCTGCCTTGCCTTTGCACCTAGGCCCCAGGCGTGCTAGGGGAGGGCTTAGGGGCTGGTGGGTTGCACACTGCCAAGGGCTCCAGCAGTGACAGCTCTGTCAGAGGGAAGGGAAGGGCATCTGCAGGCCTCCTGCAGCGGCTGCTTGACCCCCCAGACTCAGCGCCGTACCGAGAGCACCAGGCTCCCAGGGCCCCTGGCTGAGGTCTGCAGTCCCGCACACCCGGAAGCTGACTCCCTTGGCGCCAGGCCAGTGCACGACAGACGTAGGTTCCCTAGCACTCTCCTCCCCAGCAGAGACATGTGCAGTTGGTTGGGGATTGATCCTGCGTGTCTGTGTTCCCGCCCACAGCCCCAACTCAGGGGAAGCCGCCCCTGAGGCAAGGCCTGCTGGAGGAGCCCTGACCCCCCTGCCTGATAGGCGAGTGCACAGCCAGCAGTGAAGCTAGCCTCCACGGGGGAAGAGGAGGCAGCCCGGTCCTGTCAAGCTGAAAGCCCTGCTTGCACGGAGCCAAGTGGGCCTCCAGTACGGCAGAGCTCTAGCTCTGCTCAGAGGCCCGATCTGGCAGACTTCCTGGCGCGAGGCTGCTCTGCCCTGGGCGAGCCTTGCCCAGAATTGCCTTGCTTTTAGGCTTCCTCCCCTGGAAGGAGCAGGCTGCGCGAGGCTGGGAGACACCACTGGCGGGATCCTGGGTTCAGCTCCGCTCCTTCCTTGCCTTTGCACCTAGGCCCAAGTCTTGCTAGGGGAGGGCTTAGGGGCTGGTGGCTTGCACACTGCCAAGGGTTCCAGCAGTGAGAGTTCTGTCAGAGGGAAGGGAAGGGCAACTCATGCCTCCTGCAGCGGCTGCCTGGCCGCCCAGACTCAGCGCCGCACGGAGAGCACCAGGCTCCTAGGGCCCCTGGCTGAGGTCTGTAGTCCCGCACACCCAGAGGCTGACTCCGTGGGCGCCCAGCCAGCGCATGACAGACGTAGGTTCCCTAGCACTCTCCTCCCCAGCAGAGACATGTGCAGGTGGTTTGGGACTGATCCTGCGTGTCTGGGTTCCCGCCCACGGCCCCAACTCAGGGGAAGCCGCCCCTGAGGCAAAACCTGCTGGACGAGCCCTGCCCCCCGCCTGATAGGCAAGTGCACAGCCAGCAGGGAAGCGAGCCTCCTCAGGGGAAGAGGAGGCAGCCCAGCCCCGTCAAGCTGAAAGCCCTGCTTGCACGGAGCCAAGTGCGCCTCCAGTACGGCAGAGCTCTAGCTCTGCTCAGAGGCCCGATGTGGCAGACTTCCTGGCACGAGGCTGCTCTGCCCTGGGCGAGCCTTGCCCAGACTTGCCTTGCTTTTAGGCTTCCTCCCCAGGAAGAGCAGGATGCGCCGGGCTGGGAGACGCCACTGGCGCGATCCTGGCCTTAGCTCCGCTCCTACCTTGCCTTTGCACGTAGGCCCCATGCATCCTAGGGGAGGGCTTAGGGGCTGGTGGGTTGCACACTGCCAAGGGCTCCAGCAGTGAGAGCTCTGTCAGAGGGAAGGGAAGGGCAACTGCTAGGCACCTCCCGCGGTTGCTTGTCCACCCATTTTCAGCGCCGCAAGCAGAGTACCAGGCTCCCAGGGCCCCTGGCTGGGGTCTGCACCCCCTCACACCCGGAGGCTGACTCCGTGGGCGCCCAGCCAGTGCATGACAGACGTAGGTTCCCTAGCACTCTCCTCCCCAGCAGAGACATATGCAGGTGGTTGGGGACTGATCCTGCGTGTCTGGGTTCCCGCCCACAGCCCCAACTCAGGGGAAGCAGCCCCTGAGGCAAGACCTGCTGGACGAGCCCTGTCCCCCCTCCTGATAGGCCAGTGC
Source organism: Rupicapra rupicapra (assembly GCA_963981305.1). NCBI lineage: Eukaryota > Metazoa > Chordata > Mammalia > Artiodactyla > Bovidae > Rupicapra > Rupicapra rupicapra. The sequence goes on along the minus strand of CAXCFB010000008.1, from coordinate 173,658 downwards.
ACAGCCAGCAGGGAAGCGAGCCTCCTCGGGGGAAGAGGAGGCAGCCCAGCCCCGTCAAGCTGAAAGCCCTGCTTGCACGGAGCCAAGTGCGCCTCCAGTAGGGCAGAGCTCTAGCTCTGCTCAGAGGCCCGATCTGGCAGACTTCCTGGCGCGAGGCTGCTCTGCCCTGGGCGAGCCTTGCCCAGACTTGCCTTGCTTTTAGGCTTTCTCCCCAGGAAGGAGCAGGCTGCGCGGGGCTGGGAGACGCCACTGGCACTTTCCCGGGCTCAGCTCCGCTCCTGCCTTGCCTTTGCACCTAGGACCCAGGCGTGCTAGGCGAGGGCTTAGGGGCTGGTGGGTTGCACACTGCCAAGGGCTCCAGCAGTGAGAGCTCTGTCAGAGGGAAGGGAAGGGCAACTGCAGGCCTCCTCCAGTGGCTGCTTGGCCGTCAAGACTCAGCGCCGCACGGAGAGCACCAGGCTCCCAGGGCCCCTGGCTGAGGTCTGCAGTCCCGCACACCCGGAGTCTGACTCCGTGGGCGCCCAGCCAGTGCATGACAGACGTAGGTTCCCTAGCACTCTCCTCCCCAGCAGAGACATGTGCAGGTGGTTTGGGACTGATCCTGCGAGTCTGGGTTCCCGCCCACGGCCCCAACTCAGGGGAAGCCGCCCCTGAGGCAAAACCTGCTGGACGAGCCCTGCCCCCCGCCTGATAGGCAAGTGCACGGACAGCAGGGAAGCGAGCCTCCTCAGGGGAAGAGGAGGCAGCCCAGCCCCGTCAAGCTGAAAGCCCTGCTTGCACGGAGCCAAGTGCGCCTCCAGTACGGCAGAGCTCTAGCTCTGCTCAGAGGCCCGATCCGGCAGACTTCCTGGCGCGAGGCTGCTCTGCCGTGGGCGAGCCTTGCCCAGACTTGCCTTGCTTTTAGGCTTCCTCCCCAGGAAGGAGCAGGCTGCGCGGGGCTGGGAGACGCCACTGGCGCTTTCCTGGGCTCAGCTCCGCTGCTGCCTTGCCTTTGCACCTAGGCCCCAGGCGTGCTAGGGGAGGGCTTAGGGGCTGGTGGGTTGTACACAGCCAAGGGCTCCAGCAGTGAGAGCTCTGTCAGAGGGAAGGGAAGGGCAACTGCAGGCCTCCTCCAGTGGCTGCTTGGCCGTCAAGACTCAGCGCCGCACGGAGAGCACCAGGCTCCCAGGGCCCCTGGCTGAGGTGTGCAGTCCCGCACACCCGGAGGCTGACTCCGTGGGCGCCAGGCCATTGCATGAAAGACGTAGGTTCCCTAGCACTCTCCTCCCCAGCAGAGACATATGCAGGTGGTTGGGGACTGATCCTGCGTGTCTGGGTTCCCGCCCACAGCCCCAACTCAGGGGAAGCCGCCCCTGAGGCAAGACCTGCTGGACGAGACCTGCCCCCCCTCCTGATAGGCCAGTGCACAGCCAGCAGGGAAGCGAGCCTCCTCGGGGGAAGAGGAGGCAGCCCAGCCCCGTCAAGCTGAAAGCCCTGCTTGCACGGAGCCAAGTGCACCTCCAGTACGGTAGAGCTCTAGCTCTGCTCAGAGGCCCGATCTGGCAGACTTCCTGGTGGGAGGCTGCTCTGCCCTGGGCGAGCCTTGCCCAGACTTGCCTTGCTTTTAGGCTTCCTCCCCAAGAAGGAGCAGGCTGCGCGGGGCTGGGAGACGCCACTGGCGCTTTCCAGGGCTCAGCTACGCTCCTGCCTTGCCTTTGCACCTAGGCCCCAGGCGTGCTAGGGGAGGGCTTAGGGGCTGGTGGGTTGCACACTGCCAAGGGCTCCAGCAGTGACAGCTCTGTCAGAGGGAAGGGAAGGGCATCTGCAGGCCTCCTGCAGCGGCTGCTTGACCCCCCAGACTCAGCGCCGTACCGAGAGCACCAGGCTCCCAGGGCCCCTGGCTGAGGTCTGCAGTCCCGCACACCCGGAAGCTGACTCCCTTGGCGCCAGGCCAGTGCACGACAGACGTAGGTTCCCTAGCACTCTCCTCCCCAGCAGAGACATGTGCAGTTGGTTGGGGATTGATCCTGCGTGTCTGTGTTCCCGCCCACAGCCCCAACTCAGGGGAAGCCGCCCCTGAGGCAAGGCCTGCTGGAGGAGCCCTGACCCCCCTGCCTGATAGGCGAGTGCACAGCCAGCAGTGAAGCTAGCCTCCACGGGGGAAGAGGAGGCAGCCCGGTCCTGTCAAGCTGAAAGCCCTGCTTGCACGGAGCCAAGTGGGCCTCCAGTACGGCAGAGCTCTAGCTCTGCTCAGAAGCCCGAACTGGCAGACTTCCTGGCGCGAGGCTGCTCTGCCCTGGGCGAGCCTTGCCCAGACTTGCCTTGCTTTTAGGCTTCCTCCCCTGGAAGGAGCAGGCTGCGCGAGGCTGGGAGACACCACTGGCGGGATCCTGGGTTCAGCTCCGCTCCTTCCTTGCCTTTGCACCTAGGCCCAAGTCTTGCTAGGGGAGGGCTTAGGGGCTGGTGGCTTGCACACTGCCAAGGGTTCCAGCAGTGAGAGCTCTGTCAGAGGGAAGGGAAGGGCAACTCATGCCTCCTGCAGCGGCTGCCTGGCCGCCCAGACTCAGCGCCGCACGGAGAGCACCAGGCTCCTAGGGCCCCTGGCTGAGGTCTGTAGTCCCGCACACCCAGAGGCTGACTCCGTGGGCGCCCAGCCAGCGCATGACAGACGTAGGTTCCCTAGCACTCTCCTCCCCAGCAGAGACATGTGCAGGTGGTTTGGGACTGATCCTGCGTGTCTGGGTTCCCGCCCACGGCCCCAACTCAGGGGAAGCCGCCCCTGAGGCAAAACCTGCTGGACGAGCCCTGCCCCCCGCCTGATAGGCAAGTGCACAGCCAGCAGGGAAGCGAGCCTCCTCAGGGGAAGAGGAGGCAGCCCAGCCCCGTCAAGCTGAAAGCCCTGCTTGCACGGAGCCAAGTGCGCCTCCAGTACGGCAGAGCTCTAGCTCTGCTCAGAGGCCCGATCTGGCAGACTTCCTGGCACGAGGCTGCTCTGCCGTGGGCGAGCCTTGCCCAGACTTGCCTTGCTTTTAGGCTTCCTCCCCAGGAAGAGCAGGATGCGCCGGGCTGGGAGACGCCACTGGCGCGATCCTGGCCTTAGCTCCGCTCCTACCTTGCCTTTGCACGTAGGCCCCATGCATCCTAGGGGAGGGCTTAGGGGCTGGTGGGTTGCACACTGCCAAGGGCTCCAGCAGTGAGAGCTCTGTCAGAGGGAAGGGAAGGGCAACTGCTAGGCACCTCCCGCGGTTGCTTGTCCACCCATTTTCAGCGCCGCAAGCAGAGTACCAGGCTCCCAGGGCCCCTGGCTGGGGTCTGCACCCCCTCACACCCGGAGGCTGACTCCGTGGGCGCCCAGCCAGTGCATGACAGACGTAGGTTCCCTAGCACTCTCCTCCCCAGCAGAGACATGTGCAGGTGGTTGGGGACTGATCCTGCGTGTCTGGGTTCCCGCCCACAGCCTCAACTCAGGGGAAGCAGCCCCTGAGGCAAGACCTGCTGGAGGAGCCCTGTCCCCACTCCTGATAGGCGAGTGCACAGCCAGCAGGGAAGCGAGCCTCCTCGGGGGAAGAGGAGGCAGCCCAGCCCCGTCAAGCTGAAAGCCCTGCTTGCACGGAGCCAAGTGCGCCTCCAGTACGGCAGAGCTCTAGCTCTGCTCAGAGGCCCGATCTGGCAGACTTCCTGGCGCGAGGCTGCTCTGCCGTGGGCGAGCCTTGCCCAGACTTGCCTTGCTTTTAGGCTTTCTCCCCAGGAAGGAGCAGGCTGCGCGGGGCTGGGAGACGCCACTGGCACTTTCCCGGGCTCAGCTCCGCTCCTGCCTTGCCTTTGCACCTATGACCCAGGCGTGCTAGGCGAGGGCTTAGGGGCTGGTGGGTTGCACACTGCCAAGGGCTCCAGCAGTGAGAGCTCTGTCAGAGGGAAGGGAAGGGCAACTGCAGGCCTCCTCCAGTGGCTGCTTGGCCGTCAAGACTCAGCGCCGCACGGAGAGCACCAGGCTCCCAGGGCCTCTGGCTGAGGTCTGCAGTCCCGCACACCCGGAGTCTGACTCCGTGGGCGCCCAGCCAGTGCATGACAGACGTAGGTTCCCTAGCACTCTCCTCCCCAGCAGAGACATGTGCAGGTGGTTTGGGACTGATCCTGCGAGTCTGGGTTCCCGCCCACGGCCCCAACTCAGGGGAAGCCGCCCCTGAGGCAAAACCTGCTGGACGAGCCCTGCCCCCCGCCTGATAGGCAAGTGCACGGACAGCAGGGAAGCGAGCCTCCTCAGGGGAAGAGGAGGCAGCCCAGCCCCGTCAAGCTGAAAGCCCTGCTTGCACGGAGCCAAGTGCGCCTCCAGTACGGCAGAGCTCTAGCTCTGCTCAGAGGCCCGATCCGGCAGACTTCCTGGCGCGAGGCTGCTCTGCCGTGGGCGAGCCTTGCCCAGACTTGCCTTGCTTTTAGGCTTCCTCCCCAGGAAGGAGCAGGCTGCGCGGGGCTGGGAGACGCCACTGGCGCTTTCCTGGGCTCAGCTCCGCTGCTGCCTTGCCTTTGCACCTAGGCCCCAGGCGTGCTAGGGGAGGGCTTAGGGGCTGGTGGGTTGTACACAGCCAAGGGCTCCAGCAGTGAGAGCTCTGTCAGAGGGAAGGGAAGGGCAACTGCAGGCCTCCTCCAGTGGCTGCTTGGCCGTCAAGACTCAGCGCCGCACGGAGAGCACCAGGCTCCCAGGGCCCCTGGCTGAGGTGTGCAGTCCCGCACACCCGGAGGCTGACTCCGTGGGCGCCAGGCCATTGCATGAAAGACGTAGGTTCCCTAGCACTCTCCTCCCCAGCAGAGACATATGCAGGTGGTTGGGGACTGATCCTGCGTGTCTGGGTTCCCGCCCACAGCCCCAACTCAGGGGAAGCCGCCCCTGAGGCAAGACCTGCTGGACGAGACCTGCCCCCCCTCCTGATAGGCCAGTGCACAGCCAGCAGGGAAGCGAGCCTCCTCGGGGGAAGAGGAGGCAGCCCAGCCCCGTCAAGCTGAAAGCCCTGCTTGCACGGAGCCAAGTGCACCTCCAGTACGGTAGAGCTCTAGCTCTGCTCAGAGGCCCGATCTGGCAGACTTCCTGGTGGGAGGCTGCTCTGCCCTGGGCGAGCCTTGCCCAGACTTGCCTTGCTTTTAGGCTTCCTCCCCAAGAAGGAGCAGGCTGCGCGGGGCTGGGAGACGCCACTGGCGCTTTCCAGGGCTCAGCTACGCTCCTGCCTTGCCTTTGCACCTAGGCCCCAGGCGTGCTAGGGGAGGGCTTAGGGGCTGGTGGGTTGCACACTGCCAAGGGCTCCAGCAGTGACAGCTCTGTCAGAGGGAAGGGAAGGGCATCTGCAGGCCTCCTGCAGCGGCTGCTTGACCCCCCAGACTCAGCGCCGTACCGAGAGCACCAGGCTCCCAGGGCCCCTGGCTGAGGTCTGCAGTCCCGCACACCCGGAAGCTGACTCCCTTGGCGCCAGGCCAGTGCACGACAGACGTAGGTTCCCTAGCACTCTCCTCCCCAGCAGAGACATGTGCAGTTGGTTGGGGATTGATCCTGCGTGTCTGTGTTCCCGCCCACAGCCCCAACTCAGGGGAAGCCGCCCCTGAGGCAAGGCCTGCTGGAGGAGCCCTGACCCCCCTGCCTGATAGGCGAGTGCACAGCCAGCAGTGAAGCTAGCCTCCACGGGGGAAGAGGAGGCAGCCCGGTCCTGTCAAGCTGAAAGCCCTGCTTGCACGGAGCCAAGTGGGCCTCCAGTACGGCAGAGCTCTAGCTCTGCTCAGAAGCCCGAACTGGCAGACTTCCTGGCGCGAGGCTGCTCTGCCCTGGGCGAGCCTTGCCCAGACTTGCCTTGCTTTTAGGCTTCCTCCCCTGGAAGGAGCAGGCTGCGCGAGGCTGGGAGACACCACTGGCGGGATCCTGGGTTCAGCTCCGCTCCTTCCTTGCCTTTGCACCTAGGCCCAAGTCTTGCTAGGGGAGGGCTTAGGGGCTGGTGGCTTGCACACTGCCAAGGGTTCCAGCAGTGAGAGCTCTGTCAGAGGGAAGGGAAGGGCAACTCATGCCTCCTGCAGCGGCTGCCTGGCCGCCCAGACTCAGCGCCGCACGGAGAGCACCAGGCTCCTAGGGCCCCTGGCTGAGGTCTGTAGTCCCGCACACCCAGAGGCTGACTCCGTGGGCGCCCAGCCAGCGCATGACAGACGTAGGTTCCCTAGCACTCTCCTCCCCAGCAGAGACATGTGCAGGTGGTTGGGGACTGATCCTGCGTGTCTGGGTTCCCGCCCACGGCCCCAACTCAGGGGAAGCCGCCCCTGAGGCAAAACCTGCTGGACGAGCCCTGCCCCCCGCCTGATAGGCAAGTGCACAGCCAGCAGGGAAGCGAGCCTCCTCAGGGGAAGAGGAGGCAGCCCAGCCCCGTCAAGCTGAAAGCCCTGCTTGCACGGAGCCAAGTGCGCCTCCAGTACGGCAGAGCTCTAGCTCTGCTCAGAGGCCCGATCTGGCAGACTTCCTGGCACGAGGCTGCTCTGCCCTGGGCGAGCCTTGCCCAGACTTGCCTTGCTTTTAGGCTTCCTCCCCAGGAAGAGCAGGATGCGCCGGGCTGGGAGACGCCACTGGCGCGATCCTGGCCTTAGCTCCGCTCCTACCTTGCCTTTGCACGTAGGCCCCATGCATCCTAGGGGAGGGCTTAGGGGCTGGTGGGTTGCACACTGCCAAGGGCTCCAGCAGTGAGAGCTCTGTCAGAGGGAAGGGAAGGGCAACTGCTAGGCACCTCCCGCGGTTGCTTGTCCACCCATTTTCAGCGCCGCAAGCAGAGTACCAGGCTCCCAGGGCCCCTGGCTGGGGTCTGCACCCCCTCACACCCGGAGGCTGACTCCGTGGGCGCCCAGCCAGCGCATGACAGACGTAGGTTCCCTAGCACTCTCCTCCCCAGCAGAGACATGTGCAGGTGGTTGGGGACTGATCCTGCGTGTCTGGGTTCCCGCCCACAGCCCCAACTCAGGGGAAGCAGCCCCTGAGGCAAGACCTGCTGGACGAGCCCTGTCCCCCCTCCTGATAGGCGAGTGCACAGCCAGCAGGGAAGCGAGCCTCCTCGGGGGAAGAGGAGGCAGCCCAGCCCCGTCAAGCTGAAAGCCCTGCTTGCACGGAGCCAAGTGCGCCTCCAGTAGGGCAGAGCTCTAGCTCTGCTCAGAGGCCCGATCTGGCAGACTTCCTGGCGCGAGGCTGCTCTGCCCTGGGCGAGCCTTGCCCAGACTTGCCTTGCTTTTAGGCTTTCTCCCCAGGAAGGAGCAGGCTGCGCGGGGCTGGGAGACGCCACTGGCACTTTCCCGGGCTCAGCTCCGCTCCTGCCTTGCCTTTGCACCTAGGACCCAGGCGTGCTAGGCGAGGGCTTAGGGGCTGGTGGGTTGCACACTGCCAAGGGCTCCAGCAGTGAGAGCTCTGTCAGAGGGAAGGGAAGGGCAACTGCAGGCCTCCTCCAGTGGCTGCTTGGCCGTCAAGACTCAGCGCCGCACGGAGAGCACCAGGCTCCCAGGGCCCCTGGCTGAGGTCTGCAGTCCCGCACACCCGGAGTCTGACTCCGTGGGCGCCCAGCCAGTGCATGACAGACGTAGGTTCCCTAGCACTCTCCTCCCCAGCAGAGACATGTGCAGGTGGTTTGGGACTGATCCTGCGAGTCTGGGTTCCCGCCCACGGCCCCAACTCAGGGGAAGCCGCCCCTGAGGCAAAACCTGCTGGACGAGCCCTGCCCCCCGCCTGATAGGCAAGTGCACGGACAGCAGGGAAGCGAGCCTCCTCAGGGGAAGAGGAGGCAGCCCAGCCCCGTCAAGCTGAAAGCCCTGCTTGCACGGAGCCAAGTGCGCCTCCAGTAGGGCAGAGCTCTAGCTCTGCTCAGAGGCCCGATCTGGCAGACTTCCTGGCCCGAGGCTGCTCTGCCGTGGGCGAGCCTTGCCCAGACTTGCCTTGCTTTTAGGCTTCCTCCCCAGGAAGGAGCAGGCTGCGCAGGGCTGAGAGACGCCACTGGGGCTTTCCAGGGCTCAGCTCCGCTCCTGCCTTGCCTTTGCACCTAGGCCCCAGGCGTGCTAGGGGAGGGATTAGGGGCTGTTGGGTTGCACACTGCCAAGGGCTCCAGCACTGAGAGCTCTGTCAGAGGGAAGGGAAGGGCAACTGCAGGCCTCCTCCAGCGGCTGCTTGGCCGCCCAGACTCAGCGCCGCACGGAGAGCACCAGGCTCCCAGGGCGCCTGGCTGAGGTCTGCCGTCCCGCACACCCGGAGGCTGACACCGTGGGCGCCCGGCCAGTGCGTGACAGACGTACATTCCCTAGCACTCTCCTCCCCAGCAGAGACATGTGCAGGTGGTTGGGGACTGATCCTGCCTGTCTGGGTTCCCGCCCTCAGCCCCAACTCAGGGGAAGCCGCCCCTGAGGCAAGACCTGCTTGACGAGCCCTGCCCCCCCGCGCCTGATAGGCGAGTGCACAGCCAGCAGGGAAGCGAGCCTCCTCAGGGGAAAATGAGGCAGCCCAGTCCCGTCAAGCTGAAAGCACTGCTTGCAGGGAGCCAAGTACGCCTCCAGTTGGCAGAGCTCTAGCTCTGCTCAGAGGCCCGATCTGGCAGACTTACTGGTGCAAGGCTGCTCTGCTGTCGGTGAGCCTTGCCCAGACTTGCCTTGCTTTTAGGCTTCCTGCCCAGGAAGGAGCAGGCTGCGCGAGGCTGGGAGACGCCACTGGCGCCTTCCTGGACTCAGCTCCATTCCTGCCTTGCCTTTGAACATAGCCCCTAGGGGTCCAAGTGGAGTGTTTAGGGACTGCTGCGTTGCACACTGCCAATGCCTCCAGCAGTGAGAGCTCTGTCAGAGGGAAGGGAAGGGCAACTGCTGGGCACCTCCAGCGGTTGCTTGTCCACCCATTTTCAGCGCCGCAAGCAGAGTACCAGGCTCCCAGGGCCCCTGGCTGGGGTCTGTAGCCCCTCACACCCGGAGGCTGTCTCCGTGGGCGCCCAGCCAGTGCATGACAGACGTAGGTTCCCTAGCACTCTCCTCCCCAGCAGAGACATGTGCAGGTGGTTGGGGACTGATCCTGCGTGTCTGGGTTCCCGCCCTCAGCCCCAACTCAGGGGAAGCCGCCCCTGAGGCAACACCTGCTGGAAGAGCCCTGCGCCCCCCACCTGATAGGCGAGTGCACAGCCAGCAGGGAAGCGAGCCTTCTCGTGGGAAGAGGAGGCAGCCCAGCCCCGTCAAGCTGAAAGCCTTGCTTACACGGAGCCAAGTGCGCCTCCAGCATGGCAGAGCACTAGCTCTGCTCAGAGGCCCGATCTGGCTGACTTCCTTGCGCGAGGGTGCTATGCCGTGAGCGAGCCTTGCCCAGAAGTTCCTTGATTTTAGGCTTCCTCCCCAGGAAGGAGCAGGCTGCGCGGGGCTGGGAGACGCCACTGGCGCATTCCTGGGCTCAGCTCCGCTCCTGCCTTGCCTTTGCACCTAGGCCCCAGGCGTGCTAGGCGAGGGCTTAGGGGCTGGTGGGTTGCACACTGCCAAGGGCTCCAGCACTGAGAGCTCTGTCAGAGGGAAGGGAAGGGCAACTGCAGGCCTCCTCCAGGGGCTGCTTGGCCGTCCAGACTCAGCGCCGCACGGAGAGCACCAGGCTCCCAGGGCCCCTGGCTGAGGTCTGCAGTCCCGCACACCCGGAGTCTGACTCCGTGGGCGCCCAGCCAGTGCATGACAGACGTAGGTTCCCTAGCACTCTCCTCCCCAGCAGAGACTTGTGCAGGTGGTTGGGGACTGATCCTGCGTGTCTGGGTTCCCGCCCACAGCCCCAACTCAGGGGAAGCCGCCCCTGAGGCAAGACCTGCTGGACGAGCCCTGCACCCCCGCCTGATAGGCGAGTGCACAGCCAGCAGGGAAGCGAGCCTCCTCAGGGGAAGAGGAGGCAGCCCAGCCCCGTCAAGCTGAAAGCCCTGCTTGCACGGAGCCAAGTGCGCCTCCAGTACGGCAGAGCTCTAGCTCTGCTCAGAGGCCCGATCTGGCAGACTTCCTGGCGCGAGGCTGCTCTGCCCTGGGCGAGCCTTGCCCAGACTTGCCTTGCTTTTAGGCTTCCTCCCCAGGAAGAGCAGGATGCACCGGGCTGGGAGACGCCACTGGCGCGTTCCTGGCCTTAGCTCCGCTCCTGCCTTGCCTATGCACCTAGGCCCCATGCATGCTAGGGGAGGGCTTAGGGGCTGGTGGGTTGCACAATGCTTAGGGCTCCAGCACTGAGAGCTCTGTCACAGGGAAGGGAAGGGCAACTGCAGGCCTCCTCCAGCGGCTGCTTGGCCGCCCAGACTCAGCGCCGCTCGGAGAGCACCAGGCTCCCAGGGCCCCTGGCTGAGGTCTGCAGTCCCGCACACCCAGAGTCTGACTCCGTGGGAGCCCAGCCAGTGCATGACAGACGTAGGTCTCTAGCACTCTCCTCCCCAGCAGAGACATGTGCAGGTGGTTGGGGACTGATCCTGCGTGTCTGGTTTCCCGCCCACAGCCCCAACTCAGGGGACGCCGCCCCTGAGGCAAGACCTGCTGGACGAGCCCTGCCCCCCCGCCTGATAGGCAAGTGCACAGCCAGCAGGGAAGCGAGCCTCCTCAGGGGAAGTGGAGGCAGCCCAGCCCCGTCAAGCTGAAAGCCCTGCTTGCACGGAGCCAAGTGCGCCTCCAGTACGGCAGAGCTCTAGCTCTGCTCAGAGGCCCGATCCGGCAGACTTCCTGGCGCGACGCTGCTCTGCCGTGGGCGAGCCTTGCCCAGACTTGCCTTGTTTTAGGCTTCCTCCCCAGGAAGGAGCAGGCTGCGCGGGGCTGTGAGACGCCACTGGCGCTTTCCAGGGCACAGCTCCGCTCCTGCCTTGCCTTTGCACCTAGGCCCCAGGGGTGCTAGGGGAGGGCTTAGGGGCTGGTGGGTTGCACACTGCCAAGGGCTCCAGCAGGGAGAGCTCTGTAAGAGGGAAGGGAAGGGCAACTGCATGGCTCCTCCAGCGGTTGCTTGACCGGCCAGACTCAGCGCCGCACATAGAGCACCAGGCTCCCAGGGCCCCTGGCAGGGGTCTGCAGCCGGCACAGCCGGAGGCTGACTCCGAGGGCTACCAGCAGCTGCCTCACACACGTAGGTTAAATGGCTATCTCCTCCGCTGCAGAGACGTGGGCAGGTGGTTGGGGACTGATCCTGCGTGTCTGGGTTCCCGCCCTCAGCCCCAACTCAGGGGAAGCATCCCCTGAGGCAATATCTGCTGTAGGAGCCCTGCCCCCCCGACTGATAGGTGAGTGCACATCCAGCAGGGAAGCGAGCCTCCTTGGGGGAAGAGGAGGCAGCCCAGCCCCGTCAAGCTGAATGCCCTGCCTGGGCGGAGCTGAGTGCGCCTCCAGTACAGCAGAATTCCCCCTCTGTTCAGAGGGCCGATCTGGCAGAGTTGCTGGCGCGAGGCTGCTGTGCCGTGGGCGAGCCTTGCCCAGACTTTCCTAGCTGCTTGGCTTCCTGACCAGGAAAGAGCAGGCTGGGCGAGGGTGGGAGAACCCACTCGCCTTCCTGGCCTCAGCTCTGCTCCTGCCTTGCCTTTGCCCCTAGGCCCCAGGCATCCTTGGCTTACTGGCCGGGGGCTTGCACACTGCCAAAGGCTCCAGCAATGAGAGCTCTGTCAGAGGGAAGGGAAGGGCAACTGCAGGGCCCCTTCCAGCGGTTGCTTGACCGCCCAGACTCAGCACTGCACGGAGTGCACCAGGCTCCCATGGCCCCTGGCTGGAGTCTGCAACCTCGCTCACCAGGAGGCTGAATCCATGAGCGCCAAGCAGCTGCCTCACATGCGTAGGTTCCCTAACACTCTCCTCCCCAGCAGAGACGTGTGCAGGTGGTTGGGGCCTGCCCCTGCGTGTCTGGGATCCTGCCCACAGCCCCAGCTCAGGGGAAACAGCCCCTGAGCTAAGACCTGCTGGAGGGGCAGAGCGACCCTGCCTGGAAGCCCACTGTACAGTATGCGGGGAAGCACGCCCCCTTGGGGGAATAGGGGCAGCCCAGCCACGATCAGCTATAGCCCTGCTTGGGTGGAGCTGAGTCCACTTCCAGTATGGCAGAGCTCCAGATCTGCTCAGAGGCCCAATCTGGCAGAGTTGCTTGCGCCTGGCTGCTCTGCCCTTGGCGAGCCTTGCCCAGACTTGCCTCGAGGCAAGGCTTCCTGCCCAGGAAGGAGCAAGCTACGCGAGGCGGTGAGACTCAACTGGTGCATTCCTGGCCTCAGCTCCGCTTCTGCCTTGCCTTTGCACATAGGCCCAAGGCGTCCTTGGGGAAGGCCTAGGGGCTGGTGCCTTGCACACTGTCAAGGGCTCCAGCAGTGAGAGCTTTTTCAGAGGGAAGGGAAGGGCAAGTGCTGGGCTCCTCCAGCGGTTGCTTGGCCGCCTATTCTCAGCGCCGCACAGAATGCACCAGGCTCCCAGCGCCCCTGGCTGGGGTCTGCAGCCCCTCTCACCAGGAGGCTACCTCCGTGGGCGCCTAGCAGCTGCCTCACACGCGTAGGTTCCCTAACACTCTCCTCCCCAGCAGAGACGTGTGCAGGTGGTTGGGGCCTGCCCCTGCGTGTCTGGGCTCCAGCCCACAGCCCCCGCTCAGGGGAAGCAGCCCCTGAGAAAAGACCTGCAGGAGGTGGAAATCGCCCCCGCCTGGAAGCCGAGTGAACAGCATGAGGAGAAGCGAGCCTCCTCGGGGGAAGAAGAGATAGCACTGCCCTGTGTGGCTAAAGCCCTGCTTGGGTGGAGCCGAGTGCACCTCCAGTACGGCAGAGCTCCAGCTCTGCTGAGAGGCCCAGTCTGGCAGAGGTGCTTGCGCGAGGCTGCTCTGCCCTGGGCGAGCCTTGCCCAGACTTGCCTCCCTGCCAGGCTTCCTTCCCAGGAAGGAGCAGGCTGCGCAAGGCTAGGAGACGCCACTGGCGCCTTCCTGGCCTCAGCTCCGCTCCTGCCTTGCCTTTGCACCTAGACCCCTGGCGTCTTTGGGGAGGGTTTAGGGGCCGGGGGTGTGCGGACAGCGAAGGGCTCCAGCAGGCAGAGCTCTGTCAGAGTGAAGGGAAGGGAAAGAACTGGAATTCTCCAGCGGTGGTTTGGCCTCAAAGATTCAGCCCTGCACATAGAGCACCAGGCTCCCAGGGCCCCTGGCTGGGGTCTGCAGCCTCCCACACCCGGAACCTGACTCTTTGGGAGCCCAGTAGCTTCCTCACACACGTAGGTTCCCTAGCTATCTCCTCCCCAGCAGAGACGTGTGCAGGTGGTTGGGGCCTGCCCCGCGTGTCTGGGCTCCCGGTGACAGCCCCAGCACTGGGGAAGCAGCCCCTGAGCCAAGACCTGCAGGAGGCACAGAGCGCCCCTGCCTGGAACCCAAGTGAGCAGCATGCGGGGAAGCCAGCCTCCTTGGGGTAAGACGAGGCAGCCCAGCCGTGTGCCGCTAAAGCACTGTTTGTGCGGAGCCGAGTGCGCCTCCAGTCTGGCAGAGCTCCACCTCTGCTCAGAGGCCCAATCTTGCAGAGTTCCTGGCGCGAGGCTGCTCTGCCCTGGACGAGTCTTGCCCAGACTTGCCTTGCTGCTTGAATTAGGGTTAGGGACTCCAGAAGTACCCGAAGATCCATTTCAGCATTGCAGAGGATTCCTCTGTTTCAGACCCCGAATTCACACAAGTTCTTAGGACCCGGCATCGAGTGGAGAGTAATCCCGAGAGGCCCCCTAGCAGCTCGCATGGGGACTGGCCATTTCTGAGGCCAGATGAGCGGGTCCATGAGGTCCCCGTCGTAACTCAAGAGCACCTGTCTGAATTCGAGAAAATCCAGGAAGTTCTCCCCTCCTGGCGAGATGAGGCCCATTTCCACTGAGGCGTCTCAATGCTAATCACACCGAACCTCTGGAACTTCGAAAGGGTCCTTCACACCCTTGCTGCAACTCAAGAAGTTCGCCGACATACCCCTCTCCACTGGAGAGGGAGCCCGAGGGTCCCACCCACATCCAGAGCAGCTCCGTTTCCTCCTCGTAGCTTGAGATGAGGGATCCTTTCCCTGCTTTGTCTGGAAAGAATTCCCGGGATTCCTGTCGCATCTCAAGAGGTGGTGCTCAAAACAGGAAAGGCGAGAGGAACTCCAGGGTCATGCCACCATTCCAAGAGTCCCGCAGATGTCTCAGTCCATTCCAGAGGAACCTGTTTTCCCTGCACTGCCTCAACTTTTACGCCAAGTTTGGACTCAAACCACGGTGGCACGTGGGAAAGCCCTGTGGGAAAGCCTCATGGGAAAGACTCGAGGGAAAGCCACAGATGCCGTGATCCATATGACGGGATTCCTGAAAATAATACAACAGCTCGGGAGGAAAGTGGACGTGAACACCCCCACTCGAGACGAGGACTGACTCCCCTGTGGAGACTCAAGAAGTACCCCAAGAATCTTGTCAGTTCTGGAGAGGAATCCTCAGGTTCTGTTCCCGCCTGCACACAAGGTCTTAGGCCGCGGCATCGACTGGATTGGAATTCCGAGGGGCCCACTAGCATTCGCATTTGGACTGGCGTTTCCTGAGGCCACCAGAGCGGGTCCCTGAGGTCCCCTTCGTAACTTGAGAGCACCTGCCACAACTCGAGAAAATCCAGGAGGTTCTCCCCTCCAGGCGAGATGAGGCGCATTTTCGCTGAGGCCTCTCGAGGCTAATCACACCTTCCCTCTGGAACTTCGAAAGGGTCCTTCACACCCTTGCTGCAACTGAAGCTGTTCCCCGACATACCCGTCTCCACTCGAGAGGAAGCACGAGGGTCCCGCCCACATCCAAATCAGCCCCGTTTCTGCCTCGTAGCTCGAGATGAGGGATCCTTTCCCTGCTTCCTCGGGAAAGAATTCGCAGCGATCCTGTCACATCTCAAGAGGAGGCGCTCTAAACAAGAAAGGCAAGACGCACTCCAGGGTCGTATCACCATTCCAAGAGTCCCCCAGATGAACCAGTGCATTCCGAGGAAACTGTTTTCCCTGCACTGCCTCGACTTTCCTGCCGAGGATCAACTCACACCAGGGTGGCACGTGAGACATCCCTGTGGGAGAGGCTCGTGGGAAAGCCTCCAGGGAAAGCCCCAGATCCCTTGATCCACGCTTCGAGAAGCGTGACACTGCTGCTACAGCTCTAGAGGAAAGCACACGTGCATGCCGCCACTCGAGACGAGGACTGACTCCCCTGTGGAGACTCCAGAAGTACCCCAAGATCCATGTCAGCACTGGAGAGGAATCCTCAGGTTCCGGCCCAGACTCCTCACAAGGTCTTAGGTCCAGGCTTCGACTGGAGAGAAATCACGAGAGGCCCCCTAGCAAGTCGCATGGGGACTGGCATTTCCTGTGGCTACCAGAATGGGTCCCTGATGTCCCCATCGTAACTCTGGAGCACCTGCCGCAACTCGAGAAAATCCAGGAGGTTCTCCCCTCCAGGCGAGATGAGGCCCATTTCCGCTGAGGCGGCTCCAGGCTAATGGCACCTAACGTTTGGAATTTCGAAAGGTTCCCTCACACCCTTGCTGCAACTCAAGAAGTTCCCCGACATACCCGTCTCCACTCGAGAGGAAGCACGTGGGTCCCGCCCACATACAGAGCAGCCCCGTTTCTGCCTCGTAGCTTGAGATGAAGGATCCTTTCCCTGCTTCATCTGCAAAGAATTCCCGGCATTCCCGTCGCATCTCAAGAGGAGGTGGTCTAAACAGGAAAGGCGAGAGGAACTCCAGGGTCGTGCCACCATTCCAAGAGTCCCTCAGATGTCTCAGTCCATTCAGAGGAACCTGTTTTCCCTGCACTGTGTCGATTTTCACGCCGAGGATCGACTCACACCATGGTGTCACGTGAGACAGCCCTGTAGGAAAGCCTCGTGGGAAAGCCTAAAGGGAAAGCCACAGATCCCTTGAACCACACGACAGGAAGCGTGACAGTGCTGCGATAGCTCAGGCAGAAGCGGACGTGAATGCGTCCCCTCAAGACGAGGACTGACTCCCCTGTGGAGACTACAGAAGTACCCCAAGATCCATGTCAGCACTGGAGTGGAATCCTCAGGTTCCAGCCCTGACTCCACAAAAGGTCTTAGGCTCCAGCATCGACTGGACAGGAATCCCGAGAGGCACCCTAGCAAATCGCATGGGTACTGGCCTTTCCTGAGGCCACCAGAGCGGGTCCCTGAGGACCCCGTCGTAACGCGAGAGCACCTGCCGCAACTCGAGAAAATCCAGGAGGTTCTCCCCTCCAGGCGAGATGAGGCCCATTTCCGCTGAGGCGTCTCGAGCCTAATCACACCTAACCTCTGGAACTTCGAAAGGGTCCTTCACAGCCTTGCTGAAACTCAAGAAGTTCCCTGACATACCCGTCTCCTCTCGAGAGGAAGCACGTGGGTCCTGCCCACATCCAGAAGAGCCCCGTTTCCACCTCATAGTTCGAGATGAGGGATGCTTTCCCTGCTTCGTCGGGAAAGAATTTCCGGCGTTCCCGTCGCATCTCAAGAGGAGGCGCTCTCAACAGTAAGGACGAGAGGAACTCCAGGGTCGTGCCACCATTCCAAGAGTCCCCCAGATGTCTCAGTCCATTCCAGAGGAGCCTGTTTTCCCTGCACTGCCTCGACGTTCACTCTGAGGATCGACTCACACCACGGTGGCACGTGGGACAGCCCTGTGGGAAAGCCTCGAGGGAAAGCCACAGATCCATCGATCCACGTTTCAGGAAGCATGACACTGCTGCTACAGCTCGGGAGGAAAGCGGACGTGCATGCCCCGACACGAGATGAGAACTGACTCTCTGGTAGAGACTCCAGATGTACCCCAATATCCATGTCAGCACTGGAGAGGAATCCTCAGGTTCCGGCCCCACCTCCAGACAAGGTCTTAAGCCCCGGCATCGACTGGACAGGAATCCCGAGAGGCCCCCTAGCAACTCGCATGGGGACTGGACTTTCCTCAGTCCCCCAGAGCGGGTTCCTGAGGTCCCCGTCGTAACGCGAGAGCACCTGCCGCAACTCGAGAAAATCCAGGAGGTTCTCCCCTCCAGGAGATATGAGGCCCATTTCCCCTGAGGCATCTCGAGGCTAATCACACCTTCCCTCTGGAACTTCGATAGGGTCCTTCACACCCTTGCTGCAAATCAAGAAGTTCCCCGACATACCCGTCTCCACTCGAGAGGAAGCACCTGTGTCCCGCCCACATCCAAAAGAGCCCCGTTTCCGCCTCATAGTTCGAGATGAGGGATGCTTTCCCTGCTTCGTTGGGAAAGAATTCTAGGCATTCCCGAGGCATCTTAAGAGGAGGCGCTCTCAACAGGAAAGGCGAGAGGAACTCCAGGGTCGTGCCACCATTCCAAGAGTCCCCCAGATGTCTCAGTCCATTCCAGAGGAACCTGCTTTCCTTGCACTGCCCTGACTTTGACGCCGAGGATCGACTCACACCACGGTGGCTCGTGGGACAGCCCTGTGGGAAAGCATCGAGGGAAAGCCACAGATCCCTTGATCCACCCGACGGGAAGGGTGGCACTGCTGCTACAGCTCAGGAGGAAAGCTCACATGCATGCCCCCACTCGAGACGAGGACTGACTCCCCTGTGGAGACTCCAGAAATACCCCAAGGTCCATGTCAGCACTGGAGAGGAATCATCAGGTTCTGGACCCGACTCCACACCAGGTCTTAGGCCCAGGCATCAACTGGAGAGGAAACCCGAGAGTTCCCCGAGCAACTCGCATGGGGACTGGCCTTTCTTGAGGCCACAAGAGCGGGTCCCTGAGGTCCCAGTCGTAACTTGAGAGCACCTGCCGCAACCCGAGAAAATCCAGGAGGTTCTCCACTCCAGGCGAGATGAGGCCCATTTCGCCTGAGGGGTCTCGTGGCCAATCACACCTTCCCTCTGGAACTTGAACAGGGTCCTTCACACCCTTGCTGCAACTCAAGAAGCTCCCCGACATACCCTTCTCCACTCGAGAAGAAGCACGAGGGTCCCGCCCACATCCAGAGGAGCCCCCTTTCCGCCTCGTAGCTCGAGATGAGGGGTCCTTTCCCTGTTTCATCGGGAAAGAATTCTCGGTGTTCCCTTCGCACCTCAAGAGGAGGCGCTCTCAACAGTAAGGACGAGAGGAACTCCAGGGTCGTGCCACCATTCCAAGAGTCCCCCAGATGTCTCAGTCCATTCCAGAGGAACCTGTTTTCCCTGCACAGCGTCCATTTTCACGCCGAGGATCATTCACACCACGGTGGCTCCTGGAACATCCCTGTGGGAAAGCCTCGTGGGAAAGCCTCGAGGGAAAGCCACAGATCCCTTGATCCACGTGTCGGGAGCGTGATACTGCTGGTACAGTTCAGGAGGAAAGCACACGTGTGTGCCCCCAATCGAGACGAGGACTGACTCCCCTGTGGAGACTCCAGAGGTACCCCAAGATTCATGTCAGCAATGGAGCGGAATCCTCAGGTTCCGGCCCCACCTCCACAGCCCTGTGGGCAATCCTCGTGGGAAAGCCTCGGGGGAAGTCCACAGATCGCGTGATCCACCTGACGAGATGGGTGACACTGCAGTTACAGATCGGGAGGCAAGCGGATGTGCACACTCACATTAGAGACGAGGACTGACTCCCCTGTGGAGACTCCAGAAGTACCCCAAGGTCCATGTCAGCACTGGAGAGGAATCTTCAGGTTCCTGTCCCGACTCCACACAAGGTCTTCGGCCCCGGCATCAACTCTAGAGGAATACCGAGAGGCCCCTAGCAACTCGTATGGCGACTTGCCTTTCCTGAGGCCACCAGAGCGGGTCCCTGAGGACCCCGTCGTAACGCGAGAGCACCTGCCGCAACTCGAGAAAATCCAGGAGGTTCTCCCCTCCAGGCGAGATGAGGCCCATTTCCGCTGAGGCGTCTCGAGCCTAATCACACCTAACCTCTGGAACTTCGAAAGGGTCCTTCACAGCCTTGCTGAAACTCAAGAAGTTCCCTGACATACCCGTCTCCTCTCAAGAGGAAGCACGTGGGTCCTGCCCACATCCAGAAGAGCCCCGTTTCCGCCTCATAGTTCGAGATGAGGGATGCTTTCCCTGCTTCGTCGGGAAAGAATTTCCGGCGTTCCCGTCGCATCTCAAGAGGAGGCGCTCTCAACAGTAAGGACGAGAGGAACTCCAGGGTCGTGCCACCATTCCAAGAGTCCCCCAGATGTCTCAGTCCATTCCAGAGGAGCCTGTTTTCCCTGCACTGCCTCGACTTTCACGCCAAGGATCGACTCACACCACCGTGGCACGTGGGACAGCCCTGTGGGAAAGCCTCGTGTGAAAATCTCGAGGGAAAGCCACAGATCCCTTGAGCCACCCGATGGGAAGCGTGACACTGCTGCTACAGCTCGGGAGGAAAGCGGACGTGCATGCCCACACTCGAGATGAGGCCTGATTCCCGGGTGGAGACTCCAGAGGGACTCTAAGATCCATGTCATCAATGGAGAGGAAACCTCAGGTTCCAGCCTCAGCTCCAGTCGAGGACTTAGGACCGGGAACCCACAGAAAAGGAATCGCGAAAGTTCCCTTGCAACTCTCATGGAGACTGGCCTTTCCTGAGGCCACACGAGCGGGTCCCTGTGGTCCCCTCTTAACTCGAGAGGAACCTGCCGATACTCGATAAAATCCTGGCGGTTCTTCCCTCCAGGCGAGATGAGGCCCATTTCGGGTGAGGCATCTTGAGGCTAATCACACTTTCCCTCTTGAACTTCGAAAGCTTACTTCACACACTTGCTGCAACTCAAGAAGTTTCCCAACATATCGTCTCCACTCGAGAGGAACACCGAGTTTCCCGCCACAATTCAAGAAGAGCCCCGTTTCCCTCTCCTTTGCTCGAGATGTGGTTTCCATTCCCTGCTTCTTCGGGTAAGGTTTCCCGGGGTTCCCGTCTAATCTAAGGAGGAGACACTCTTAACAGGAAAGTCGAGAGGAAATCCAGGGGTCGTGCCATCATTTGAAATGAACCCCAAATGTCTCAGTCCACTCCTCATGAACCTGGTTTCTCTGCACTGCCTCGACTGTCACCCCGAGTATCGATTTACACCATGGTGGCACCTGTGACAGCCCTGAGGGAAAACCTCGAGGGAAAGCCACAGATCGCTGTTTCAACTCGATGGAAAGCCAAACACAGCTGCTACACCTCAGGAGGAAAGTGGACGTGCTTTCCTCCCATCGAGACGAGGACTGATTCCCCCGTGGAGATTCCATAGGGACCCAAAGATCTATGTCGCCACTGGAGAGGAATCCTCAGATTGCGGCCTCTGCTCCAGACGAGGACTTAGGACCTGGTACCGACTGGAGAGAAATTGCGAGGGGCCCCTCCCATCTCGCATGGATACTGGCCTTTCCTGAGGCCACACGAGCGTGTCCCTGAGGTCCCTGTCGTAACTCGAGAGGAACAGGCCGCAACTCGAGCAAAACGAGGAGGTTCCCCCCTCCAGGCGAGATGAGGTCCTTTATCGCTGCGGCGTATAGAGGGAAGTCACACCTTCCCTCTTAAACCTCGGAAGGGTACTTCACACCCTTGCTGCAACTCAAGAAGTTCCCTGATATACCCATTTACACTCTAGAGGAACACCGAGGGTCCCGCCACAACTCAAGAGGAGCCCCGTTTCCCATTCCTCCACTCCAGATGAGGGTTCCTTTCCCTGCTTCGTCGGAAAAGGATTCCCGGCATTCCCGTCCCATTGCCAGGGGAGGCACTGTCAACAGGGAAGTGGAGAGGAACTCCAGGGGTAGTGCCACCATTCCAAAAGACCAACAAGTGTTTCAGTCCACCCAGATGAACCTGATTTCCCTGCACTGCCTCGACTGTTGCCCCGAGTTTCAACTGACACCACGGTGGCACGTGTGACAGCTTTGTGGGAAAGCCTCGAGGGAAAGCCACAGATCCTTGTGTCAACTCGACAGGAAGTGTTACTCTGGTGCTACAGCTAGGGAGTAAATTCGAAGTGCATGTATCCACACGAGACGAGGCCTGACTCCCCTGTGGAGACTCCAGAGGAACCCCAAGATCCATGTCAGCACTGGAGAGGAATCCTCAGTTTCCGGCCTGGATTCCACACGAGGTCTTAGGCCTGGGCAGCGACTGGAGAGGAATCCCGAGAGGCCCCTTTCAACTCCCATGGAGACTGGCCTTTCCTGAAGCCACACGAGCGGGTCCCTGACATCCCCGTCATAACTCGAGAGGAATCTGCCGCAACTCGAGAAAATCCAGGATGTTCTCCCCTCCAGGCGAGATGAGGCCCTTTTCCGCTGAGGCGTCTCGAGGCAAATCACACCTTCCCTCTTGAACTTCGAAAGATTCCTTCACAGCCTTTCTGCCACGCAAGAAGTTCCCCAATATACCCGTCTCCACTTGAGAGGAACACCGAGGTTGCCGCCACAACTCAAGAGGAGCCCCGTTTCCCATTCCTCCGCTCCAGATGAGGGTTCCTTTCCCTGCTTCGTAGGGAAAGGATTCCTGGCGATCCCATCCCATTGCAAGGGGAGGCACTGTCAACAGGGAAGTGGAGAGGAACTCCAGGGGTAGTGCCACCATTCCAAAAGACCAACAAATGTCTCAGTCCACTCCAGATGAACCTGACTTCCCTGCACTGCCTCGACTGTCGCCTCGAGTTTCAACTGACACCACGGTGGCAGGTGTGACAGCTCTGTGGGCAAGCCTCGAGGGAAAGCCCCAGATCCCTGTTTCAACTCGACGGGAAGCCAAACACTGCTGCTACAGCTCGGGAGGAAAGTGGACGTGCAGGTCTCCACTCGAGACGAGGCCTGATTCCCGGGTGATACTCCAGAGGGACCCCAAGATCCATGTCGTCAATGGAGAGGAAACCTCAGGTTCCAGCCTCAGCTCCAGACGAGGACTTAAGACCGGGAACCCACAGAAGAGGAATCGCGAAAGGTCCCTTGCAACTCGCATGGAGACTGGCCTTTCCTGAGGCCACACGAGCGGGTCCCTGAGGTCCCCGTCGTAACTCGAGAAGAACCTGCCGAGACTCGATAAAATCCTGGAGGTTCTCCCCTCCAGGTGAGATGAGGTCCTTTTCAGCTGCGGCCTCTTGAGGGAAATCACACATTCCCTCTTTACCCTGGAAAGGGTCCTTCACATCCTTGCAGTAACTCAAGAAGTTCCGCGATATACCCATTTACACTGCAGAGGAACACCGAGGGTCCCGCCACAACTCAAGAGGAGCCCCATTTCCCCCTCCTACCCTCGAGATGATGGTTCCTTTCCCTGCATCGTTGGAAAAGGTATCCTGGCGATACCGTCGCATGTCAAGAGGAGGCACTGTCAACAGGAAAGTTGAGAGGAACTCCAGGGGTGGTGCCACCATTCTCAAAGACACCAAATGTCACAGTCCAGTCCAGAGTAACCTGATTTCCCTGCACTGCCTCGACTGTCACGCTGAGTGTCGACTCACCACGGTAGCACCAGTGACAGCCCTGTGGGAAAGCCTCGAGGGAAAGACACAGATCCCTGTGTCAATTCGATGGGAAGCGTGACACTGCTGCTATAGCTCGGGAGAAAAGCAAACGTGCATGTCTCCACTCGAGACGAGGCCTGACTCCCCTGTGGAGACTGCAGAGGGACCCCAAGTTCCTTGTCAGCACTCAATAGGAAACCTCAGGTTCCAGCCTCGGCTCCAGACGAGGACTTAGGACCCAGCACTGACTGGAGAGGAATCATGAGAGGCCCATCACAACTTGAATGGATACTGGCCTTTCCTGAGGCCACACGAGTGGGTCCTTGAGGTCCCCATCGGAACTCGAGAGGAACAGGCTGCAACTCGAGAAAATCCAGGATGTTCTCCCCTCCAGGCGAGATGAGGCTCTTTATGCTGAGGTGTCTCGAGGCAAATCACACCTTCCCTCTTGAACTTCGAGAGATTCCTTCACACCCTTTCTGCCACTCAAGAAGTTGCGCGATACACCCGTCTCCACTCGAGAGGAACACCGAGATTCCCGCCACAACTCAAGAGGAGCCCCGTTTCCCCCTCCTCCACTCCAGATGAGGGTTCCATTCCCTGCTTCTTCACATAAGGTTTCCCGGCGTTCCGTTCGAATATAAGGAGGAGACGCTCTCCACAGGAAAACCGAGAGGAACTCCAGGGGTCGTGCCACCATACCAAACGACCCCCAAATGTCTCAGTCCACTCCAGATGAACCTGGTTTCCCTGCACTGCCTTGACTGTCACCCCGAGTATCGATTCACACCATGGTGGCACGTGTGACAGCCCTGTGGGAAAGCCTCGAGGGAAAGCTGCAGATCCCTGTGTCAACTCGACGGGAAGACTGACACTGCTGCTACAGCTCGGGAGGAAACTGGACGTGCATGTCTCCACTCGAGACGAGGCCTGACTCCCCTGTGGAGACTCCAGAGGAAACCCAAGATCCATGTCAGCACTGGAGAGGAAATCTCAGGTTCCGGCCTCGACTCCATAAGAGGTCTTTGGACCGGCACCGACTGGGGAGGAGTCTCCAGAGGCCCTTCGCAACTTGGATGGAGACTGGCCTTTCCAGAGGCCACACGAGCGGTCCTGAGGACCCGTTATAACTCAAGAGGAACCCTCCACATCTCAAGAAAAACCAGGATGTTCTCCCCTCCAGGCGAGATGAGGCCCTTTTCTGCTGCGGCATCTCGAGGGAAAACACACCTTCCCTCTTGAACCTCGAAAGGGTCCTTCACAGCCTTGCAGGAACTCAAGAAGTTCCCCGACATACCCGTCTCCACTCAAGAGGAACACCGAGGGTCCCGGCACTCAAGGGGAGCCCCGTTTCCCCCACCATCCCTCGACATAAGGGTTCATTTCTCTGTTTATTCGGGAAAGGATTCCGGTGTTCCTGTCGCATCTCACGAGGAGACTCTGACAAGAGGAAAATCGAGAGGAACTCCAGGGTTCGTGCCTCCATTCCAAAAGACCCCCAAATGTCTCAGTCCACACCAGAGGATACTGATTTCCCTGCACTGCATCGACTGTTAACGCTAAGTATCGACTCACACCGCGGTGACACGTGTGACGGCCCTGTGGGAAAGCCTAGAGGGAAAGCCACAGATTCCTGTGTCAATTCAATGGGAAGTGTGACACTGCTGCTACAGCTTGGGACGAAAGCGAACGTGCATGTCTCCACTCGAGACGAGGCCTGACTCCCCTGTGGAGACTGCAGAGGGACCCCAAGTTCCATGTCAGCACTGAAGAGGAAACCTCAGGTTCCAGCCTAGGCTCCAGACGAGGACTTAGGACCCGGCACCGACTGGAGAGGAATCATGAGAGGCCCATCGCAACTCGAATGGATACTGGCCTTTCCTGAGGCCACACAAGTGTGTCCCTGAGGTCCCTGTTGTAACTCGAGAGGAACAAGCCACAACTCGAGCAAAACGAGGAGGTTGCCCCCTCCAGGCTAGATGAGGCCCTTTTTCACTGTGGCTGATAGTGGGAAACCTCGAAAGGGTACTTCACACCCTTGCTGCAACTCAAGAAGTTCCCTGATATACCCATTTACTCTCTAGAGGAACACCGAGGGTCCCACCACAACTCAAGAGGAGCCCCGTTTCCCATTCCTCCACTCCAGATGAGGGTTCCTTTCCCTGCTTCGTCGGAAAAGGATTCCTGGTGTTCCCGTCCCATTGCCAGGGGAGGCACTGTCAACAGGGAAGTGGAGAGGAACTCCAGGGGTAGTGCCACCATTCCAAAAGACCAACAAGTGTTTCAGTCCACTCCAGATGAACCTGATTTCCCTGCACTGTTTCAACTGTCGCCGCGAGTTTCAACTGACACCACGGTGGCACGTGTGACAGCTTTGTGGGAAAGCCTCGAGGGAAAGCCACAGATCCTTGTGTCAACTCGACAGGAAGCGTTACTCCGGTGCTACAGCTAGGGAGTAAATTTGAAGTGCATGTCTCCGCTCGAGACGAGGCCTGACTCCCCTGTGGAGACTTCAGACGTACGCCAAGATCCATGCCAGCACTGGAGAGGAATCCTCAGTTTCCGGCCTGGACTCCACAGGAGGTCTTAGCCCCGGGCACCGACTGGAGTGGAATCCCGAAAGGCCCCTTTCAATTCGCATGGAGACTGGCCTTTCCTGAAGCCACACGAGCGGGTCCCTGACGTCCCCATCGTAACTCGAGAGGAATCTGCCGCAACTCGAGAAAATCCAGGTTGTTCTCCCCTCCAGGTGAGATGAGGCTCTTTACGCTGAGGTATCTCGAGGCAAATCACACCTTCCCTCTTGAACTTCGAGAGATTCCTTCACACCCTTTCTGCCACTCAAGAAGTTGCACGATATACCCGTCTCCACTCGAGAGGAACACCGAGATTCCCACCACAACTCAAGAGGAGCCCCGTTTCCCCCTCCTCCACTCCAGATGAGGGTTCCATTCCCTGCTTCTTCACATAAGGTTTCCCAGCGTTCCATTCGAATATAAGGAGGAGACGCTCTCAACAGGAAAATTGAGAGGAACTCCAGGGGTCGTGCCACCATTCCAAATGACCCCCAAATGTCTCAGTCCACTCCAGATGAACCTGACTTCCCTGCACTGCTTTGACTGTCACCCCGAGTATCAGTTCACACCATGGTGGCACGTGTGACAGCCCTATGGGAAAGCCTCGAGGGAAAGCCCCAGATCCCTGTTTCAACTCGACGGGAAGCCAAACACTGCTGCTACAGCTCCGGAGGATGGTGGACGTGCAGGTCTCCACTCGAGACGAGGCCTGATTCCCGGGTGGAGACTCCAGAAGGACCCCAAGATCCATGTCGTCAATGGAGAGGAAACCTCAGGTTCCGGCCTCAGCTCCAGACGAGGTCTTAGGACCGGGAACCCACAGAAGAGGAAAGGTCCCTCAGAACTCACATGGAGACTGGCCTTTCCTGAGGCCATACGAGTGGGTCCCTGTGGTCCCGGTCGTAACTCTAGAGGAACCTGCTGAAACTCGAGAAAATCCTGGAGGTTCTCCCCTCCAGGCGAGATGAGGCCCTTTTCAGCTGCGGCCTCTTGAGGGAAATCACACATTCCCTCTACCCTGGAAAGGGTCCTTCACATCCTTGCAGTAACTCAAGAAGTTCCGTGATATACCCATTTACACTGCAGAGGAACACCGAGGGTCCCGCCACAACTCAAGAGGAGCCCCATTTCCCCCTCCCACCCTCGAGATGATGGTTCCTTTCCCTGCATCATCGGGAAAGGTATCCTGGTGATACCGTCGCATGTCAAGAGGAGGCACTGTCAACAGGAAAGTTGAGAGGAACTCCAGGGGTGGTGCCACCATTCTCAAAGACACCAAATGTCTCAGTCCAGTCCAGAGTAACCTGATTTCCCTGCACTGCCTCGACTGTCACGCTGAGTGTCGACTCACCACGTTAGCACGAGTGACGTCCTGTGGGAAAGCCTCGAGGGAAAGACAGATCCCTGTTGTCAACTCGACGGGAAGACTGACACTGCTGCTACAGCTCGGGAGGAAACTGGACGTGCATGTCTCCACTCGAGACGAGGCCTGACTCCCCTGTGGAGACTCCAGAGGAACCCCAAGATCCATTTCAGCACTGGAGAGGAAATCTCAGGTTCCGGCCTTGACTCCATAAGAGGTCTTAGGACCGGCACCGGGGAGGAGTCTCCAGAGGCCTTTAGCAACTCGGACGGAAACTGGCCTTTCCGGAGGCCACACGAACGGTCCCTGAGGACCCGTCATAACTCGAGAGGAACCCTCCACAACTCAAGTAAAACCAGGACGTTCTCCCCTCCAGGCGAGATGAGGCCCTTTTCCGTTGCGGCATCTCGAGGGAAAACACACCTTCCCTCTTGAACCTCGAAAGGGTCCTTCACAGCCTTGCAGGAACTCAAGAAGTTCCCCGACATACCCGTCTCCACTCGAGAGGAACACCGAGGGTCCCAGCAAACTCAATATCTCAATCCTCTCAAGGTGAACCAGAGATCACTTTGTCACATCCGCTTTCGTCCAGAGCTCTAGTAGCACTGTCACACTTCCCGTCGAGTTGACCCAGGGATCTGTGCCTTTCCCTTCAAGGGGCCACAGGGCTGTCACACGTGCCACCGTGTTGTGAGTGTATACTCGGGGTGACAGTCGAGGCAGTGCAGGGAAATCAGCTTCATCTGGAGTGGATTGAGACTTTTGGTGGTCTTTTGCAATGGTGAAACGACCCCTGGAGTTCCTCTCGACGTTCCTGTTGAGAGCGCCTCCACTTGAGTTGCGACGGGAATGCAGGCAATCCTTTCCTGACCAAGCCTGGAAAGGAACCCTTATCTCAAGCTGAGGAGGGGGAAACGGAGCTCCTCTTGAGTTGTAGAGGGATCTTCGGTTTTCCTTTAGAGTGGAGACGGATATGTCGGGAAACTACTTGAGTTGCAGCAAGGGTGTGAAGGACCCTTTCGATGATCAAGAGGGAAGGTGTGATTTCCCTCGAGATGCTGCAGGGGAAAAGGGCCTCATCTCGCCTGGTGGGGAGAACCTCCTCGTTTTTGTAGAGCTGTGGCAGATTCCTCTCAAGTTAGAACGGGGACCTCAGGGACCCGCTCGTGTGGCCTCAGGAAAGGCCACTCTCCATCCAAATTGCGAGGGGTCTCTAGGGATTCCCCTCCAGTGTGTGCTGGGTCTTAAGTCCTTGTCTGGAGCTGAAGCTGGAATCTGAGGTTTCCTCTCCAGTGCTGACATGGATCTTGGGGTACTTCTGGAGTCTCGACAGGGGAGTCAGGCCTCGTCTCGAGTGGAGACATGCACGTCCCTTCCTCCAGAGCTGTAGCAGCAGTGTCAGGCCTCCCGTCGAGTTGACACAGGGATGTGTGACTTTCCCTCGTGGTGCCACAGGGCTGTCATACATACCACTGTGTTGTGATTTGATACTCGGAGTGACAGACGAGGTAGTTCAGGGAAATTCAGTTCACCTGGAGTGGACTGAGACATTTGGGGGTCTTTTTGAATGGTGGCACCACCCCTGGAGTCCCTCTCGACATCTTGTTGAGAGCGCCTCCTCTTGAGGTTTGACGGGAACGCCGGGAATCCTTTCCCGATGAAGCCTGGAAAGGAACCCTCATCTCGAGCTGAGGAGGGGTAAACGGGGTTCCTCTTGACTTGTTGCGGGACCCTCGGTGTTATTCTCGAGTGGAGACGGGTGTGATGGCGTACTTCTTGAGTTGCAGCAAGATTGTGAAGGACATTTTTGAGGTTCAAGAGCGAAGGTGTGATTTCCCGTGAATTACTGCAGTGGAAAAGGGCCTCATCTCGCCTGGAGGGAAGAACCTCCTGGTTTCTCTCGAGTTTCTGCAGGTTCCTCTCGAGTTACGACGCGGACCCCAGGGACCCGCTCGTGAGGCCTCAGGAAAAGCCAGTCTCTATATGAGTTATGAGGGGCCTTTCGTTTTTCCTCTCCAGTCGGTGCCGGGTCATAAGACCTTGTCTGGAGCTGAGAGCGGAAACTGAGGTTTCCTCTCCAGTGATGACATGGATCTTGGGGTCCTCTGGAGTCTCCACAGGGGAGTCAGGCCTCTTCTTGAGTGGAGACATGCACGTCCGCTTTCCTCCCAAGCTGTTGCAGCAGTGTCAGGCCTTCCGACGTATTGACCCAGGGATCTGCGTCTTTCCCTCGAGGTGCAACAGGACTTCCACACGTGCCACCATGGTGTGAGTCGATACTCGGGGTGACAGTTAAGGCAGTGCTGGGAAATCAGGATCATCTGGAGTGGACTGAGACATATTGGGGTCTTTTGGAATGGTGGCACGACCCCGGGAATTCCTTTCGAATTTCCTGTTGAGAGCACCTCCTCTTGAGATGTGACATGAACGCAGGGAATCCTTTCCCGATGAAGCAGGGAAAGGAACCCTCATCTTGAGCTGAGGAGGAGGATACGGGTCTCCTCCAGAGTTGCAGCGGGAACATCTGTGTTCCTCTCGATTGGAGATGGTTATGTTGGGGAACTTCTTGAGTTGCAGCAAGGTTGTGAAGGACCTTTTCAAGGTTCAAGAGGGAAGGTGTGATTTCCCTCGAGACGCTCCAGCGGAAAACGGTCACATCTCGCCTGGAGGGGAGAACCTTCATGGTTTTCTCGATTTGCGGCCGGCTCCACTTGAGTTATGACGGGGACCTCAGGGACCCGCTTGTGTCGCCTCAGGAAAGGCAAGTATCCATTCGAGTTGCGAGGAACCTTTCGGGATTACTCTCCAGTCAGTGCCGGGTACTAAGTCCTCGTCTGGAGCTGAGGTCAAAATCTGAGGTTCCCTCTCCAGTGCTGACATGGATCTTGGGATTCCTCTGGAGTCTCCTAGGGGAATCTGGCCTTATCTCGAATGGAGACATGCACGCCCGCTTTGCTCCCGAGCTGTAGCAGCAGTGTCAGGCATCCCGACGAATTGACACAGGGTTCTATGGCTTTCCCTCGAGGTGCCACCAGGCTGGCACAGGTTCCACCGTGGTTGAGTCATTACTCGTGTTGACAGTTGAGGCAATTCCTGGAAATCTAATTCATCTGGAGTGGACTGAGACATTTGGGGGTCTTTTGGAATGGTGGCACGACCCCTGGAGTTCCTTTTGACTATTCTGTTGAGAGCATCTCCTCTTGAGATGCGACGGGAACCCTGGGAAACCTTTCCTGAGGAAGCAGGTAAAGGAACCCTCATCTCGAGCTGAGGAGGAGTAACGTGGGTCCTATTGAGTTGTGGTGGGATCCTTGGTGTTCCTCTCGAGTGGAGACGGGTATGTCGGGGAACTTCTTGTCTTGCAGCAAGGGTGTGTAGGAACCTTTCGAGGTTCAAGAGGGAAGGTGTGATTTCCCCTGATATGCCACAGTGGTAAAGGGCCCCATCTCGCTTCGAGGGGAGAACTGCCAGGGGCCCCCGTGAGGAATCCTGCCCATGACAAGGTCATGTGGAAGGAAGCCTGACAAAATGCAAGGAAGTGATCAGATTTCAGGGGTTCCCCCTGGAATTTCCTGAACATGCACCCCCCAAGACCAGAGTCTGCCTGCCTTACTGTGTTATGCTTTCCAACTACTCTTCTGTCATTAACAGTGGGCTGTCCCCTCACCAACTTTCTCTGGAAAAAATTAGAGCTTTTAGATTATATAACTCCTGGGCATAATATGAGTATTTCAATCCAAAAACCCCTCTGATGGCTTTTTCGCCTGCCTGCAGGACGTGTGATTGAGGCCTCCTGACCTCAGGAGGCACAGGAAACTTAAAACATCCTAGAAATGTAGGGGCTTCCGAGGAGTCAAAATCATTAGAATAGGACTGATTAAAGGTTTCATTTATTGAGCCAATACCTGCTGCCAAATTTTCATATCTTTTATTTTTAGATATATTTGGTATATAGGAAAACAGGTATTAGACCTGGTATTAGCAACATTAGATCTTTGAGTTAAGTACTTTCTTTGTTATACCCACTGCATCTTTGTTTTACAGGAATGTAATTTTATTTAGTACTTTGAGGGTGATGCAGAGTAAAGAAAACCTCTTCTAGGGAAAAGGAGTTTTCTGGTTGATAGACAATTATCCAGGAAGAGAGCAATAAAAATGTTAACAGGCCTCTTGGCCAGAAGATAATGTAAACCACCTGAGACCTCTTGTATATGGGAGGGTATGCAAAAAGAAAGCCTTGTTTGTCTCAATGAGGGTCAAGACTGCTGCCCCTATATAACTCTGTGTATTCCACTATTTCTTTATGTACAACTTGGGGTATATAAGCTGATTTTGAAAAATAAAGTTTTTGGAGTCTTACACCGATGCTGGGCTTCCACATGTCATTCTTTTCTCTCCTTTTTCGGTTGAATTCCCAACTGGAGCGGGGAGGCTCACCACGTCTACTTACTTGATCTCGCTGCTAAGACCCACGCGAAAGAGAGCCTTCGATATACAAGTGGGTGCCAGTGGCCTAAAGTAGATGGTGCAAACCTCTTGTTGGGAGATTTTATTGGTTTACCCCGTAAACCAAGCTCTTCAGCCTAATTTTTCCACTTAATTTTCCTACTATACTATTTCTTCCTAATCTAATCTTATATTAATAAATAAGTTTCTTTTTTTTTTTTTTCGCCTACTCCGTCTCCCCTTTGAATCACCCTGGACACACCAGGGCTGGACCCCAGCAGAGAACATCCTGGTTTTTCTCGACTTCTGACAGGTCCCTCTCGAGTTACCATGGGGACCTCAGGGACCCTCTCATGTGGCCTCAGGAATGGCCAGTCTCCATGTGAGTTGCGAGGGGCATCTCGGGATACCTCTCCAACCGGTTCCGAGTCCTAAGTCCCCGTTTGGAGCCCAGGCCAGAACCTGAGTTTTCCTCTCCAGTGCTGATATGGATCTCTGGGTTCCTCTGGAGTCTCCACAGGGGAGTCAGGCCTCGTCTCGAGTGGAGACATGGACGTCCTTCTTCCTCCCGAGCTGCAGCAGCAGTATCAGACTTCCCGTCGGGTTGACACAGGGATCTGTGACTTTCCCCTCGAGGTGCCACTGGGCTGTCACACGTACCACTGTGGTATGAACCGATACTCGGGGTGACAGGTAGTGCAGGGAAATCAGGTTCATATGGAGTAAACTGAGACATTTCAGGGTCTTTTGGAATGGCGGCACGACCCCTGGAGTTCCTCTCGACTTTCATGTTGAGAGTGCCTCCTCTTGAGATGTGATGGGAACGCCAGGAATCCTTTCCAGATGAAGCAGGTAAAGGAACCCTCATCTCAAGCCGAGGAGTGGGAAACAGGGCTCTTCTTGCATTGTGGCGGGACCCTCGGTGTTCCTCTCGAGTGTAGATGGGTATGTCCGGGAACTTCTTGAGTTGCAGCAAGGGTGTGAAGGATCCTTTCGAGGTTCAAGAGGGAAGGTGTGATATCCATCGAGATGCCGAAGAGGAAAAGAGCCTCATTTCACCTTGAGGGGAGAATGTCCTGGTTTTTTCGAGTTGCAGCAGATTAATCTGGAGTTAAGAACCAGACCTCAGGGACCCACTTGTGTGGCCTCAGTAAAGGCCAGTCTCCATGCCAGTTGTGAGGGACCTCCCAGGATTCCTCTCCAGTCAGTGCCAGGGCCTTAGTCCTCGTCTGGAGCCAAGGCTGGAACCTGAGGTTTCCTCTCCAGTGCTGACATGGATCTTGGGATTCCTCTGGAGTCTCCACAGGGGAGTCAGGCCTCGTCTCGAGTGGAGAAGTGCACGTCCACTTTCCTCCCGAGCTGTATCAGCAGTGTCATGCTTCCCGTCGTGTTGACACAGGGATCTGTGGCATTCCCTCCAGGTGCCACAGGGCTGTCATACGTGCCAACGGGTGTGAGTCGATACTCGGGGTGACAGTCGAGGAAGTGCAGGGAAATTAGTTTCATCTGGAGTGGACTGAGAATTTTGGGGGTCTTTTGGAATGGTGGCATGACCCCTGGAGTTCCTCTTGACATTCCTGTTGAGATTGCCGCCTCTTGAGGTGCGACGGGAATGCCGGGAATCCTTTCCTGACGAAGCAGGAAAAGGAACCCTCATCTCCAGCTTAGGAGGTGACAATGGGGCTCCTCTTCAGTTGTGGAAGGACCCTCAGTTTTTCTCTCAAGTGGAGACGGCTATTTCGGGGAACTTCCTGAGTTTCATCCAGGGTGTGAAGGACCCTTTCCAGGTCCAAGAGCGAAGGTGTGATTTCCCTCGAGACGCTGCAGTGGAAAATGGCCTCATCTCGCCTGGAGGGGATATTCTCCTTGTTTTTCTCGAGTTTGGGCAGGTTCGTCTCGAGTTACCATGAGACCTAAGGGACCCGCTCTTGTGGCCTCAGGAAAGGCCAGTCTGCATGCGAGTTGCGAGGGGCCTCTCAGGATTCCTCTCCAGTCGGTGCCGGGTCCTAAGTCCTCGTCTGGACTGAGGCCGGAACCTGAGGTTTCCTCTGCAGTGCTGACATGGATCTTCGGGTTCCTCTGGCATCTCCACAGGTGATTCAGGCCTCGTCTCGAGTGGAGACATGCACGTCTGCTTTCCTCCCGAGCTGTAGCAGCAATGTCAGGTGTCCCGTCGAGTTGACACAGGGATATGTGGCTTTCCTTCGAGGTGTCACAGGGCTGTCTCAAGTGCCACCGTGGTGTGAGTCAATACTCGGGGTGACGGTCGAGGCAGTGCAGGGAAATCAGGTTCATCTGGAGTGGAATGAGACATTTGGGAGTCCTTTGGAATGATGGCACCACCCATGCAGTTCCTCTCGCCATTCCTGTTGAGAGCGCCTCCTCTTGAGATGAGACGGGATCGCCGAGAATCCTTTCCTGAAGAAGCAGGGAAAAGAATCCTCATCTCGACCTGAGGAGGGGACAACAGGGCTCCTCTAAATTTGTGGCAGGACTCTCGGTGTTCCTCTTGAGTGGAGACAGATATGTCGGGGAAATTCTTGAGTTGCGGCAAGGGTATGAAGGATCCTATAGAGGTCCAAAAGGGAAGGTGAGATTTCACTCGGGACCCCGCAGAGAAAAAGGGTCTTATCTCGCCAGCAGGGGAAAATCTCCTGGTTTTCCTCGAGTTGCAGCAGGTCCCTCTTGAGTTACAACGGGGACCTCAGGGACCCGCTCGTGTGGCCTCAGGAAAGGCCAGTCTCCCTGCAAGTTGCGAGGGACCTCTTGGGATTCCTCTCCAGTCGGTTCCAGGTCCTAAGCCCGCGACAGGAGTGGAGGCTGGAACCTGAGGTTTCCTCTCCAGTGCTGACATGGATCCTGGGGTTCCTCTGGAGTCTCCACAGGGGAGTCAGGCTTTGTCTCGAGTGGAGACGTGCACATCTGCTTTCCTCGAGAACTGTAGCAGCAGTGTCAGGCTTCCCCTCTATATGACACAGGGATAAGTGGCTTTCCCTGGAGATGCCACAGGGCTGTCACACGGCCCATTGTGGTGTGAGTCAATACTCGGGGTGACATTCGATGCAGTTCAGGGAAATCAGGTTCATCTGTAGTGGACTGAGACATTTGGGGTTTTTTTGAATGGTGGTACGAACCCAGGAGTTCCTCTCGACATTCCTGCGACGGGAATGCTGGGAATCCTTTCCCGACGAAGCAGAGAAAGGAACCCTCATCTCGAGCTGAGGAGGGAAACGGGGCTCCTCGTGAGGTGTAGCGGGACCCTCGGTGTTCCTCTCGAGTGTAGACGGGAATGTCGGGGAACTACCTGAGTTGCAAGGTTGTGAAGCACCCTTTCAAGGTTCAAGAGGGAAGGTGTGATTTCCCTCGAAACGCCGCAGCGGAAAAGTGCCTCATCTCGCCAGTAGGAGAGAATGTCCTGGATTTTCTCGAGTTGGGGCAGTTCCCCTCGAGTTACGATGGGGACATGAGGGAGGCGATCGTGTGGCCTCAGGAAAGTCCAGGCCACATGCGAGTTGCGAGGGGCCTCTCGGGATTCCTCTCCAGTTGGTGCCAAGTCCTAAGTCCTCGTCTGGATCCGAGGCTGGAACCTGAGGTTTTTCTCCAGTGCTGACATGGATTTTGGGGTTCCTCTGGAATCGCCACAGGGGAGTCAATCCTCGTCTTGAGTGGAGACATGCACGTCCACTTTCCTCCCGAGCTGTAGCAGCTGTGTCAGGCTTCCCGTCGAGTTGACATCAGGTTCTGTGGCTTTCCCGCTAGGTGCCACAGGGCCGTCACACGTGCCACCGTCGTGTGAGTCGGTACTCAAAGTGACAGTCGAGGCAGTGCAGGGAAATCAGGTTCATCTGGGTGGAATGAAACATTTGGAGGTCTTTTGGCATGGTGGCACGACCCCTGGAGTTCCTCTCGACTTTCATGTTGAGAGTGCCTCCTCTTGAGATGCGACGGGAACACCGGGAATCCTTTCCCGACGAAGCAGGTAAAGGAACCCTCATCTCGAGCTGAGGAGTGGGAAACGGGGCTCTTCTTGAGTTGTGGCGGGACCCTCGGTGTTCCTCTCGAGTGTAGACGAGTATGTCAGAGAACTTCTTGAGTTGCAGCATGGATGTGAAGGACCCTTTCGAGGTTCAAGAGGGAAGGTGTGATGTCCATCGATACGCCTCAGCAGATAAGGGCCTCATTTTGCCTTGAGGGGAGTACATCCCGGTTTTTTCCGAGTTGCAGCAGGTTCCTCTCTAGTTAAGACCTGACCTCAGGGACCCACTCGTGTGGCCTCAGGAAAGGCCAGTCTCCATGGCAGTTGAGAGGGACCTCTCGGGATTCCTCTCCAGTCGGTGCAGGGTCCCTAGTCCTCGTCTGGAGCCCTGGCCAGAACCTGAGGTTTCCTCTCCAGTGCTGACATGGATTTTGGGGTTCCTCTGTAGTCTCCACAGGGGAGTAAGGCCTCGCCTTGGGTGCAGACTTGCATGTCTGCTTTTCTCCCGAGCTGTAGCAGCAGTGTCAGTCTTCCCGTCGAGTTGATACAGGGATCTTTGCTTTCCTCCATGGTGCCACAGGGCTGTCACATGTGCCACCGTGGTGTGAGTCGATACTCGGGGTGACAGTCGAGGCAGTGCAGGGAAATCAGGTTCATTGGGAGTGGACTGAGACATTTGGGGTTCTTTGGGAATGGTGGCATGACCCTGGAATTCCTTTCAAATTTCCTGTTGAGAGCACCTCCTCTTAAGATGCGATGGGAACACCAGAAATCCTTCTCGACGAATTAGGGACAGGAACCCACACCTCGACATGAGGAGGGGACAACGGGGCTTCACTTGAGTTGTAGCGGGACCCTCGTTGTTCCTCTCGTGTGGAGACGGGTATGTTGGGGAACTTCTTAAGTTGCAGCAAGAGTGTGAAAGACCCTTTCGAGGTTCAAGAGGGAAGGTGTGATTTCCTTCAAGACACCACAGTGGAAAAAGGCCTCATCTCTCCTGGAGGGGAGAACCTCCTGGTTTTTCTCGAGTTGGGTCAGGTACCTCTCGAGTTACGAAGGGGACCTCAGGGACCTGCTCGTGTCACCTCAGGAAAGGCCAGTCTCCATGTAAGTTGTGAACGGCCTCTCGGGATTCCTCTCCAGTCAGTGCCTGGTCCTAAATCCTCGTCTGGAGCGGAGGCCAGAACCTGAGGTTTCCTCTCCAGTGCTGACATGGATCTTGGGGTTCCTCTGGAGTCTCCAAAGGGGAGTAAGGCCTTTTCTCGAGTGAAGATATTCAAGGCCGCTTTCCTCCCGAGCTGTAGCAGCAGTGTCAGGCTTCCCGTTGCGTTAGTAAAGGAATCTGTGGCTTTCCATCGAGGTGCCACATGGCTGTCTTACGGGCCACTGTGGTGTGAGTCGATACTCGGAGTGACAGTCGAGGCAGTGCAGGGAAATCAGGTTAATCTGGAGTGGACTGAGACATTTGGGGGCCTTTTGGAATTGTGGCACGGCCCCTGGAGTTCCTCTTGACTTTCCTGTTAAGAGTGCCTCCTTTTGAGACGCGACAGGAACGCCGGGAATCCTTTCCCGATGAAGCAGGGAAAGGAACCCTCATCTTGAGGTGAGGAGGGGACAACAGGTCTCCTCTTTAGTTGTGGTGTTGCCCTCGGTTTTCCTCTCAAGTGGAGACGGGTGTGTCAGGGAGCTTCTAGAGTTGCAATGAAGGTGTGAAGGAACCTTTCGAGGTCCAAGAGGGAAGGTGATTTCCCTCGAGACACCCCAGAAGAAAAAGGCTTCATCTCGTCTGAAGGGGAGAATCTCCTGGTTTCTTGCGAGTTGTGGCAGGTCCCTCTCGAGTTATGACGGGGACTTCAGGGACCCGCTCATGTAGCCTCAGGAAAGGCCAGTCTCCATTCGAGTCTCGAGGGGCCTGTCAGTATTCCTCTCCAGTCGGTACCGGGTCCTAAGTCCTTGTCTGGAGCTGAGGCCGGAACCTGAGTTTTCGTCTCCAGTGCTGAAATGGAACTTGGGTTTCCACTGGAGTTTAGACAGGGGTGTCAGGCCTCTTCTGAAGTGGAGGCAAGCATGTCCACTTTCCTCCCGAGCTGTAGCAGCAGTGTCAGGCTTCCCGTTGTGTTGACACATGTATCTGTGGCTTTCCCTCTTGGTGACACAACGCTGTCACACGTGCCACCATGGTGTGAGTCGATACTCGGGGTGAGAGTCGAGGCAATGCAGGGAAATCAGGTTCATCTGGTGTGGAATGAGACATTCGGGGATCTTTTGGAATGGTGGCATGACTCCTGGAGTTCCTCTCGACATTCCTGTTGAGAGCGCCTCCTCCTGAGATGCGATGGGAATGCCGAGAATCCTTTCCCGACGAAGCAGGGAAGGAATCTGCATCTCGAGCTCAGTAGGGGTGAACGCGTCTCCTCTTGAGTAGTGGAGGGACAATCAGTGTACCTCTCGAGTGGAGGGGGTTATGTCGGGGAATTTCTTGAGTTGCAGCAAGGGTGTAAAGGAACCTTTCGAGGTTCAAGTGGATAGGTGTGATTTCACTCGAGACGCCACAGCAGAAAAGGGCCTCATCTCGCCTGCAGGGGGGAAACTTCTGGTCTTTCTCGAGTTGCGGTAGGTCACTTGGAGTTACGATGGGGTCCTCAGGGACTCGCTTGTGTGGCCTCAGGAAAGGCCAGTCTCCATGCGAGTTGCCATTGGCCTCTTAGGATTCCTCTGCAGTTGGTTCCTGGTCCTAAGTCCTCGTCTAGAGCTGAGGCTGGATCTGAGGTTTCCTCTCCAGTGCTGACATGGAAATTGGTGTTCCTTGGGAGTCTCCACAGGGGAGTCAGGCCTCGTCTCCAGTGGAGACATGCACGTGAGCTGTCCTTCTGAGCTGTAGCAGCAGTGTCAGACTTCCCGTCGAGTTGACTCAGGGATCTGTGGCTTTCCCTTGAGATGCCACAGTGCTGTCACATGTGCCACCATGCTGTGAGTCGATAAACAGGGTGACAGTCCAGGCAGTGCAGTGAAGAAAAACAAGTTCATCTGGAGTGGACTGAGGCATTTGGTTGTCTTCTGGAATGATGGCAAGACCCATGGGGTTCCTCTCGACTTTCCTGTTGGAAGCGCCTCCTCTTGAGATGCGACAGAAACACCGGGAATCCTTTCCCAATGAATCAGAAAAGGAAACCTTGATCTCGCGCTGAGGAGAGGACAACAGTGTTCCTCTTGTGTTGTGGCGGGACCATCAGTGTTCCTCTCGAGTGGAGACTGGTATGTCGGGGAATGTCTTGAGTTTCAGCAAGCATGTGAAGGACCCTTTCGAGGTCCAAGAGGGAAGATGTGATTTCCCTAGAGACTCTGCACCGGAAAAGGGCCTCATCTCACCTGGAGGGAAAATCTGTTGGTTTTTCTAGATTTGCGACAGGTCCCTCTTGAGTTACGACGGGGACCACATGGACCCACTCCTGTGGCATCAGGAAACCCAGTCTCCATCCGGGTTGTGAGGGGCCTCTCAGGATTCCTCTCCAGTCGTTGCCGTGTCCTAAGTCCCCGTATGGAGCCGAGGTCGGAAACTGAGGTTTCCTCTCCAGTGCTGACATGGATCTTGGGGTTCCTCTAGAGACTCCACTGGGGATTCAGGCCTCGTCTAGAGTGGAGACATGCACGTCCTTCTTCCTCCTGAGCTGCAGAAGCAGTGTCAGACTTCCCATCGGGTTGACACAGGGATCTGTGGCATTCCCCTCGAGGTGCCACAGGGCTGTCACACGTGCCACCATGGTGTGACCCGATACTTGGGGTGACAGTCGAGGCAGTGCAGAGAAATCAGGTTCCTCCAGAGTGGACTAAGACATTTCGGTGTCTTTTGGAATGGTGGCACGACCCCTGGAGTTCCTTTCGACTTTCATGTTGAGAGTGCCTCCTCTTGAGATGCGATGGGAACGCCGGGAATCCTTTCCTGATGAAGCAGATAAAGGAACCCTCATCTCGAGCTGAGGAGTGGGAAACGGGGCTCTTCTTAAGTTGTGGCGGGACCCTTAGTGTTCCTCTCGAGTGTAGACGGGTATGTCGGGGAACTTCTTGAGTTGCAGCAAGGGTGTGAAGGACCCTTTCAAAGTTCAAGAGGGAAGGTGTGATATCCCTCGAGACGCCGAAGTGGAAAAGGGCCTCATTTCGCCTTGAGGGGAGAACATCCTGGTATTTCTCGACTTGGAGCAGGTTCCTCTCGAGTTAAGACCCGGACCTCAGGGACCCGCTCTTGTGGCCTCAGGAAAGGTCAGTCTCCATGGCAGTTGAGAGGGACCTCTCGGGATTCCTCTCCAGTAGGTGCCAGGTCCCTAGTCCTCGTCTGGAGCCCAGGCCGGAACCTGAGGTTTCCTCTGCAGTGCTGACATGGATCTTGGAGTTCCTCTGTAGTCTCTACAGGGGAGTAAGGCCTCGCCTCGGGTGGAGACTTGCATGTCTGCTTTTCTCCCGAGCTGTAGCAGCAGTGTCAGTCTTCCGGTCGATTTAACACAGGGATCTTTGTCTTTCCTTCAAGGTGCCAAAGGGCTGTCACAAGTGCCACTGTGGTGTGAGTCGATACTCGCGGTGACAGTTAAGGCAGTGCAGGGAAATCAGGTTCATCTGGAGTGGACTGAGATATGTGGAGGTGTTTTGGAATGGTGGCACGACCCCTGGAGTTCCTCTCGACTTTCCTGTTGAGAGCGCCTCCTCCTGAGATGCGACGGGAATGCCAAAAATCCTTTCCTGACAAAGCAGGGAAGGAACACGCATCTC
Source organism: Rupicapra rupicapra (assembly GCA_963981305.1). Taxonomy (NCBI): domain Eukaryota; kingdom Metazoa; phylum Chordata; class Mammalia; order Artiodactyla; family Bovidae; genus Rupicapra; species Rupicapra rupicapra. The sequence goes on along the minus strand of CAXCFB010000008.1, from coordinate 134,153 downwards.
GAGCTCAGTAGGGGTGAACGCGACTCCTCTTGAGTAGTGGAGGGACAATCGGTGTACCTCTCGAGTGGAGACGGGTATGTTGGGGAATTTCTTGAGTTGCAGCAAGGGTGTGAAGGAACCTTTCGAGGTTCAAGTGGATAGGTTTGATTTCACTCGAGACACCACAGCAGAAAAGGACCTCATCTCGTCTGCAGGGGGGAAACTTCTGGTCTTTCTCGAGTTGCGGCAGGTCACTTGGAGTTACGATGGTGACCTCAGGGACTCGCTTGTGTGGCCTCAGGAAAGGCCAGTCTCCATGCGAGTTGCCATTGGCCTCTTAGGATTCCTCTGCAGTCGGTTCCTGGTCCTAAGTCCTTGTCTAGAGCTGAGGCTGGATCTGAGGTTTCCTCTCCAGTGCTGACATGGAAATTGATGTTCCTCGGGAGTCTCCACAGGGGAGTCAGGCCTCGTCTCCAGTGGAAACATGCACATCCTCTTTCCTCCCGAGCTGTAGCAGCAGTGTCAGGCTTCCCGTCGAGGTGAAACAGGGATCTGGTGCTTTCCGTCGAAGCTTTCCCACCGTGCTGTCACACGTGCCACCATTGTGTGAGTCAATACTCAGCGTGAAAGTCGAGGCAGTGCAGGGAAATCAAGTTCATCTGGAGTGGACTGAGACATTTGGGGGTCTTTTGCATTGGTGGCATGACCCCTGGACTTCCTCTCGACTTTCCTGTGGAGAGCGCCTCCTCTTGAGATGTGACGGGAACGCAAGGAATCCTTTCCCAACACAGCAGGGAAAGGAACCCTCATCTCGAGTTGAGAAGAGGGCAACGGGGCTCCTCTTGAGTTGTGACGGGACCCTCAGTGTTCCTCTCGAGTGGAGACGGGTATGTCAGGGAACTTCTTGAGTTTCAGCAAGGGTGTGAAGGACCCTTTCGAGGTCCAAGAGGGAATTTGTGATTTTCCTCGAGACATTGCCGTGGAAAAAGACCTCATCTCGCCTGGAGAGAAGAATCTCTGAATTTTTCTCGATTGCAACAGGTTCCTCTCTAGTTATGACAGGGACATAAGGATCCCGCTCGTGTGGAACTCCAGTAGTCCGGCCACATTCCAAAGGTATCCAAATGTCTCTGTCCACTCCACATGAACCTGATTTCCCTGCACTGCCTAGACTGTCACCCCCAGTTTCAACTCACACCATGGTGGCATGTGTGACAGCCCTGTGGGAAAGCCTCAAGGAAAAGCCACAGATCCCTTTGTCAAGTTGACAGGAAGGCTGACACTGCTGCTACAGCTCAGGAAGAAAGCGTACGTGCATGTCTCCACTTGAGAGGAGGACTGACTCCCCTGTGGACACTCCAGAGGAACCCCAAGATCCATGTCATCACTGGTGAGTAAACCTAAGTTTCCAGCATCAGCTCCAGACCAGGACTTAGGACACGGAACCGATGGAGAGGAATCCCGAGAGGCCCCTCGCAACTTGCATGGATACAGGCCTTTCCTGAGGCCACAGGAGCGGGTCCCTGTGTCCCCATCATAACTCGAGAGGAACCTGCTGCAACTCGAGATAAACCAGGAGATTCTCCCCTCCAGGCGAGATGAGGCCCTTTTCCGCTGCTGCGTCTTGATCGAAATCACACCTTCCCTCTTGAACTTCGAAAGAGTCCGTCACACCCTTGCTGCAACTCAAGAAGTTTCCGGACATACCCGTTTCCACTCGAGAGGAACACCAAGTGTCGGGCCACAACCCAAGAGGAGCTGCATTTTCCCCTCCTCAGCTCGAGATGAGGTTTCCTTTCCCTGCTTAGTCTGGAAAGGATTCCCGGCGTTCCTCTGGCATCTCAAAAGGAGGCGTTCCCAACAGGAAAGTCGAGAGGAACTCCAGGTGTCCTGACAACATTCCAAAAGTTCCCCAAATGTCTCTGTCCACTCGAGATGAACCTGATTTGCCTGCACTTCCTCGACTGTCACACCGAGTTCGACTCACACTGCGGTTGCACGTGTGACAGTCCTGTGGCACCTTGAGGGAATGACACAGATCCCTGTGTCAACTTGACGGGAAGTCTGAAACTGCTGCTACAGCTCGGGAGGAAAGCAAACGTGCATGTCTCCACTCGAGATGAGGCCATACTCCCCTGTGGAGACTTCAGAGGGAACCCAAAATCCATCTCAGCACTGGAGAGGAAACCTCAGGTTCCGATCTCAGCTCCAGATGAGGACTTAGGACGCGGCACCAACTGGAGAGGAATCCCGAGAGGCCCCTCACAACTCACATGGAGACTGGCCTTTCCTGAGGCCACAGGACTGGTGCCCTGAGGTCCCTGTCGTAAATTGAGATGAACCTGCCACAACTCGAGAACACCAGGAGATTCTCCCCTCCAGGCGAGATGAAACCCTTTTCTGCTGAGGTGTCTCATGGGAAATCACACCTTCCTTCTTGAACCTCGAAAGGGTCCTTCAATCCCTTGCTGCAACTCAAGAAGTTCCCTGACATACCCGTCTCCACTAGAGAGGAACACCGACGGTCCAGCCACAACTCAAGAGTAGCCCCTTTTTCCCCTCCTCTGCCCAAGATGAGGTTTCCTTTACCTGCTTCGTCTAGAAAGGATTCCCGGCATTCCTGTCACATCTCAAGTGGAGGCACTCTCAACATGAAAGTCGAGAGGAACTCCAGGGGTCATGCCACCATTCCAAAAGACCCCCAAATGACTCAGTCCACTCCTGATGAACCTGATTTCCCTGCACTGCCTCGACTGTCACCACGAGTATCTAGTCACACCACATGTGGCACATGTGACAGCCCTGTGGCTCGAGGGAAAGCCACAGATCCCTGTGTCAACTCGACAGGAAGCCAAACACTGCTGCTACAGCTCGGGAGGAAACAGGAAGTGCATGTCTCCACTCGAGACGAGGCCTGATTCCCCTGTGGAAACTCCAGAGGAACCCCAAGATCCATGTCGGCACTGGAGAGGAAACCTGAGATATTGGCCTCAACTCCATGTGAGGACCTCGGGCCCGGTAGTGACTGCAGAGGAATCCCGAGAAGCCCCTCGCAATTCGCATGGATACTGGACTTTCTTGAGGCCCCACGAGCAGGTCCCTGAGGTCCCCATCTTAATTCGAGAGGAACCCCAAGTTTGCTGGCACAACTGGAGAGAAACCAGGAGATTCACCCCTCAATGTGAGATGAGACCCTTTTCCGCTGCGATGACTTGAGAGAAATCCCACCTTCCCTCTTGAGCCTGGAAAGGGTCCTTGACAACCTTGAGGCAACTGAAGAAGTTCCCCAACATACTGGTCTCCTCTCGAGTGAAACCACGAGGGTCCTGCCACAACTCGAGAAGAGCCTCGGATTTTCTTCCTCATCCTGAGAAGAGGGTCCATTTCCCTGTTTCATCGGGAAAGGAATCCCAGTGTTCCCGTCACACCTCAAGAGGAGGCAGTCCCAACTTGACACTTGAGAGGAACTCCAGGGTTCGTGCGACCATTTCAAAAGACCCCAGTATCCCAATGCACTCCAGATACTCCTGACTTCCCTGCACTGACTCGACGGTCACCCCAAGGATCGACTCAAACCACGATGGCAGGTGTGACAACCCTCTGGCACCTCGAGAGAAAAACACCGATTCTTATGTCAACCCGACAGGAAGCCTGACACTGCTTTTCCAGCTCGAGAGGAGAGCAGATTATATACCTCCACACGAGACGAGGCCTGACTCCCCTGTGGAAACTCCAGATGAACCGCGAGATCCATGTCGGCACTGGAGAGGAACCCTGAGGTTCTGGTCTCAAATCCAGATGTGAATCTCGGCCCCAGCGGAGATTGCAAAGGAATCCGGAGAAGCCCCTGGAGACTCTCATGGACACTGGAATTTTCTGACGCCCCACAAGCGGGTCCCTGAGGTCCCCATCGTAACTCAAGATGAACCCCACGTTTGCTGCCACAATTCAAGAAAAACAACAAGAATCTCCACTCAACGCGAGATGAGGCCCTTTTCTGCTATGGCGTCTCGAGGGAAATCACACCTTCCCTCTTGAACCTCGAAAGGGTCCTTCACACCCTTGCTGCAACTCAAGACTTTCCCTGACATACCCGTCTCCACTCGAGAGGAACCCCGAGAGTCCTGCCACAACTCAAGAAGAGCCACAGTTTTCCCTCCTTATCCCGAAAGCAGGGTCAATTTCCCTGCTTCGTCAGGAAAGGAATTCCGGGGTTCTCGTCGCACCTCAAGAGGAGACGATCTCAACTTGACACTCGAGAGTAACTTCCGGGGTCGTGCCACCATTTCAAAGACCCCAATGTCCCAGTGCACTCCAGATACACCTGACTCGCCTACACAGGCTCGACGATCACCCTGAGGATTGACTAAAAACATGATGACAGATGTGACAGCCCTGTGGCACCTCGAGAGAAAGCCACCGATCCCTATGTCAACTTCACAGGAAGCCTGACACTGCTTTTCCAGCTCGAGAGGAGAGTGGACTCGCATGCCTCCACATGATATGAGGCCTAACTCCCCTGTGGAAACTCCAGATAAACCCCGAGATCCATGTCTGCACTGGAGAGAAAACCTGATGTTCTGGCCTCAACTGTATATGAGGACCTCAGCTGCAGCAGCGACTGCAGAGGAATCCCTAGAGGCCCCGCAAAACTTGCATGGAGACTGGACTTTCCTGAGTCCCCATGAGCGGGTCTTGATATCCCCATTGTAACTTGAAAGGAACCCCAAGTTTGCTGCCACAACTCGAGAAAAACCAGGAGATTCTCCCCTAAATGTGTGATGAGGCCCTTTTCTGCTGTGGTGTCTCGAGAGAAATCCCACCTTCCCTCTTGAGCCTCAAAAGGGTCCTTGACACCCTTGAGGCAACTCAAGAAGTTCCCCGACATACCCGTTTCCTCCCCAGAGGAACCTGGAGGGTCCCCCAACAACTCTAGAAGAGCCCCGGCTTTCCCTCCTCATCTCGAGAGGAGGGTCCATTTCCCTGCTTCATCGGGAAAGGAATCCCGTCGTTCCCGTTGCACTTCAAGTGGAGGCAGTCTCAACTAATCATTCGACAGGATCTCCAGGAGTCGTGCCACCATTTCAAAAGACCCCAATGTCCCAATGCACTCCAAATAAATCTGACTCCCCCGCAATGGCTCCACGATCACCCCGAGGAACGACTCAGGACACAAAGGCAGGTGTGACAGCCCTATGGCACCTTTAGAGAAAGCCACCGATACCTATGTCAACCCGACAGGAAGCCTGAGACTGCTTTTCCAGCTCGAGAGGAGAGCGGACTTTCATGTCTCCACACGAGACGAGGTCTGACTCCCCTGTGGAATCTTCAGAGGAACCCCGAGATCCATGTCGGCACTGGAGAGGAACCCTGAGGTTCCGGCCTCTACTTCAGATGACGACCTCAGCCCCAGCAGCGACTGCAGTGGAATTCCAGGTGGCTCCTCCAACACGCATCAAGACTGGACTTTCCTGAGACCAAACGAGTGGGTCCCTGAGGTCCCCATCGTAACTCGAGGGGAACCACAAGTTTGGTGCTGTAACTCGAGAAAGACGAGGAGATTCTCCCTTCAACTCGAGATGAGGCCATTTTCCTCTGGGGCATCTTGACAGAAATCCCACTTTCCCTCTTCAACCTCGAAAGCGTCCTTGACAACCTTGAGGCAACTCAAGAACTTTGCCGACATACCCATCTCCACTCGAGAAAAATACCCAGGGTCCTGCCACAATTCAAGAAGATCCCTGGTTCTCCCTCCTCATCTTGAGAGGAGGGTGCACTTCCCTGCTTTGTCGGGAAAAGAATCCCAGCATTCACGTCGAACCTTAAGAGGAGGTGGTCTCAACTTGACACTCGAGAGGAACTCCAGAGATCGTGCCACCATTTCAAAAGACCCTGATGTCCCAGTGCACTCCAGATGCACCTGACTCCCTTGCAGTGACACGACAGTCACCTCGAGGATCGACTCAAAACACGATGGCAGGTGTGACAGCACTGTAGCACCTCGAGAGAAAGCCACTGATCCCTATGTCAACTCGACAGGAAGACTGACACTGCTTTTCCAGCTCGAGAGGAGAGCGGACTTGCATGCCTGCACACGAGATGAGGCCTGACTCCCCTGTGGAAACTCCAGAGGAACCCTGGGATCCATGTCGGCACTGGAGAGCAACCCTGAGCTTTTGGCCTCAACTCCAGATGTGGACCTCGGCCCCGGCAGCGACTGCAGAGGAATCCCGAGAGCCTCTACACAACTCGCATGGAGACTGGACTTTCCTGAGGCCCCACGAGCGGGTCCCTGAGATCTCTGTCACAACTCGGGAGGAACACCAGGTTTGCTGCCGCAACTTGAGAAAAACCAGGAGATTCTCCCCTCAACGCGAGATGAGGTTCTTTTCCTCTGCGGCATCTCGAGAGAAATCCCACCTTACCTCTTGAGCCTTGAAAGGGTCCTTGATACCCTTGAGGCAACTCAAGAAGTTCCCGGACATACCCTTCTCCACTCGAGAGGAACACCGGGGGTCCTGCCACAACTCAAGAAGAGCCCCGGTTTTCCCTCCTCATCTCGAGAGGAGGGTCCACTTCCCTGCTTTGTCAGGAAATGAATCCTGGCATTCCTGTCGAACCTCAAATGGAGGCGGTCTGAACTTGACACTCGAGAGGAACTTCAGGGTCGTGCCACCTTTCCAAACGACCCCGATGTCCCAATGAATTTCACATACACCCGACTACCCTGCACTGACTCGATGGTCACCTCGAGGATAGACTCAAAACACGATGGCAGGTGTGACAGCCCTGTGGCACCTCGAGCGAAAGCCACCAAACCCTATGTCAACTGGACAGGAAGACTGATACAGCTTTTCCAGCTCGAGAGGAGAGCGGACTTGCATGCCTGCACACGAGAAGAGGCCTTACTCCCCTGCAGAAACTCCAGAGGAACCCCGAGATCCATGTCAGCACTTGAGATGAATCCTGAGTTTCCAGCCTCAACTCCAGATGAGGACCTCGGCGCCAGCAGCAACTGCAGAGGAATGCCGAGAGGCCCCTCGCAACTCGCATGGAGAATGGACTTTCCTGATGCCCAACGTGCGGGTCCCTGAGGTCCCCGTCCTAACTCGAGAGAAACCCGAAATTTGCTGCCCAAATAGAGTAAAATTAGGAGATTTTCCCCTCAACGGGAGATGAGACCCTTTTCCGCTGCGGCGTCACGAGAGAAATCCCACCTTACCTCTTGAGCCTCGAAAGGGTCCTTGACACCCTTGAGGCAACTCAAGAAGTTCCCCAACATACCTGTCTCCACTCGAGAGGAACCCCGAAGGTCCCGCCACAAATCAAGAAGTGCCCCGATTTTCCCTCTTCATCCCGAGAGGAGGCTCCATTTCCCTGCTTTGTCCAGAAAGGAATTCTGGCATTCCCTACACACCTCAAGAGGAGGCGTTCTCAACCTGACACTCGGTAGGAACTCCAGGTTTCGTGCCATCATTTCAAGAGAACACGATGTCCAAATGCACTCCAAATACAGCTGATTCCCCTGCACTGAGTTGACGGGCACACCGAGGATCGTTGCAAAACACAATGGCAGGTGTGACAGCACTGTGGCACCTCAAGAGAAAGCTATCAATCCCTATGTCAACCCGACAGAAATCCTGACACTGCTTTTCCAGCTCGAGAGGAGAGCAGACTTGCATGCCTCCACACGAGTCAAGGCATGACTCCCCTGTGGAAACTTCAGAGGAACCCTGAGATCCATGTCGGCACTGGAGAGGAAACCTGAGCTTCCGGCCTCAACTCCAGATGTGGACCTCGGCTCCGGCAGCGACTGCAGAGGAATCCCGAGAGGCCCTACGCAAATCGCATGGAGACTGGACTTTCCTGAGGCCCCACGAGCGGGTCCCTGAGGTCTCTGTCGTAACTCGGGAGGAACCCCAGGTTTGCTGCCACAACTCGAGAAAAACCAGGAGATTCTCCCCTCAATGCGAGATGAGACGCTTTTCCGGTGCAGCGTCTTGAGAGAAATCCTACCTTACCTTTTGAGCCTCGAAAGGGTCCTTGACACCCTTGAGGCGACTCAAAGAGTTCCCGGACATACCCATCTCCACTTGAGAGGAACACCGGGGGTCCTGCCACAACTCAAGAAGAGCCCCAGTTTTCCCTCATCTCGAGAGGAGGGTCCACTTCCCTGCTTCGTCAGGAAATGAATCCCGGCGTTCCTGTCGCACCTCAAGATGAGGTGGTCTGAACTTGACACTCGAGAGGAACTCCAGGGGTCTTGCCACCATTCCAAAAGACCCCGATGTCCCAAAGCAATCCAGATACACCTGACTCCCCTACACTGACTCGATGGTCAACCCGAGGATCGACTCAAAACACGATCACAGTTTTAGCAGCCCTGTGGCACCTCGAGAGAAAGCCACCAATCCCTATGTCAACCCAACAGCTCCGGGGTCCAACCCCCGCAGGATCCAGGGAAACCCAAAGGAGAAACATCGTCAGTGATTGATTTAGAGAGAGAAGGAAAGGATGTTATAGATAAGAAAATAGAGGAGAGAAGAAAAGAGGCTGATGTTCCTTGGTTTATACAGAAAATCAATAAAGTCTCAAGACAAGAGAAATGCACCGTCTACGTAAGGCCACAGGTACCCTCCCAGTCTCCAGAGGGAGTGAAGGCGCAGGGCACCTTCCTGTTCAGGTCTTAGAAACCCAGGCAAATAAGTAGACACAGCGGACTTCTGTACTCCAGATGGGAACTAGCCTGAAAGAGAGAGTAGAGGAAAAGGATTGACACAAGGAGACCAAGCTGCTTTGATGAGCAAGATCCATAGCTTTATTTTTAAAATGTACTTATATACTTTTTTATTCATAGAGGGAAATGAAAGACGCCAGGTCATACAGTCAGCCCAACATTCCAGCAGTATTGCCCTTATCAAAACCAAGAGTTTTCTGCGTACCTTTTCAACAAAAGATTTTGTGTACAGTATCTTCTGGCCTTGGAGGCCTGTGAATATTTTCTGACCCTCTTTTGATAAAGGCTGCTCAACCAGAAAACTTATTTTCCCTCGAAGTGTTTTTTTCTTTATATGTCTAATCTATGTCAGCCTCAGAAAATGCCAAACAGAGTTAATGTTTTTCACAGAGCAAAGGTGCAGTGAGTTACAAAAAAGAACCAATTAGCTCAAAAGTCTGATATGGTTAAATTCAAGGCTACACTTGTTTTTCTAGCATTCTCACTATGTTAACTAATGCATTCCCAGGTGCACAGTGGATAAGAGATATGGGAACTTAGTAACACACATTGGCCCAATAATGAAATCCTACATCAGCACTAGTACTACTCTAATAACTTTTAGCGCTTTAAAAGGCTCTAAGTTTTAGGCTTTTTGTGCCTCTCACAGTTGGGAGGCTGGAAATAATCACATGCATAGCTTTAAGTGTCTGGATATACTTGCCGAGCAAGCTAGAATGCTAACAGAGGGGGTTTAACTTGAAATATTCCTCTCATGTCCAGGAGACTTATAAGCTATAGCCCTAAGTTGATTTTCTTCAGAGAAAAGTGGTCAGGGTTAGCCCCCTGTTAATGTCAGAGGAGTTGGTGAAAGTCATGAAACAGTAAAATAGACATATTCTGGTTCTGGGGTAGATGCTCGAAATAGTCTAGGGAGCCCCTTGAGTTCTGAAGCCTTGCTAAACAGTTCTCTTCCACATGACTCTGTCATGGGAGGGATATCCTGTGGCGTTTCCAAGCATGACAGGAAGCCTGACACTGCTTTTCCAGCTCGAGAGGAGAGCAGACTTGCATGCCTCCACACGAGACGAGGCTAGACTCCCCTGTGGAAACTCCAGAGGAACTCCGAGGTCCATGTTTGCACTGGACAGGAACCCTTAGGTCCTGGCCTCTAATCCAGATGAGAACCTCAGCCCCGACAGTGACTACAGAGGAATCCCGAGAAGCCCCTAGCAACTACCATGGGACTGGACTTTCCTGAGGCCACAAGAGGGGGTTCCTGAGATCCCACCCAAACTCGAGAGGAACCCTAGGTTTGCTGCCGCAACTCGTGAAAAACCAGGAGATGTTTTTTCAAAAAGCTCAACGCGAAATGATGCCCTTTTCGGCTGCGGAGTCTCGAGAGAAATCCCACCTTCCCTCTTGAGCCTCCAAAGGGTCCTTGACAACTTTGAGGCAACTCAGGAAGTTCACAAACATACACGTCTCCACTCAAGAGGAACACAGAGGGTCCTGTCACAATTCAAAAAGAGCCCCGGTTTTCCCTCCTCATCTCGAGAGGAGGGTATATTTCCATGCTTCCTCGGGAAAGGAAACCCGGCGTTCCAGTCGCACCTCGAGAGGAGGCGGTCTCAACTTGAGATTCGAGAGGAACTCCAGGGGTCGTGCCACAATTTCAAAAGACCCCGATGTCCCAATGCACTCCAGATACACCTGACTCACATGCATTGACTCGACGGTCACACCGAGGATCGACTTAAAACACGATGGCAAGTGTGACGGCCCTGTGGCACCTCGAGAGAAACCCTCTGATCCATATGTCAACATGACAGGAAGCCTGACACTGCTTTTCGAGCTGGAAAGGAGAGCGGACTTGCAAGCCTCCAGACGAGGCGAGGCCTGACTCCCCTGTGGAAACTCCAGAGGAACCCTGAGATCCATCTTGGCATTGGAGAGGAAACCTGAGGTGACGGCCTCAAATCCAGATGAGGACCTCGGCCCCGGCAGCGACTGCAGAGGAATCCCAAGAGGCCTCTTGCAACTCCCATGGAGACTGGATTTTCCTGAGGCCTCAAAAGCCGGTCACTGAAGTCCAGGTCGTAACTCGAGAGGAACCCCAAGTTTACTGCCGCAACTCGAGAAAAACCAGGATATTCTCCCCTCAATGGGAGATGAGGCCCTTTTCCACTGTGGCGTCTTGAGAGAAATCCCACCTTCCCTCTTGAGCCTCGAAAGGGTCCTTGACACCCTTTAGGCAACTCAAGAAGTTCGCTGACATACCCGTCTCCACTTGGGAAGAACATCGAGGGTCCTGCCACAAATCAAGAAGTGACCCGGATTTCTCACCTCATCCATAGAGGAGGATCCATTTCCCTGCTTCGTCGGAAAATGAATCCCGGCATTCCCGTCACACCTCAAGAGGAGGCAGTCTCAACTTGATGCTCGAGCTTGATGCTCCAGCTGTCGTGCCACCATTTCAGAAGACCCAGATTTCCCAATACACTACAGATACACTTGACTCCCCTACACTGACTCAACGGTCACACCGAGGATCGAATCAAAACACGATGGCAGGTGTGACAGCCCTGTGGCACCTCGAGAGACAGCCACCGATCCCTATGTCAACCCGACAGGAAGCCTGACACTGCTTTTCCAACTCAAGAGGAGAGCAGACTTGCATGCCTCCACATGAGACGAGGTCTGAGTCCCCTGTGAAAACTCCAGAGAAACACCGAGAAACATGTCGTCACTAGACAGGAACCCTGAGGTTCCGGCCACAACTCCAGATGAGGATGTCAACCACGGCAGAGACTGCAGAGGAATCCCAAGAGGCCCCTCGCAACTTGCACAGAGACTGGACTTTCCTGAGCCCCAAGAGCGGGTCCCTGATGTCCCCATCATAACTCGAGAGGACACCCCAAGTTTGCTGCCACGACTCGAGAAAAACCAGGAGATTCTCCCCTAAACGCGTGATGAGGCCCTTTTCAGTTGTGGTGTCTCAAGAGAAATCCCACCTTCCCTCTTGAGCCTCAAAAGGGCACTTGACACCCTTGAGGCAACTCAAGAAGTTCCTGGAGATACCCGTCTCCACTCGAGAGGAACCCCGATGTTCCCACTACAACTCAAAAGGAGCCCGGTTTTCCCTCCTCATCCTGGGTGGAGGGTCCAATTCCCGGCTTAGATGGGAAAGAAATCCTGGCGTTCCCGTCGCAACTCAAGAGGAGGCGGTGTCAACTTGACACTAGAGAGGAACTCCAGGGGTCGTGCCACCATTTGAAAAGACGCCAATGTGTCAAATGGTCACCACGACGATCGACTCAAAACACGATGGCAGGTGTGACAGCCCTGTGGCACCTCGAGAGAAAGCCACCGATCCCTATGTCAACCCGACAGGAAGCCTGACACTGTTTTTCCAGCTCAAGAGGGGAGCGGACTTGCATGCCTCCACACGAGACGAGGCTTGACTCCCCTGTGTAAATTCCAGAGGAACCCCGAGATCCATGTCGGCACTGGATTGGAACCCTGAGGTTCCGGCCTCAACTCCAGATGAGGACCTCAGCCCCGGCAGGGACTCCAGAGGAATCCTGAGAGGCCCCTGCCAACTCGCATGCAGACTGGACTTTCCTGAGGCCCCACGAGCGGGTCCCTGAGGTCCCCGTCGAAACTCGAGAGGAACCACAAGTTTGCTGCCACAACTCGAGAAAATCCAGGAGATTCTCCCCTCAACGCGAGATGAGGCCCTTTTCCTTTGTGGCGTCTCGAGAGAAATCCCACCTTCCTTCTTGAGTTATACAAGTCTATGCCCCAACCAGTAACTCTGAAGAAGCTGAAGTTGAACGGTTTTATGAAGACCTACAAGACCTTTTAGAATTCACACCCAAAAAAAGATATCCTTTTCACTTTAGCAAGAGTAGGAAGTCAAGAAACACCAAGTGTAACAGGCAAATTTGGCCTTGGAATGCAGAATGGAGCAGGGAAAGACTAATAGAGTTTTGCCAAGAAAATGCACTGGTCATAGCAAACACCCTCTTCCAACAACACAGGAGGAGACTCTACACATGGATATCACCAGATGGTCAACACCAAAATTAGATTGATTATATTCTATGCAGCCAGCGATGGAGAATCACTATATAGTCAACAAAAACAAGACCAGGAGCTGACTGTGTCTCAGATCATGAACTCCATATTGCCAAATTCAGACTTAAATTGAAGACAGTAGGGAAAACCGCTAGACCATTCAGGTATGACCTAAATCAAATCCCTTATGATTATACAGTGCAAGTGAGATATAGATTTAAGGGACTAGATCTGATAGATAGAGTGCCTGACGAACGATGGAATGAGGTTCGTGACATTGTAGAGGAGACAGGGATCAAGACCATCCCCATGGAAAAGAAATGCAAAAAAGCAAAATGGCTATCTGTGGAGGCCTTACAAATAGCTGTGAAAAGAAGAGAGGCGGAAAGAAAAGGAGAAAAGGAAAGATATATGCATCTGAATGCAGAGTTCCAAAGAGTAGCAAGAAAAGATAAGAAAGCCTTCTTCAGTGATCAGTGCAAAGAAATAGAGGAAAAGAACAGAATGGGAAAAACTAGAGATCTCTTCAAGAAAATTAGAGATACCCAGGGAACATTTCATGCAAAGATGGACTAGATAAAGGACAGAAATGGTATGCAACTAACAGAAGCAGAAGATATTAAGAAGAGGAGGCAAGAATACACGGAAGAACTGTACAAAAAAGATCTTCACGACCTGGATAATCATGATGATGTGATCACTAATCTAGAGCCACAAATCTTGGAAAGTGAAGTCAAGTGGGCCTTAGAAAGCATCACTACGAACAAAGCTAGTGGAGGTGATGGAATTCCAGTTGAGCTCTTTCAATTCCTGGAAGATGATGCTGTGAAAGACCTGCACTCAATATGCCAGCAAATTTGGAAAACGCAACAGTGGCCACAGGACTGGAAAAGGTCAGTTTTCATTCCAATTCCAAAGAGAGGAATGCCAAAGAATGCTCAAACTACCGCACAATTGCACTCATCTCACATGCTAGTAAAGTAATGCTCAAAATTCTCCAAGCCAGGCTTCAGCAATACATGAACCGTGAACTCCCTGATGTTCAAGCTGCTTTTAGAAAAGGCAGAGGAACCAGAGATCAAATTGCTAACTCTGCTGGATCATGGGAAAGGCAAGAGAGTTCCAGAAAACATCTATTTCTGCTTTATTGACTATGCCAAAGCCTTTGACTGTGTGGATCACAATAAACTGTGGAAAATTCTGAAAGAGATGGAATACCAGACCGACTGACCTGCCTCTTGAGAAATCTGTATGCAGGTCAGGAAGCAACAGTTAGAACTGGACACGGAACAAAAGACTGGATCCAAATAGGAAAAAAGAGTATGTCAAGGCTGTATATTGTCACCCTGCTTATTTAACTTATATGCAGAGTACATCATGAGAAACGCTGGGCTGGAAGAAGCACAAGCAGGAATCAAGATTGCTAGGAGAAATATCAATAACCTCAGATATGCAGATGACACCATCCCTATGACACAAAGCGAAGAGGAGCTAAAAAGCCTCTTGATGAAAGTGAAAGAGGAGAGCAAAGAAGTTGGGTTAAAGCTCAACATTCAGAAAACTAAGATCATGGCATCCGGCCCCATCACTTCATGGGAAATAGATGGGGAAACAGTGGAAACAGTTTCAGACTTTACTTTTTTGGGCTCCAAAATCACTGCAGATGGTGATTGCAGCCATGAAATTAAAAGACGCTTACTCCTTGGAAGAAAAGTGATGACCAACGTAGAACGTATATTCAAAAACAGAGACATTACTTTGCCGATGAAGGTCAGTCTAGTAAAGGCTATGGTTTTTCCTTTGGTCAGGTATGGATGTGAGAGTTGGACTGTGAACAAGCCTGAGCACCGATGAATTGATGCTTTTGAACTGTGGTGTTGGAGAAGACTCTTTAGAGTCCTTTGGACTGCAAGGAGATCCAACCAGTCCATTCTGAAGGAGATCTACTTGCGATTACTTTGGAAGGAATGAAGCTAAAGTTGAAACTCCAGTACTTTGGCCACCACATGAGAAGAGTTGACTCATTGGAAAAGACTAATGCTGGGAGGGATTGGGGGTAGGAGGAGAAGGGGACGACCGAGGATGAGATGGCTGGATGGCATCCCAGACTCGATGGACGTGAGTCTGAGTGAACTCCGGGAGATGGTGATGAACAGGGAGCCTGGCGTGCTGCGATTCATGGGGTGGTAAAGAGTTGGACATGACTGAGCGACTGAACGGAACTGAACTCTTGAGCCGCGAAAAGGTCCTAGACACCCTTTAGGCAATTCAAGAAGATGCCCGACATATCCGTGTCCAATTGAGAGGAACCCAGAGGGTCCCTCCACAGCTCAAGAAGAGCCCTGGTATTCCCTCCTCATCCTGAGAGTATGGTCCATTTCCCTGTTGTGTCGGGAAAGGATTCCGGGCATTCCCATCGCACCTCAAGAGGAGGAGGTCTCAACTTGACACTCGAGAGGAAGTCCATGGGTCGTGCCACCATTTCAAAAGACCCCGATGTCCCAATGCACTCCAGATACACTTGACTCCCCTGCACTGACTCAACGGTCTCCAGGAGGATCGACTCAAAACACGATGGCAGGTGTGACAGCCCTGTGGCACCTCGACAGAAAGCCACCAATTCCTATGTCAACCCGACAGAAAGCCTGATACTGCTATTCCTGCTCGAGAGTAGAGAGTACTTGCATGCCACCATACGAGACGAGGCCAACTCCCCTGTGGAAACTCCAGAGGAACCCCGAGATTCATGTCGGCAATGGAGAGGAATCCTATGTTCCGCCCTCAACTCCAGATGAGGACCTCGGCCCCAGCATCGACTGCAGAGGAATCCCTAGAGGGCCCGCGCAATTCGCATGGACACTGGACTTTCCTGAGGCCACATGAGCGGGTCCCTGAGGTCCCCATCGGAACTCGAGAGGACCCCCAAGGTTACTGCGCAACTCGAGAAAAACCAGGAGGTTCTC
Source organism: Rupicapra rupicapra (assembly GCA_963981305.1). Lineage (NCBI taxonomy): Eukaryota > Metazoa > Chordata > Mammalia > Artiodactyla > Bovidae > Rupicapra > Rupicapra rupicapra. The sequence continues at coordinate 118,415 of CAXCFB010000008.1, read as the reverse complement.
CCCTCAACCCGAGATGAGGCCCTTTTCAGCTGCAGCATCTCGAGAGAAATCCCACCTTCCCTCTTGAACCTCGAAAGGGTCCATGACACGCATGAGCAAATCAAGAAGTTTGCCGACATACCCGTTTCCACTCGAGAGGAACACCGAGGGTCCCACCACAACTAAATAAGTGCCCAGGATTTCCCTCCTCATCTCGAGATGAGAGTCCATTTACCTGTTTCATTGGGAAAGGAATCCCGCCTTCCCGTCGCACCTCAAGAGGAGGCGGTCTCAACACTCGAGAGGAAATCCAGGGGTCATGCCACCATTCCAAAAAACCCCGATGTCCCAATGCACTCCAGATACACCTGACTCCCATGCACTGACTCGACCGTCACCACGAGGATCTACTCAAGACACGATGGCATGTGTGACAGACCTGTGGCACCTCGAGAGAAAGCCACTGATCCCTATGTCAAACCGACAGGAAGACTGACACTGCTTTTCCAGCTCGGGAGGATAGCAGACTTGCATGTCTCCACAAAGGACAAGGCCTGACTTCCCTGTGGAAACTGCAGAGGAACCCCGACACCCATGTCAGCACGGGAGAGGAAAACCTGAGATTCTGGCCTCTAATTTAGATGAAAAACTCGGCCTCGGCAGCAACTGAAGAGAAATCCCCAGAAGCTCCTCGAAATTCCCATGGAGACTGGACTTTCCTGAGGCCACAAGAGGGAGTTCCTGAGGTCCCCGTCTTAACTCAAGAGTAACCCCAAGTTTGCTGCCGCAACTCGAGAAAAGCCAGGAGATTCTCCCCTCAACGCGAGATGAGGACATTTTCAGCTGCGGCGTCTCAAGAGAAATCTCACCTTCCCTCTTGAGCCTCCAAAGGGTCCTGGGACACCTTGAGGCAACTCAGGAAGTTCGCAAACATACACGTCTCCATTCGAGAGGAACACCGAGGGTCCCGACACAATTCAAAAAGAGCCCCGGTTTTCCCTCCTCATCTCGAGAGGAGGGTATATTTCCATGCCTCATCGGGAAAGGAATCCCGGTGTTCCAGTCGCTCCTCAAGAGGAGGCGGTCTCAACTTGACAATCGAGAGGAACTCCAGGGGTCGTGCCACCATTTCAAAAGACTCCGATGTCCCAATGCACTCCAGATACACCTGACTCACATGCACTACCTCGACGGTCACACCGAGGATCGACTCAAAACACAATGACAAGTGTGACGGCCCTGTGGCACCTCGAGAGAAAGCCTCTGATCCCTATGTCAACACGACAGGAAGCCTGACACTGCTTTTCGAACAGGAGAGGAGAGCGGACTTGCAAGCTTCCAGATGAGACGAGGCTTGACTCCCCTGTGGAAACTCCAGAGGAACCCTGAGATCCATCTTGGCATTGTAGAGGAAACCTGAGGTGACGGCCTCAAATCCAGTTGAGGACCTTGGCCACGGCAGTGACTCCAGAAAAATCCCGAGAGGCCCCTTGCAACTCCATGGAGACTGGATTTTCCTGAGGCCCCACAAAACGGTCAATGAGGTCCTGGTCGTAACTCGAGATGAACCCCAAGTTTGCTGCCACAACTCGAGAAAAACCAGGAGATTCTCACCTCAACACGAGATGAGGCCCTTTTCCACTGCACCGTCTCGAGAGAAATCCCACCATTCATCTTGAGCCTCAAAAGAGTCCTTGATATCCTTGAGGTATCTCAAGAAATTCCACGATGTACCCGTCTCCACTCAAGAGAAACACCAAGGGTTCCGCCACAACTCAACAAGAGACCCAGCTTTCCCTCCTCATCCCGAGATGAGGGTCCATTTACCTGCTTCGTCAGAAAGGAATCCCACCATTCTCGTTGCACCTCAAGAGGAGGTGGTCTCAACGTGACACTTGAGAGGAACTTCAGGGGTCGTTTCACCATTCCAAAGAACCCGATGTCCCAATGCACTCGAGATACCACTGACTCCGATGCAATGACAAGACAGTCAAAACAAGGATCATCTCAAGACACGATGGCAGATATGACAGCCCTGTGGCACCTCGAGTGAAAGCCACCGATCCCTATGTCAACCCGACAGGAAGTCTGACACTGCTTTTCCAGCTCAGGAGGAGAGCGGACTTGCATGTCTCCACAACAGACGAGGCCTGACTCCCCTGTGGAAACTCCAGAGGAACCCCAACATCAATGTCGGCACTGGAGAGGAACCCTGAGGTTCTGGCCTCTAATCCCAATGAGACCTTAGGCCACACCACAGACTGCAGAGGAATGCCAAGGGGCCCCTTCCAACTCACATGGAGACTGGCCTTTCCTGAGGCCATAAGAGCGGGTCCATGAGGTCCCCATCATAACTCGAGAGGGACCTCCCAAACCTCGAGAAAATCCAGGATTACCTCCCCTCAATGCGAGATGAGGCACTTTTCGGCTGTGGCGTCTCAACAGAAATCCCAACTTCCCTCCTGAGACTTGAAATGGTCCTTGACAACCTTGAGGCAACTCAAGAAGTTCCCCAACAAAACCGTGTCCACTGGAGAGGAACATGGAGGGTCCCGCCAAAACTCAAGAAGAGCCTCGTCTTTCCATCCTCATCTCGAGATGGGGGTCCGTTTATCTGCCTCGTCAGGAAAGGAATTCCCCCGTTCCCTTCTCACCTCAAGAGGAGGCAGTCTCAACTTGAAACTCGAGAGGATCTCCACGGATCTTGCCACCATTTCAAAATACCCAGATGTCCCAATGAATTCCAGTTACCCCTGACTCCCATGCACTAGCTCGACGGTCACACTGAGGATCGACTAAAAACAAGAAGGCAGGAGTGACAGCCCTATGGAACCTCAAAAGAAAGCCACCTATCCCTATGTCAACTCGACCGGACTTGCATGTCTCCACACGAGACGAGGCCTGACTTCCCTGTGGAAATTCCACAGGAACTCTGAGATCCATGTCGGCACTGGAGCAGAAATCTGTGTTTCCGAAGTCAAATCCAGATGAGAAACTCGGCCCCAGCAGTGACTTCTGAGGCATCCCGAGAGGCCCCTCGCAATTCGCATGGACACTGGACTTTCCTGAGGCCACAAGACCGGGTCCCTGAGGTCCCCATTAGAACTCGAGAGGAACCCCAAGTTTCCTGCTACAACTCGAGAAAAAGGGGGAGATTCTCCCCTCAGCGCGAGATGAAGCCCTTTCGGCTGCAGCGTTTCGAGAGAAATTCCAGCTTCCGTCTTGAATATTGAAAGGGTCCATGACACCCTTGAGGCAACTCAAGGAGTTCGCCGGCTTACTCGTCTCCATTCAAGAGGAACACTGAGGGTTCCACGACAACTCAATAAGTGCCCGGGCTTTCCCTCCTCATCTCGAGATGAGAGTCCATTTCCCTGCCTCGTCGGGAAAGGAATCCCACCTTCCCGTCGCACCTCAAGAGGAGGCGGTCTGAAATTGACACTCGAGAGGAAATCCAGGGGTCGTGCCAGCATTCCAAAAGACCCCGATGTCCCAATGCACTCCAGATACACCTTACTCCCATGCACTGACTCAACGGTCACTACAAGGATCTACTCAAGACACGATGGAAAGTGTGACAGCCCTGTGGCACCTCAAGAGAAAGCCACCGATCCCTATGTCAACCCGACAGGAAGCCCGACACAGCTTTTCCAGTTCAAGAGGAGAGCAGACTTACATGTCTCCACAACAGACGAGGCCTGACTCCCCTGTGGAAACTCCAGAGGAACCTCGACATCCATGTCGGCACTGGAGAGGAACCCTGAGGTTCCGGCCTCTAATCCCGATGAGACCGTCGTCCCCAGCACCGACTGCAGAAGAATCCTGAGGTACCCCTCACCACTCGCATGGAGACTGGACTTTCCTGATGCCACAAGAGAGGTTCCCTGAGGTCCCTGTCGGAATTCGAGTGTAACCCCAAATTTGCTGCCGCAACTCGTGAAAAACTAGGAGATTCTCCCCTCAACACGAGATTTGGCCCTTTTCGGCTGTGGTGTCTCGATAGAAATCCCACCTTCCCTCCTGAGCCACGAAAGGGTCCTTGACAACCTTGAGGCAACTCAGGAAGTTCTCAAACATACACATCTCCACACAAGAGGAACAACGATGTTCCCGTCACAATTCAAAAAGAGCCCTGGTTTTCCCTCCTCAACTCGAGAGGAGGGTATATTTCCATGCTTCCTCGGGAAATTAATCCCGCCATTCCAGTCGCACCTCAAGAGGAGGCGGTCTCAACTTGAGAATCCAGTCGAACTGCAGGGGTCGTGCCACCATTTCAAAAAACCCTGATGTCCCAATGCACTCCAGATACATCAGACTCCCCTGCACTGACTCGACAGTCACCCCGAGGATCACCTCAAAACACGATGGCTAGTGTGACAGGCTAAGGAACCCTGAGAGAAAGCCACCGATCCTTATGTCAACCAGACAAGAAGACAGACACTGCTTTTCCAGCTCTCCAGGAGAGCGGACTTGCGTGTCTCCACACTGGACGAGGCCTAACTCCCCTGTGGAAACTCCACAGGAACACTAAGATCCATGTCAGCACATGAGAGGAACCCTGAGGTTACTGCTTCAACTCTAGATGAGGACCTCGGCCCCGGCAGAGACTGCAGAGGCATCCCGAGAGGCCCCTCGCAACTCGCATGGAGACTGGAGTTTCCTGAGGCCACATGAGCGGGTCCCTGAGGTCCCCGTCGGAACTCGATTGGAAACCGAAGTTTGTTGCCACAACTCAAGAAAAACCAGGATCATCTCCCCTCAACGTGACATGAGGCCCTTTTCCACTGCGGTGTCTCTAGAGGAATCTCACCTTCCCTCTTGAGCCTCGAAAGGGTCCTTGACAGCCTTGAGGCAACTCAAGAAGTTCCCCGACGAAACCGTGTCCACTGGAGAGGAACACCGAGGGTCCCGCCACAACTCAAGAAGAGCCTCGTCTTTCCCTCCTCATCTCGAGATGAGGGACCATTTACCTGCTTTGTTGGGAAAGGAATCCCCCCGTTCCTTTCGCACCTCAAGAGGAGGCGGTCTCAACTTGACACTCGAGAGGAACTCCACGGGTCTTCCACCGTTCCAAAATACCCGGATGTCCCAATGATCTCCAGTTACCCCTGACTCCCCTGCACTGACTCGACAATCACCCTGAGCATCGACTAAAGACATGAAGGCAGGTGTGACAGCCCTATGGAACCTCAAGAGAAAGCCACCTATCCCTATGTCAAAACGACAGGAAGCCTGACACTGATTTTCCAGCTCGAGAGGAGACCGGACTTGCATGTCTCCACACGAGACGAGGCCTGACTTCCCTGTGGAAACTCCACAGGAACGCTGAGATCCATGTAGGCATTGGAGCAGAAATCGGTGTTTCCGAAGTCAAATCCAAATGAGGAACTCGGGCCGGGCAGCGACTGCAGAGGAATCCCAAGAGGCCACAAGAGCGGTTACCTGAGGTCCCCATCGGAACTCAAGAGGACCTCCAAGTTTACTGCCGCAATTTGAGAAAAAGGAGGAAATTCTCCCCTCAGCGCATGATGAGGCCCTTTTCAGGTGCAGCGATTCGAGAGAAATCCCAGCTTTCTTCTTGAACATTGAAAGGGTCCATGACACCCTTAAGGCAACTCAAGAACTTCGAAGACATACCCATCTCCACTCGAGAGGAACACCGAGGGTCCCGCCACAACTCAATAAGTGCCAGAGCTTTCCCTCCTCATCTCGAGATGAGAGTCCATTTACCTGCTTTGTCGGGAAAGGAATCCTGCCTTCCCTTCACACCTCAAGAGGAGGCGTTCTCAACTTGACACTCGAGAGGAAATCTAGGGGATATGCCACCATTCCAAAAGACCCCGATTTCCCAATGCACTCCAGATACACCTTACTCCCATGCACTGCCTGGAAGGTCACAACGAGGATTCACACAGGACGAGAAGGCATGTGTGACAGCACTGTGGCACCTCGAGAGAAAGCCACCGATCCCTATGTCAACCCGACAGGAAGCCTGGCACTGCTTTTCCAGCTCAGGAGGAGAGAGGACTTGCATGTCTCCACAACAGACGAGGCCTCATTCGCCAGTGGAAACTCCAGAGGAACACTGACCTCAATGTTGGCACTGGAGAGGAACACTGAGGTTCCAGCCTCTAATTCTGATGAGACTGTAGGCCCCGCCAGTGGCTGCAGAGGAATCCCGAGGGGCCCCTCGCAACTCGCATGGAGACTGGACTTTCCTGATGCCACAAGAGCGGGTCCCTGTGGTCCCCTTCGGAACTCGAGAGGAACCCCACGTTTGCTGCCGCAACTCGTGAAAATCCAGGAGATTCTCCCCTCAACGCGAGATGAGACCCTTTTCGGCTGCGTCGTCTTGACAGAAATCCCAACTTCCCTCCTGAGCCTCGAAAGCGTCCTTGACAACCTTGAGGCACCTCAGGAAGATCGCAAACATACACGTCTCCACTCGAGAGGAACACCGATGGTCCTGTCACAATTCAAATAGAGCCCTGGTTTTCCCTCCTCAACTCGAGAGGAGGGTATATTTCCATGCTTCGTCCGAAAATTAATCCCACCATTCCAGTCGCACCTCAAAGGAGACGGTCTGAACTTGAGAATCCAGATGAACTGCAGAGGTCTTGCAGACACCATTCAAAAGACCACGATGCCCCAATGCACTCGAGATACATCTGACTCCCCTGCTGACTCGCTGATCACCCCGAGTATCGGCTCAAAACACAATGGCTAGTGTGATATCCTAAGAAACCCTGAGATAATGCCACCTATACCTATGTGAAACCGACAAGAAGACAGACACTGCTTTTCCAGCTCGAGAGGAGAGCAGACTTGCGTGTTTCCACACTCGACGAGGGATGACTCCCCTGTGGAAACTCCACAGGAACACTGAGATCCATGTCAGCACATGAGAGGAAACCTGAGGTTACTGCTTCAACTCCAGATGAGGACCTCGGCCCAGGGAGAGACAGTAGAGGCATCCTGAGAGGCCCCTCGCAACTCGCATGGAGACTGGAGTTTCCTGAGGACTCACGATCGGGTCCCTGATGTCCCCGTCAGAACTCGAGTGGAACCCCAAGTGTGCTGCCACAACTGGAGAAAAACCAGGAGAATGTCCCCTCAATGCGAGGTGAGGCCCTATTCCACTGCGGTGTTTCCAGAGGAATCTCACCTTCCCTCTTGAGCCTCGAAAGGGTCCATGACAGCCTTGAGGCAGCTCAAGAAGTTCCCCAATGTAACCTTGTCCACTAGAGAGGAACACCGAGGGTCCCGCCACAACTCAAGAGGAGCCTCGTCTTTCCCTCCTCATCTCGAGATGAGGGTCCATTTACCTGCTTTGTCGGGAAAGGAATCCCCCCGTTCCCTTCTCACCTCAAGAGGAGGCGGTCTCAATTTGACACTCGAGAGGATCTCCACGGATCTTCCACCATTCCAAAATACCCAGATGTCCCAATGATCTCCAGTTACCCCTGACTCCCATGCACAGACTCGACAATCACCCTGAGCATCTACTGAAGACATGAAGGCAGGTGTGACAGCCCTATGGAACCTCAAGAGAAAGCCACCTATCCCTAAGTCAAATCGACAGGAAGCCCGACACTGATTTTCCAGCTCCAGAGGAGACCGGACTTGCATGTCTCCACACGAGACGAGGCCTGACTTCCCTGTGGAAACTCCACAGGAACGCTGAGATCCATGTCGGCATTGGAGCCGAAATCTGTGTTTCCGAAGTCAAATCTAGATGAAGAACTCGGCACCAGCAGCGACGACAAAGGAATCCCGAGAGGCCCCTGGCAATTCGCATGGACCCTGGACTTTCCTGAGGCCACAAGACCGGGTCCCTGAGGTCCCCATCGGAACTCGAGAGGAACCCCAAGATTGCTGCCACAACTCGAGAAAAAGGAGGAGATTCTCCCCTCAACGCGAGATGAAGCCCTATTCGGCTACAGTGTTTTGAGAGAAATTCCAGCTTCCCTCTTGAACCTTGAAAGGGTCCACGACACACTTGAGGCAACTCAAGAAGTTCGGCGACATACCCGTCTCCACTCGAGAGGAACACCGAGGGTCCCACCACAACTCAATAAGTGCCCGAGCTTTCCCTCCTCATCTCGAGATGAGAGTCCATTTCCCTGCCTCATCGGGAAAGGAATCCCGCCTTCCCGGCGCACCTCAAGAGGAGGCGGTCTCAACTTGACACTCGAGAGGAAATCCAGGGGTCGTGCCAGCTTTCCAAAAGACCCTGATGTCCCAATGCACTCCAGATACACCAGAGTCCCATGCACTGATTCGACGGTCACCACGAGGATCTACTCAAAACACAATGGAAAGTGTGACAGCCCTGTGGCACCTCGAGAGAAAGACACCGATCCCTAGGTCAACCCAACAGGAAGCCTTACACTGCTTTTCCAGCTCGAGAGGAGATCAGACTTTCATTTCTCCACAACAGAAGAGGCCTGACACCCCTGTGGAAACTCCAGAGCAACGCTGACATCCATGTCAGCACTGGAGAGGAACCCTGAGGTTCCCGCCTCTAATCCCGATGAGACCGTCGGCCCCGGCACTGACTTCAGAGGTATCCCGAGGGGCCCCTCGCCACTCGCACAGAGACTGGACTTTCCTGAGGCCCCACGAGCCGGTCCCTGAGGTCCCAGTCGAAACACGAGAGGAACCCCAAGTTTGCTGCCACAACTCGAGAAAAAGGAGGAGATTCTCCCCTCAACACGAGATGAGGCCCTTTTCGGCTGCATCATCTCGACAGAAATCCCAACTTCCCTCCTGAGCCTCAAAAGCATCCTTGACAACCTTGAGGCAACTCAGGAAGTTCGCAAACATACACGTCTCCACTCGAGGGGAACACCGATGGTCCCCTCACAATTCACAAAGAGCCCTGGTTTTCCCTCCTCAACTCGAGAGGAGGGTATATTTCCATGCTTCGTCTGAAAATTAATCCCACCATTCCAGTCTCACCTCAAAGGAGACGGTCTGAACTTGAGAATCCAGACGAACTGCAGAGGTCTTGCCACCATTTCAACAGACCATGATGCCCCAGTGCACTCGAGATACATCTGACTCCCCTGGACAGATTCGGCTCAAAGCACAATGTCTAGTGTGACAGCTTAAGGAACCCTGAGAGAATATCACCTATCCCAATGTCAACCCGACAAGAAGACAGACACTGCTTTTCCAGCTCTCCAGGAGAGCGGACTTGCATGTCTCCACACTGGACGAGGCCTGACTCCCCTGTGGAAACTCCACAGGAACACCGAGATCCATGTCAGCACATGAGAGGAACCCTGAGGTTACTGCTTCAACTCCAGATGAGGACCTCGACCCCAGCAGAGACAGCAGAGGCATCCCGAGAGGCCCCTCGCAACTCGCATGGACACTGGATTTTCCTGAGGCCACATGAGTGGGTCCATGAAGTTCCCGTCGGAACTTGAGATGAACCCCAATTTTGCTGCTGCAACTCGAGAAAAACCAGGAAAATCTCCAAACCTGAGATGAGGCCCTTTTCCACTGCGGTGTCTCCAGAGGAATCTCACCTTCCCTCTTGAGTCTCGAAAGGGTCCTTGACAGCCTTGAGGCAACTCACGAAGTTCCCCGATGTAACCGCGTCCACTGGAGAGGAATACCGTGGGTCCCGCCACAACTCAAGAAGAGTCCCGGCTTTCCCTCCTCATCTCGAGATGAGGGTCCATTTACCTGCTTTGTCGGGAAAGGAATCCCCCCGTTCCCTTCGCACCTCAAGAGGAGGCGGTCTCAACTTGACACTCGAGAGGAACTCCAGGGATCTTGCCACCATTCCAAAACACCTGGATGTCCCAATGAACTCCAGTTACTCCTGACTCCCATGCACTGACTTGACGGTCACCCTGAGGATCCACTAAAGACATGATGGCAGATGTAATAGCCCTATGGAACCTCAAGAGGAAGCACCCTATTCCTATGTCAACTCGACAGGAAGCCTGACACTGATTTTCCAGCTTGAGAGGAGACCGGACTTGCATGTCTCCACACGAGACGAGGCCTGACTTCCCTGTGGAAACTCCGGAGGAACGCTGAGATCCATGTCAGCACTGGAGCAGAAATCTGTGGTTCAGAAGACAAATCCAGATGAGGACCTTGGCCCCGGCAGAAACTGCAGAGGCATCCCGAGAGGCCCCTCACAATTCGCATGGAGACTGGACTCTCCTGAGGCCACATGAGTGGGTCCCTGAGGTCCCCGTCGGAACTTGAGAGGAACCCCAAGTTTGCTGCCGTAACTCGAGAAAAACCAGGAGAATCTCCCCTCAATGCGACATTCGGCCCTTTTCCACTGCGATGTCTCCAGAGGAATCTCACCTTCCCTCTTGAGCCTCGAAAGGGTCCTTGACAGGCTTGAGGCAACTCAAGAAGTTCCCCAACGAAACTGTGTCCACTGGAGAGAAACACCGAGGGTCCTGCCACAACTCAAGTAGAGCCTCGTCTTTCCCTCCTCATCTCGAGATGAGGGTCCATTTACCTGCTTCGTCGGGAAAGGAATCCCCCCCGTTCCCTTCACACCTCAAGAGGAGGCGGTCTCAACTTGACACTCAAGAGGAACTCCAGGGATCTTCCACCATTCCAAAATACCCAGATGTCCCAATGAACTCCAGTTACCCCTGACTCCCATGCACAGACTCGACAGTCACCCTGAGCATCTACTGAAGACATGAAGGCAGGTGTGACAGCCCTATGGAACCTCAAGAGAAAGCCACCTATCCCTTTGTCAAATCGACAGGAAGCCTGACACTGATTTTCCAGCTTGAGAGGAGACCGGACTTGCATATCTCCCCATGAGACGAGGCCTTACTTCCCTGTGGAAACTCCAGAGGAACGCTGAGAACCATGTCAGCATTGGAGGGGAAATCTGTGTTTCTGAATAGAAATCCAGATGAGGACCTTGGCCCCGGTAGCGACTGCAGAGGAATCCCGAGTGGCCCCTCGCAACTCACATGGAGACTGGACTTTCCTGAGGCCACAAGAGAGGGTCCCTGAGGTCCCGGTCCAAACTCGAGAGGAACCCCAAGTTTGCTGCCTCAGCTCGTGAAAAACCAGGAGATTCTCCCCTCAACGCGAGATGAGGCCCTTTTCGGCTGCATCGTCTCGACAGAAATCCCAACTTCCCTCCTGAGCCTCGAAAGGGCTGTTAACAACCTTGAGGCAACTCAGGAAGTTCGCAAACATACATGTCTCCACTCAAGAGGAACACCGATGGTCCCGTCACAATTCAAAAAGAGCCCTGGTTTTCCCTCCTCAACTCGAGAGGTGGGTATATTTCCACGCTTCGTTGGGAAATTAATCCCGCCATTCCAGACGCATGTCAAGAGGAGACGGTCTCAACTTGAGAATCCAGACGAACTGCAGGGGTCGTGCCACCATTTCAAAAGACCCTGATATCCCAATGCGCTCCAGATACATGTGACTCCCCTCCACTGACTCGACGGTCACCTCGAGGATCGGCTCAAAACACGATGGCTAGTGTGACAGCCTAAGGAATTCCGAGAGAAAGCCACCGATCCTGATGTCAACCGGACATGCAGAGAGACACTGCTTTTCCAGCTCTCAAGGAGAGCGGACTTGCATGTCTCCACACTGGACGAGGCCTGACTCCCCTGTGGAAACTCCACAGGAACACCGAGATCCATGTCAGCACATGAGAGGAACCCTGAGGTTACTGCTTCAACTCTAGATGAGGACCTCAACCCCGGCAGAGACTGCAGAGGCATCCTGAGAGGCCCCTCGCAACTCGCATGGAGACTGGACTTTCCTGAGGCCACACGAGTGGGTCCCTGAGGTCCCCGTTGGAACTCAAGAGGAACCCCAAGTTTGCTGCTGTAACTTGAGAAAAACCAGGAGAATCTCCCAACGCGAGATGAGGCCCTTTTCCACTGCGGTGTCTCCAGAGGAATCTCACCTTCCCTCTTGAGTCTCGAAAGGGTCCTTGACAGCCTTGAGGCAACTCACGAAGTTCCCCGACATAACCGCGTCCACTGGAGAGGAATACCGTGGGTCCCGCCACAACTCAAGAAGAGTCCCGGCTTTCCCTCCTCATCTCGAGATGAGGGTCCATTTACCTGCCTCGTCAGGAAAGGAATCCCCCCGTTCCTTCGCACCTCAAGAGGAGGCGGTCTCAACTTGACACTCGAGAGGAACTCCAGGGATCTTCCCACCATTCTAAAACACCCAGATGTCCCAATGAACTCCAGTTACCCCTGACTCCCATGCACTGACTCGACGGTCACCCTGAGGATCCACTAAAGACATGAAGGCAGGTGTGATAGCCCTATGGAACCTCAAGAAGAAGCACCCTATCCCTATGTCAACTCGACAGGAATCCTGATACTGATTTTCCAGCTTGAGAGGAGACCGGACTTGCATGTCACCACAGGAGACGAGGCCTGACTCCCTGTGAAAACTCTGGAGGAACGCTGAGATCCATGTCAGCACTGGAGCAAAAATCTGTGGTTCTGAAGACAAATCCAGATGAGGACCTCGGCCCCGGCAGCAACTGCAGAGGTATCCCGAGAGGCCCCTCGCAATTCGCATGGACACTGGTCTTTCCTGAGGCCAAAAGGGCATGTCCCTGAAGTCCCCATCGGAACTCGAGAGGAACCCCAAGTTTGCTGCCACAACTCGAGATAAAAACAAAAGAATCCCCTCTCAATGTGTGATGAGGCCCTTTTCCACTGCGATGTCTCCAGAGAAATCCCACCTTCCCTCTTGAGCTTTGAAAGGGTCCTTGACAGCCTTGAGGCAACTCAAGAAGTTCACCAACATACCCGTGTCCACTGGAGAGGAACACCGAGTGTCCCACCACCGCTCAAGAAGAGCCCCCTCTTTCTGTCCTCATGTCGAGATGAGGGTCCATTTCCCTGCTTCATTGGGAAAGGAATCCCGGCAATCCCATCCCACCTCAAGAGGAGGTGGTCTCAGCTTGACCGAAGAACTCCATGGGTCGTGCCACCATTCCAAAAGAACCCAATGTTACAATGCACTCCAGTACACCAAACTCCCACGTGCTCTCTTGACAGTCACCCCGAGGATCCTCTAAAGACGCGATGGCAGTTGTTATAGCCCTGTGGCACTTCGAGAGAAAGCCACCAACTCCCATGTCAAACCGACAGGAAGCCTGACGCTGCGTTTGCAGCTTGAGAGGAGAGCGGACTTGCATGTCTCCACAACAGACGAGGCCTGACTCCCCTGTGGAAACTCCAGAGCAACCCTGAGTTCCATATTGGCACTGGATAGGAACCCTGTGGTTCCGGCCTGAACTCCAGATGAGGACCTTGGCCCCGCCAGTGACTGCAGAGGAATCCCGAGAGGCCCCTCGACAACTCTCATGGAGACTGGTCTTTACTGAGGCTACACGAGGGTGTCCCTGAGGTCCCCATCGTAACTCGAGGGGAACCCTGAGTTTGCTGCCGCAACTCGAGAAAAACCAGGAGATTCTCCCCTCAATGCGAGATGAGGCCCATTTCGGCTGGGGCATCTCGAGAGTAACCCAGCTTCCCTCTTGAGCCTCAAAAGGGTCCAGGACATCCTTGAGGCAACTCGAGAAGTTCACCGACATAACCGTCTCCACTCGAGAGGAACACCGAGGGTCCTGCCACAACTCAAGAAGAGCCCCGGATTTCCCTCCACATCTCGAAATGAGGGTCGATTTACCTTTTTCGTCAGGAAAGGAATCCCAACGTTCCCGTCACACCTCAAGAAGAGGTGGTCTCAGCTTGACACTCGAGAGGAACTCCAGGGGTCGTGCCCCCATTCAAAAAGACCCCAATGTCCCAATGCACTCCAGATACACCTGACTCCCATGCACTGACTCGACGGTCACCCCCAGGATCGACTCAGAACACAATGGCAGGTATGACAGCCCTGCGGCACCTCGAAAGAAAGCCACCGATCCCTGTGTCAACTCGTCAGGAAGCCTTACACTGCTTTGCCAGCTCGCGAAGAGAGCGGACTTCATGTCTCCACACCACACGAGATCTGACTCCCCTGTTGAAACTCCAGAGGAACCCCGAGATCCATGTCGGCTCTGGAGAGGAACCCTGACGTTCCGGCCTCAACTCCAGATGAGGACCTCGGACCTGGGAGCGACTGCAAAGGAATCCAGAGAGGCCACTCACAACACGCAAGGAGACTGGAATTTCCTGAGGCCCCACGAGGGTGTCCCTGAGTTCCCAGTCATAATTCGAGAGGAAACCCAAGTTTGCTGCTGCAACTTGAGAAAAACCAGGAGATTCTCCCCTCAAGGCCCGATGAGGACCTTTTCCGCTGGGGCATCTTGAGAGAAATTCCACATCCCACTTGAGCCTCGAAAGGGTCGTTGACACCTTTGAGCCAACTGAAGAAATTCCACAACATAACCGTATCCACTCGAGAGGAACACCGAGTGTCCCACTACAACTCAAGAAGAGCCCCAGCATTACCTCCACATATCGAGAGAAGAGTCCATTTCCCTGCTTCATCGTTAAAGGAATCCCTGCGTTCCCATCGCACCTGAAGAGGAGGTGGTCTCAACTTGGCACTCGAAAGGAACTCCAGGGGTTGCGCAACCATTCTAAAGAACCTGATGTCACAATGCACTCCAGATACAGCTGACTCCCATGCACTGTCTTGACGGTCACCCAGAGGATCCTCTCAAGACACGATGGCAGTTGTGATAGCCCTGTGGCACTTTGAGAGAAAGCCACTGATCCCCATGTCAACCAGACAGGAAGCCTGACACTGCGTTTCTAGCTTGAGAGGAGAGAGGACTTGCATTTATCCACAACAGACGAGGACCGACTCCCCTGCTGAAGCTAAACAGGAACACCGAGATACATGTTGGCACTGGAGAGGAACAATGAGGTTCCGACCTCAACTCCAGATGAGGACCTCGGCCCTGGCAGCAACTGCAGAGGAATCCTGAGAGGCCCCTTGCAACTAGCATGGAGACTGGACTTTGCTGAGGCAACACCAGCTGGTCCCTGAGGTCCCCATTGGAACTCGATAGGAACCCTACGTTTGCTGCCTCAACTCGAGAAAAACCAGGAGATTCTCCCCTCAACGCGAGATGAGGCCCCTTTCCGCTGTGGCGTCTCAACAGAAATCCCACTTTCCCTCTGGAGCCTCGAAAGGGTTCTTGACACGGTTGAGGCAACTCAAGAAGTTTCCCGACATACCCGTCTCCACTCTAGAGGAACCCCTAGGGTCCCGCCACAACTCCAGAAGAGCCCCGGGTTTCCCTCCTCATCTCGAGAGGAGGGTCCATTTCCCTGCTTCGTCGGGAAAGGACTCCCGGCATTCCCGTCGCACCTCAAGAGGCGGCGGTCTCAACTTGACACTCGAGAGGAACTCCAGGGGTAATACCACCATTTTAAAAGACCCCAGTGTCCCAGTGCACTGCAGATACAGCTGACTCCCCTGCACTGACTCGACAGTCACTCCGAGGATGGACTCAAAACACGATGGCAGGTATGACAGCCCTGTGACACTTCGAGAGAAAGCCACCGATCCCTATGTCAACCCGACAGGAAGCCTGACAGTGCTTTTCCAGTTTGAGAGGAGAGCGGATTGGTATGCTTCCACACGAGACGAGTCCTTCTCCCCTGGGGAAACTCCAGTGGAACCCTGAGATCCATGTCGGCACTGGAGAGGAACTCTGAGGTTCCAGCCTCAGCTCCAGATGAGGACTTAGGACCCAGCACTTACTGGAGAGGAATCCCGAGAGGCCCCTCGCAACTCGCATGGAGACTGGTTTTTCCTGAGGCCACACAAGTGGGTCCCTGAGTTCCCCTTCGTAACTCAAGAGGGACCTGCCACAACTCGAGAAAATCCAGGAGGTTCTCCCCTCCAGTCGAGATGAGGCCCTTTTCCGCTGCGGCATCTCGAGGGAAATCACACCTTCCCTCTTGAACTTCGAAATGGTCCTTCACACCCTTGCTGCAACTCAAGAAGTTCCCTGACATACCTGTCTCCACTCAAGAGGAACACCGAGGGTCCCACCACAACTCAAGAGGAGTCCCGTTGTCCCCTCCTCAGCTCGAGATGAGGGTTCCTTTCCCTGCTTCATTGCAAAAGGTTTCCCGGCATTCCTGTTGCATCTCAAGAGGAGGCGCTCTCAACAAGAAAGTCAAAGGGAACTATGGGGGTCGTTCCACCATTCCAAAACACCTCCAAATGTCTCAGTCCACTCCAGATGAACCTGATTTCCCTGCACTGTCTCGACTCTCACCCCGAGTATCGACTCACACCATGGTGGCACCTGTGACAGCCCTGTGGCACCTCGAGAGTCCAAGAGGAGAGTGGACTTGCATGCTTCCACACAAGACGAGGTCAAACTCCCCTGTGGAAACTACAGAGGAACCCTAGATCCATGTTGGCACTGAAGAGGAACCCTGAGTTTCTGGCCTCAACTCCAGGTGAGGACCTCGGCCTAGGTAGCGACTTCAGAGGAATCCCTCGCAACTCGCATGGAGACTGGACTTTCCTGAGGCCTCACGAGCGAGTCCCTGAGGTCCCCGTCGTAACTGGAAAGGAACCCCTGTTTGCTGTCGCAACCTTGGAAAAACCAGGAGATTCTCCCCTCAACGCAAAATGAGGCCCTTTCCCGCTGCAGCATCTCAAGAGAAATCCCACCTTCCCTCTTGAGCATCAAAAGCATCCTTGACACCCTTGAGGTGACTCAAGAAGTTTCCTGACATACCCTTCTCGAATTGAGAGGAACCCCGAGGGTCCCACCACAACTCAAGAAGAGCCCCGGGTTTTCCTCCTCATTCTGAGAGGAGGGTCCATTTCCCTGCTTCATCAGGAAAGGAATCCCTGCCAGGGTCCAGCCCCGGTGGATCCAGGGAATTCGAAGTGGGGACGGCTTTGGCGAGGAAACACTTATTTATTTATTAATATAATATTAGATTAGGAAGAGATAGTGTAGTAGGAAAATTAAGTGGAGAAAAGAGGCTGATTAACTTGGTTTATGTGGAAAACCAATAAAGTTCCAGACAAGGAACTTGCACTGTCTATGTTGGGCCACAGGTGCCCGCTTGAATAGCGGAGGGTGCCCTGCCTTGGGCTCCCTCTCACGTGGGTCTCAGAAGCCCAGGCAAGTAAGTAGATTCGGTGAGCCTCCATGTTCCAATGGATCAGCCTGAAAAGGAGAAGGAGGGAGCAAGAGGAAAAAATCAACACGGGGGAGGCCAGGCTTGTGCAAAACCCCCTCCAACTTTATTGTTCAAAAGGAGTTTATATATCCTAAATTTTACATAATGAAAGATACAGAGTCATGCAGGGGCAGCAGTCCTGACCCTTTCTGTATATCATTTTGTATACAAAAGGTCTCAGGTGATTTACATTATCTTCTGGCCAAGAGGCTTGGTAACACTTTTTGGCTCTCTTTCTTAATGAATGTTAATCTCGTTTCCCCTGAAGTGTTTTTCTTTAATCTGCATCTCCTTAAAGCACTAAAGTTACATTTCTATAGAACAAAGGCGCAGTGGGTTATAACAAAGAAGGTACTTAACTCAAAGATCTAGTGTTGCTACTTGTTTTTTTCTATATACCAACTATATCAACAAATAAAAGATATGAAAATTTGGCAGCAAGTATTGGCTCAACAAATGAAACCTTTAATCAGTCCGATTCTAATGATTTTGACTCCTTGGGAGCCCCTACATTCCTAGGATGTTTTAAGCTTCCTGTGCCTCCCGTGGTCAGGAAGCCTCAAACTATCACATGCTCAGATCTGCAAGTCCAGCAGGCAGGCTAGAAAGCCATCAGAAGGGTTTTTGGATTGAAACACTCGTATTATGCCCAGGAGATTTATTATTGAAAAGCTCTAAATTATTTTTTTTCCAGAAAATGTGGTGAGGGGACAGCCCCTGTTAATGACAGAAGAAAAGGTGGAAATAGTAACACAGTAAAGCAGGCAGACTCTAGTCTTGGTGGGTGGATGCTCAGGAAATTCCACGGGGAACCCCTGAA
Source organism: Rupicapra rupicapra (assembly GCA_963981305.1). Lineage (NCBI taxonomy): Eukaryota > Metazoa > Chordata > Mammalia > Artiodactyla > Bovidae > Rupicapra > Rupicapra rupicapra. The sequence continues at coordinate 100,457 of CAXCFB010000008.1, read as the reverse complement.
GCCTGATCACGTCCTTGCATTTTGTGAGGCTTCCTTCCACATGACGTTGTCATGGGTGGGATTCCTCACGCTGGCCCCCGGCATCTCCCCCTTTTTTATTTTATTTTTTTAAAATGGCCATGTAGTTCAGTTGTAAGGCTCTGAATGTTCTGCCAAAAAATCCTGACAATACAAGGAAGAATGATTATAAGGAGCAAGATTTAGAGCAAACTAAAAACAGTAGACAGAGTATTTTTTCCAGAAATGAAGTTAGAGAAAGTGTCGAAAAAGTCATTGGCTACTCCTGCAGTGGTAAAATCTAATCAGGAGTGTTCCAAGGTCTGAAACTGATTATGAAGTTTCCCTATGTCTAAACTAATATCTGAGCTGTGCCAAACACCTAAAATATGATTTTTGAATATATTGGGCATTTACACTTGTTGTGTCAATGATTGTTGCCATAGTAACAATAATAATAACAGTAACAGTTTGTGTAACACAGCAAGATCATAATTATCATGCCAATAAGTTGTTACAGGCGTCATAGGGTGGACTTTTTAAAACCCAAAAGAGCAAACATTATATTGAGGAGTTAAACAAGATGAAAGCATACATTGTTCACAAGTCACTACATTAGGTCCATTTGTACATTAATTTTTCCAGAATCATTGGTGAAAAGAAAAACATAAGGAGAGGATAAACAAGCCAGAAGAGAGTAAATAGAGTCATTTTCTGGTCGGAGTTTGTGCTACAGCAGCTGTCAGTCCTGCGGGGATCTTGATGTTTATTTTGCTTCTCCTGCCAGCACGAGTGGCAGCGCTCGCCCCGCCCTCTGCTGAACCAGCATTGGGTCTAGCAGTGGCCAAGCTACATGAAAAACTCAGCAAATAGTATACAGTTTCAATATATCTCCATTCCCCATCAACCCTCGATCCCATAGTTTTGCAGATGGACGCTGGCGCTGCTACAGTGCTGCGAGCATGGTGCACTGGGTTCCATCAGTCAGTCAGGCTGGCAGCGTCCGCAGTGGTGGAGGCAGAGGAGTTCCCTTTTTCTTTTGTGGCGAATCAGTCTGTCCAGGATCCAAATTGATGAATCTGTGTCCTGCGGAAAAAATATAAACACTTCCTCGACCAGCAGTTAATTTTGAGTCGGGATCTTTTTATTTTCTGGAGAGGAGATCTTTCCACTTTATCAAAGGCTTTACATCTAATTACTCTGGGCACCAATGATGAAGCATTTCAGTTGTCAATTTAATTTTTTTTTAATTTGTGTTTTAACAACTTGAATTTAGCGATATGTTAATTTAGGTCTAATGTTTAGTTCAGGTCTCTGTATAAATTTAAATAATAAATGTATAACCTCCTTATCTCATTTAGGTATACAGATATACCTAAATAATGTATTTATATGTATTTATATATGGCAACAAGTATAAACTCATTGACATATAATATATATAAATCAATATACTTGAATTAATCTTTATAATTAATATATTAATTAATTATATATTGCAGCAATACAACATGCACACAACCAACACCAACCAACACAAACCAATGCACTGTAATAACATATGTCTCACACACACAATATAATTATACAGTATATATAACATATGTTATCACAGCATGCCAATCTATACCAATTAATATCAGCCACATACATATTATATTACTGCAATATACACACTATGTATATATAATTATACAGTATATATTCAATGTGTGTATATATAGTATACATATTAATTTATATATGAATTAATTAAGTATAGATCCATAGATATGGTATACCCCCCTTTTTTTTTGCACTGTGTAATTCCATCATTTTCTGCATATTAGTGCTTTACCAACACTACAACCATAAAGAACACAATTTCAAATACTGTATTTTTTAGTTTGGGGAGATCACAGTCTACAGACTCATTTACTTATATTAGACAAGATTAACCCATTCAACTTACTTCAGGTTTTAAATGCACAAAAAATACAGAAATCAATGCAATTAAACAAAATCTTCAGGATCTTATTATTTAAATTTTTAGATTGTAATAATTTCTTTTCCTTTTTTTCTTTTTTGCAGGCTTAATTACCGGTCCCCATGATCACCAATTGTTATGGCCCAATTTAACTACACCAATTTATCAATCTTTCATATCCTTAAAGATAACATAATTGAAAATTACAATTTCTTATCAAAAGGTTTAGAGTTTTCCGAATTTTAACTATTTGCTCTCCCTCCTCCCCTCACCTTAAGACATTTCAAATTAACTAAAAATAACCACATCTCACCTGCAACACTCCTTAGCAATCATTTGATGTATAAAATTTTAACTATGCCCCCAGTTATTTTAAGACACAAAAATGGCTGCCTACCAATCTGTCTTGTCATAAGTTAGAAATATTACATTTAAGAATTAACATGAGGGTTTCAAGTTTCTTCCAGTTTAGACATTTATACCTTTGTGCTTGTCGCTTCCAGATGTTACTGAAATATTGATATTTGTATAACCCATGTTTCTGTTCCTTATATGTAATCCTTTAAAACACTAGTAATTTAAAAATACTAGTAGGTATACCTTTATTATATTTTATTTATACCCATACCCAATCAGGCAAACTGTAATTAGGCAAATATATTTATATTATGTTTTTATATCAATATATGAAGTATTGTTAATTGCACTGCCTATTGATAATTAAGAAATTGAGAAATCCCGTTTTCAAGCAACTCATATTTGAAACAGCACGTCCCTCCCCCATAGGGTAAAGGGGAGCGAAGGAACTACATAAAGTTAGGAAAGTTTCACAGGCATCCTCAAACCGCAATCTACATTTTTGTACTTTAACTACTGTGGGGTCTTGGTGGCAAATGAAACAAGAATTTCACCCCTGAAATCTATCAGAGCTACTTGCCAAATCATCAGTATTCTGTAAAAGACTTGTAGTTAATCTTTATTGAATGGAATTACTTTATTTGTTACTTTTTTTTTTTTCTAAAAAAATTCCACACTTCTCTTTCTTCCTTTGAAAATTAATTGTGCCACTAAGCTGGGGTAAGATAAAACTATTTTTCTTGGGGTCACTGGTAGATGGAACCAATGGGCCTTCCTGTTACAAGCATCCTGTTTTGTGGCAGTAATAATTTAATCTCCTCTCTTGGTAATATTAATCTTATTTAACTGGTCATTAAAGCCTCATTCACTTTAACAAAAGCCAACTCTGTCTCACTAGTCAACCTTTTCCTAGAACTGGGATTAGGATTGTTTTTTAAGCAATCAAACAAAAGGCTTTAAACCTGCAGTAGTCAGTTTTAAATGTGGGCATATCCAATTAATATTCCCTAATAATTTCTGGAAATCATTTAAAGTTAGTAAACAATCTCTCTGCAGCTTTAAACGGACATTATCAGTTTTAAAACTTTTGGCAGATCTAAATATGAGAAGCAAGTAAAGAGGTGTTACACAACATCATTATAAGCTTTTCCAATGATCTTTCTATAACCCAAATCTGGTCTATAGCTTTTTAGGTGACAAGTAACCATCTAATCTTTGCTTGAATACCTACAGCAACGGGGAGTTCACTACTCGCCAAGGTTTTAAACTCTCTCTTATCCTTTTTTTTTTTTTTTTTACAGCATTCCCATCTCGCATATCACTTTTTCTAATTCCACCAAGTCATTTTCAATAGTATGTGTTGGCCAGGAGCTGGGCCAGTCTTTTCCAGCAATGTAAGAAACGTCTGCTCTAGTGTCTAACAGCCCCGACATTTTATGTCCTTGAATTAAAAACGCTTTTAAAGGCCTAGAAGCTGTAATTTTCTGCACCCAAAAAGCTAGATCACTAGATCAAAATCCTCTGGGGCTCCTAGCTTGAGAAGTCAATGTTTTTCTGTCTGGTAATAAGGTAAAAGCAAAAGCTGTGTTATTCTTTGACCTTTATTAATTTTCACAGTTTTAGCAGGCGGCAAGATCAAAACTTTAATTTTTTCCAGTATAATCAGAATCTACTACACCAGACACCACCGAAATTTTTTGAAAAGAAAGCGAGCTACATCCTAGCACAAGTCTTACAATGTCCTTAGGCAGGGGGCTAGCCACTCCTGTTGGAATCGGAGTAACCGGCACATCAGGGGTTAATATTGTTGCCATGGCAGAGCTGAGGTCTAGTCAGCTCCAGGAGCTGCTGCTGCTGCTGCTATCTGGGGTTAATGCGTGTGGCTTTTTGTCTCTGTTTAGCAGGACATTGCCAACAAAATTGCCCCATTTGGCCAAAATAGAAACATTTTTATTTGTAAAATCCTTCTTATTACGATTATTTTTCTTTCTTTTTCTCTTTTTTGTTTTCCTTTTTTCTTTTTCTTTTTTTTTGTTTTTTTTTTCTTTTCTTTTCTTTTTTTTTTTTAGTTTTTTATTTTTTAAATTTTAAGATCTTTACATGCGTTCCCAAACATGAACCCCCCTCCCACCTCCCTCCCCATAACATCTCTCTGGGTCATCCCCATGCACCAGCCCCAAGCATGCTGTATCCTGCGTCAGACATAGACTGGCGATTCTCTTTTTTCTTTTTTTGGTGAGGCCCCCCGAGGGGGTTTTCTGCAAGGAGCAGGCTCTGTTTTAAAAGCTCTTTTGCTCAGAAATATTCTCCCTATCTTTTTCAACCTTAAACAATGTTCTGGGAGGCGCAAACGAAGGTGGGGTTGTCGCCTTAAATCAGAAAATGTTGGATAAATTTTTAAAGGTTTGCGTAGAGGGGGAGTGAGCTCGACAGGGCGCTTGGCTGCTGTGTCCTGTAAGCACTCTCCTTCCTCGGGAGAAACAATACAGTCTCCCTCCTTTTCTTTGCCAATGGCAGAAAATATGATCTGCATAGAAGGTGGAGACCCACTACCAACCACTGCTATAGCCTCTCCCATAGTCTATCTAATAGCCTCATGACGGGGGTCCAGAACATTTCTAATCATATTTTACAGAGCAAAAGCATCTACAGGAACTTTTTCTGGCTCATGCAAAGTATAATAAGTATAATAAGTTTTTAGCTGTCTTCCTAGTTTCACCCAAATATCTAAATTACCAGTACCCTCTTCTGAAAACTAAGGACATTGTTCTTGTAACACTAGCCTTTTTAACTTTAATTTCTCTTTTGTTTAACAGTTGCAAAATTACTTCTATAAAGAGTTATCGTTCTTTTGACTCATTGTTACCCGTGTCAGAAAATTAAGATTTATAGAAAAGTCAGCTTGACAAAAAGGTTTTAACTTAGCCAAGGGGGTTTTTTAACCTGAAGAAAGCAGGTTTATTTCATCCTCTAGAAAACCAGGTTTCTCTTAAACACTTCAACACTTCCCACTCCAACTCACCCTGTCTATCCTACGGGGGGGGGGGGGTCTGCAGCACCCTGAGTGGGGTCCTAGCCATCCCGAAAATTCAACACTGGGGGAGTAACCGAAATTACTCTAGGGGGAGTGATTGAATCACTCTGGGGGGAGTACCAGGGAGTGCTCTGGGGGGAGCAATTGCTCCGAAGAACCTACCTTCAAATAGCCTGTTCCGGGCGCCACTTGCTGGGGTCCAGCCCTGGTAGATCCAGGGAATTTGAAGTGGGGACGGCGTTGGCGAGGAATGACTTATTTATTTATTAATATAATATTAGATTAGGAAGAGATAGTGTAGTAGGAAAATAAAGTGGAGAAAAGAGGCTGATTAACTTGGTTTATGTGGAAAACCAATTAAGCTCCAGACAAGGAACTTGCCTGTCTATGTTGGGCCACAGGCGCCCGCTTGAATAGCGGAGGGTGCCCTGCCTTGGGCTCCCTCTCGCATGGGTCTCAGAAGCCCGGGCAAGTAAGTAGACTCGGTGAGCCTCCACGTTCCAAGGGATCAGCCTGAAAAGGAGGAGGGAGCAAGAGAAAAAATCGACACGGGGGAGGCCAGGCTTGTGCAAAAACCCCCTCCAATTTTATTGTTCAAAAGGAGTTTATATACCCTAAATTTTACATAATGAAATATACAGAGTCACACAGGGGCAGCAGTCCTGACCCTTTCTGTATATCATTTTGTATACAAAAGGTCTCAGGTGATTTACATTATCTTCTGGCCAAGAGGCTTGCTAACACTTTGGCTCTCTTTCTTAATGAATGTTAATCTCGTTTCCCCTGAAGTGTTTTTCTTTAATCTGCATCTCCTTAAAGCACTAAAGCTATATCTCTATAGAACAAAGGCGCAGTGGGTTATAACAAAGAAGGTACTTAACTCAAAGATCTAGTGTTGCTACTTGTTTTTTTCTATATACCAACTATATCAACAAATAAAAGATACGAAAATTTGGCAGCAAGTATTGGCTCAACAAATGAAACCTTTAATCAGTTTGATTTTAATGATTTTGACTCCTTGGAAGCCCCTAAATTCCTAGGATGTTTTAAGCTCCCTGTGCCTCCCGCTGTCAGGAGGCCTCAAACAATCACATGCACAAATCTACGAGTCCAGCAGGCAGGCTAGAAAGCCATCAGAAGGGTTTTTGGATTGAAACACTCATATTATGCCCAGGATTTTATTATTGAAAAGCTCTAAATTAATTTTTTTTCCAAAAAGAAAGGTGGTGGGGGGACAGCTCCCTGTTATTGACAGAAGAGTAGGTGGAAAGCATAACACAGTAAAGCAGGCAGACTCTAGTCTTGGTGGGTGGATGCTCAGGAAATTCCACGGGGAACACCTGAAGCCTGATCACGACCTTGCATTTTGTGAGGCTTCCTTCCACGTGACATTGTCATAGGTGGGATTCATCATGCTGGCCCCCGGCAAATGCTGGTGTTCCTGTCACATATCAAGAGGAGGCGGTCTCAACTTGACACTCGAGAGGAACTTCAGGGGTCGTGCCACCATTTCAAAAGACCCCAATGTCCCAGTGCACTCCAGATACACCTGACTCCATTGCACTGACTCAATGGTCAAGCCGAGGATCAATTCAAAACAGGATGGCAGGTGTGACAGCCCCATGGCCCCTGGACAGAAAGCCACCGATCCCTATGTCAACCCAGCATGAAGCCTGACACTGCTTTTCCAGCTCAAGAGGAGAGCGGACTTGCATGCCTCCACACGAGACGAGAACTGACTTCCCTGTGGAAAATCCAGAGGAACCTTGAGATCCATGTCGGCACTGGAAAGGAACGCTGAGGTTCCGGCTTCAAATCTAGATGAGGACCTCAGCCCTCGAAGAGACTGCAGAGGAATCCCCATAGGTCCCTTGCAACTCACATGGAGACTGGACAATCCTGAGGCCCCCAAGAGTGGGTCCCTGAGGTCCTTGTCATAATTCGAGAGGAACCCCAATTTTGCTGCTGCAACTCAAGAAAAACCAGGAGATTCTCCCCTCAGTGGGAGATGAGGCCCTTTTTGCTGTGACGTCTAGAGAGAAATCCCACCTTCCCTCTTGAGCCTCGAAAGAATCCTTGACACCTTTGAGGCAACTCAAGAAGTTCGCCGACATACCTGTCACCACTCGAGAGGAACCCCGAGGGTCCCACCACAAGTCAAGAAGAGGCCCGGTTTTCTATCCTCATCCCGAGAGGAAGGTCCATATCCTGCTTCGTTGGGAAAGGAATCCTGGCATTCCAGTCACACCTCAAGAGGAGGCAGTCTCAACTGTACACTTGAGGAACTCCAGGGGTCGTGTTTCAAAAGACCCCGATGCCACAATGTACTCGAGATACACCTGACTCCCCTGCACTGACTCGACGGTCACCCCGAGGATTGACTCAAAACACGATGGCAGCCGTGACAGCCCTGTGGCACCTTGAGAGAAAGCCACCGATCCCTATGTCAACCCGACAGGAAGCCTGACACTGCTTTTCCAGCTCAAGAGGAGAGTGGACTTGCATGCCTCCACATGAGACGAGGCCTGACTCCCCTGTGGAAACTCCAGAGGAACCCCGACATCCATGTTGGCACTGGAGAGGAAACCTGAGGTTCCGGCCTCAACTCCAGATGAGGACCTCGGCCCCGGCAGCAACTGCAGAGGAATCCCGAGAGGCCCGTCGCAACACGCATGGAGACTGGAATTTCTGGAGGCCCCACGAGCGTGTCCCTGAGGTCCCCGTCCTAACTCGAGAGGAACCCCAAGTTTGCTGCCACAACTAGAGAAAAACCAGGAGATTCTGCTCTTAACGTGAGATGAGGCCCTTTTCCGCTGCAGCATCTCGAGAAAATCCCACCTTCCCTCTTGAGTTATCCCAGTCTATGCCCCAACCAGTAACACTGAAGAAGATGAAGTTGAACGGTTTTATGAAGACCTACAAGACATTTTAGAACTAACACACAAAAAAGATATCCTTTTCAGTATGATGGACTGGTTGCAAATGTAGTAAGTCAAGAAACACCAAGTGTAACAGGCAAATTTGGCCTTGGAATGCGGAATGAAGCAGGGCAAAGACTAATAGAGTTTTGCCAAGAAAATGCACTGGTCATAGAAAACACCCTCTTCCAGCAACACAGGCGAACACTCTAAAAATGGAAATCACCAGATGGTCAACACCGAAATCAGATTGATTATATTCTATGCAGCCAAAGATGGAGAAGCTCTATACAGTCAACAAAAACAAGACCAGGAGCTGACTGTGGCTCAGATCATGAATTCCTTATTGCCAAATTCAGACTCAAATTGAAGAAAGTAGGGAAAACCGCTAGACCATTCAGGTATGACCTAAATCATATCCCTTATGATTATACAGTGGAAGTGAGATATAGATTTAAGGGACTAGATCTGATAGATAAAGTGCCTGATGAACTATGGACAGAGGTTCATGACATTGTACAGGAGACAGGGATCAAGACCATCCCCATGGAAAAGAAATGCAAAAAAGCAAAATGGCTGTCTGGGGAGACATTACAAATAGCTGTGAAAAGAAGAGAGGCAAAAAGAAAAAGAAAAAAGGAAAGATGTAAGCCTCTGAATGCAGAGTTCCAAAAAGTAGTAAGAAGAGATAAGAAAGCCTTCTTCAGTGATCACTGCAAAGAAATAGAGGAAAAGAACAGAATGGGAAAAACTAGAGATCTCTTCACGAAAATTAGAGATACCAAGGGTACATTTCATTGAAAGATGGGCTCGATAAAGGACAGAAATGGTCTGGACCTAACCGAAGCAAAAGATATTAAGAAGAGGTGGCAAGAATACACGGAAGAACTGTACAAAAAAGATTTTCACGACCTGGATAATCATGATGATGTGATCACTAATCTAGAGCCACACATCTTGGAAAGTGAAGTCAAGTGGGCCTTAGAAAGCATCACTACGAACAAAGCTAGTGGAGGTGATGGAATTCCAGTTGTGCTCTTTCAAATCCTGAAAGATGATGCTGTGAAGGTGCTGCACTCAATATGCCAGCAAATTTGGAAAACTCAGCAGTGGCTACAGGACTGGAAAAGGTCACTTTTCACTCCAATTCCAAAGAGAGGAATGCCAAAGAATGCTCAAACTACTGCACAATTGCACTCATCTCACATGCTAGTAAAGTAATGCTCAAAATTCTCCAAGCCAGGCTTCAGCAATACGTGAACCATGAACTCCCTGATGGTCAAGCTGGTTTTAGAAAAGGCGGAGGAACCAGGATCAAATTGCCAACATCTGCTGGATCGTGGAAAAATTAAGACAGTTCCAGAAAAACATCTATTTCTGCTTTATTGACTATGCCAAAGCCTTTGCCCGTGTGGATCACAAAAAACTGGAAAATTATGAAAGAGATGGGAATACCAGACCACCTAACCTGCCTCTTCAGAAATCTGTATGCGGGTCAGGAAGCAACAGTTAGAACTGGACATGGAACAACAGACTGGTTCCAATCAAGAAAAAGATACGTCAAGGCTGTATATAGTCACCCTGCTTATTTAACTTATATGCAGAGTACATCATGAGAAACCCTGGACTGGAAGAAACACAAGCTGGAATCAAGATTGCTGGGAGAAATATCAATAACCTCATATATGCAGATGACACCACCCTTATGGCAGAAAGCGAAGAGGAGCTAAAAAGCTTCTTGATGAAAGGGAAAGAGGAGAGCAAAAAGTTGGCTTAAAGCTCAACATTCCAATAACGAAGATCATGGCATCCTGTCCCATCATTTCATGGGAAATAGATGGGGAAAGAGTGGAAACACTGTCAGACTCAACTTGAACCTTGAGAGGGACTCCAGGGTTCGTGCCACCATTCTGAAAGACCCGATGTCCCCATGCACTCCAGATACAGCTGACTCCCCTGCACTGATATGATGGTCATCCCAAGGATCGACTCAAAACACAATGGCAAATGTGACAGACCTGTGGCACCTCTAGAGAAAGCCACTGAACCTTATGTCAACTCGACAGGCAGCCTGACAATGCTTAGGCCTGACTCCCCTGTAAAAACTCCAGGGGAACACCGAAATCAATGTCAGCACTGGATAGGAAGCCTGAGGTACCAGCCTCAACTCCAGATGAGGACCACGACCCCGGCAGCGACTGGAAAGGAATCCCAAGAGGGTCCTCGCAACTCGCATGGAGACTGGACTTTCCTGAGGCAACACGAGGGGGTCCCTGAGGTCCCCGTCATAACTCGAGAGGAATCCGATGTTTCCTGCTGCAACTCGAGAAATACCAGGGGATTCTGCCCTCACCGCGAGATGAGGTCCTTTTGCCCTGTGGCCTCTCGAGAGCAATCCCACCTTCACTCTTGAGCCTCGAAAGGTTCCTTGACACCTTTGAGGCAACTCAAGAAGTTCCCCAACATACACGTCTCCACTCGAGAGGAACACCAAGGGTCCCACCACAACTCAAGAAGAGCCCCAGTTTTCCCTCCTCAACTCGAGATGAGGGTCCATTTCCCTGCTTCGTGGGGAAAGGAATCCCGGCATTCCCATCACACCTCAAGTGGAGGCGGTCTCAACTTGAAATTTGAGAGGAACTTCAGGGGTCATGCCACCGTTCCAAAAGACCCCAATGTCCCAATTCACTCCAGATAAACCTGACTCCCCTGCACTGAATCAGCGGTCACCCCGAAAATCGACTCAAAACACGATGGCATGTTTGACAGCCCTGTGGCACCTCGAGAGAAAGCCAACGACCCATATGTCAACTCGACAGGAACCCTGACAATGCTTTTCCAGCTCGAGAGGAAAGCGGACTTGCATATCTCCACATTAGACGATGCCTGACTGCCCTGTGGAAACTCCAGAGGAACCCAGAGTTCCATGTCAGCACTGGAGAGGAAGCCTTAGGTTCCAGCCTCAATGCCAGATGAGGACTGCAGCCCCATCAGTGACTGCAGAGGAATCCGCAGAGGCCCTTCACAACTCGCATGGAGACTGGACGTTCCTGAGGCAACACAAGCGGGTCCCTGAATTCCCCATCGTAACTCGAGAGGATCCCACATTTCCTGCCTCAACTAGAGAAAAACCAGGAGATTCTCCCCTCAACACGAGATGAGGCCATTTTCCACTGCAGCATCTCGAAAGAAATCCCACCTTCCCTCTTGAGCCTTGAAAGGGTCCTTGTCATCCTTGAGGTAACTCAAGATGTTCCCCTACATATCCGTCTCCACTCGGGAGGAACACCGAGGGTGCCACCACAACTCAAGAACAGCCCCGGTTTTTCCTCCTCATCTTGAGATGAGGGTCCACTTCCCTGCTTCATCAGGAAAGGAATCCCATCATTCCCGTCGCACCTTTAGAGGAGGCAGTCTCAACTTGAACATCGAGAGGAACTCCAGGGGTTGTGCCACCATTTCAAAAGACCCCAATGTCCCAATGCACTCCAGATACACCTGATTCCACTGCACTGGCTCGACTGTCACCCCAAGTGTCGACTCAAAACACATTGGCAGGTGTGACAGCTCTGTGCCACCTTAAAAATAAGCCACATATTCTTATGTCAAGGTGACAGGAACTCTGACACAATATTTACAGCTCTAGAGGAAATCCGCATTCCATGTCTCCACACGAGACGAGGCCTGACTCCCCTTTTAAAACTCCATAGGTGCCAGAGCCAGCACGGTAGATCCCACCCATGAGAAGGGCATGTGGAAGAGTCCTGATGAGCAAGGCGAATCAGGACTCGAGGAACCTCCTGGACCTGCTTGAGCATCTACCCCAAAACCAGAATCTGTCTTACTATTTTGTGCCTTTCACCAATTCTTCTGACATTAACAGGGGTCTATCCCCGATCACGTTTCTCTGCAGAAAATCAACTTCTGGCTCTAGCTAATAAGTCTCCTGGACATGAAAGGAATATTTCAATTCAAACCCCCTCTGTTGGTATTCTAGCTTGCCTGACAGGTTTATCCAGAATCTTGGAGCTATGCATGTGATTATTCACAGCCTCCCAACTGTGAGAGGCACGGGAAGCCTAAAATGTTCTAAAAATATAGAGCCTTTTAAATAATTAAAAGCTATTAGAGTAGTGCTGGGGTAGGATTTCATTGCTGAGCCAATGCTTGCTGCTAAGTTCCCATATCTCTTATTCACAGTGCACCTGGGAGTGCAATAGTTAATGTAGTTGGAATTTAAGAAAAACAAGCAATAGCCCTGGAATTAACCATCTCAGACCTTTGATCTAATTGGTTCTTTCATTGTTGTAACTCACTGCACCTTGGCTCCGTGAGAAATGTAACTCTGTTTAATACTTTTTGAGCCTGACATAGATTAAAAATATAAAGAAAAAACATTTCAAGGGAAAATAAGTTTTCTGGTTGAGCAGCCTTTATCAAAAGAAGGTCATAAAATGTTCACAGGCCTCCAAGGCCAGAAGATAATATACACAACACTGTTTATGGGAAGGGTATGCAGAAAAAAATCCTGGTTTTGATAAAGACAAAACAGATGTAATGTTTGGGCTGACTCTATATGACTTTGCATCTTTCATTTCCCTCTGTGTAAAGTTAAGATATAAAAGATCCTATTGAAAATAAAGTTATGGGCCTCACTCACTGAAGCTTGGTCACCCCGTGTCTGTCTGTCTGTCTGTCTGTCTGTCTGTCTTTATTTCTCTCACTTAAACTCATTTTCAGGCTGATCCCTTGGAGTACAGAAGGTTTCTGCGTTCACTTTCCTGCCTGGGCTTCTAAGACCTGAACGGGAAGGCGCTGTGTGTCTTCACACTCTTGGGAGACCAGGAGGGTGCCTGTGGCCTACGTGAACAGAGCAAGTCCCTTGTCTTGGAGCTTTATTGGCTTTCTGAGTAAAATGAGGAACATCAGCCTCTTTCTCTCCTCTATTTTCTTATCTGCAACATTCTTTCTTATCTCTCTCAAAATCATTTTGCCAACGCCTTCTCTACTGAGGGTACCACTGGATCCTGCGGGGGCTGGACCCCAGCACATGGGAATCCTGAGATCCATGTCAGCACTGGAGAGGCACCCTGAGGTTCTGGCCTCATTTCCAGATGAGGACCTCGGCCACGGCACCGACAGGAGAGGAATCCTGAGAGCCTCCTCGCAACTCGCATGGAGAGTTGCCTTTCCTGAGGCAACACGAGTGTGTCCCTGATGTCCAACTTGTAACTCGAGAGGAACGCCAAGTTTCCTGCTGCAACTCGAGAAAAACCAAGAGATTCTCTCCTCAAAGCGAGATGAAGCCCTTTTCCGCTACGGTGTCTCAAGAGAAATGCCACCTACCCTCTTGAGCCTCGAAAGGGTCCTTGACACCCTTGATGCAACGCAAGTAGTGCCCTGACATACCCGTCTCCCCTCGAGAGGAACACTGAGGGTCCTGCAACAACTCAAGAAGAGCCCCGTTTTTCCCTCCTCATCTCGAGATGAAGGTCCCTTTCCCTGCTTCATCGGGAAAGGAATTTCGGCATTCCCGTCACACCTCAAGAGGAGGCGGTCTCAACTTGAACCTCGAGAGGAACTCCAGGGATCGTGCTACAATTCAAAAACACCCTGATGTCCCAGTCCACTCCAGATACACCTGACTCCCCTGCACTGACTCGACTGTCACCCCTAATATCAACTCAAAACACGATGGAAGGTATGACAGCCCTGTGGCACCTCTAGAGAAAGCCACAGATCCTTATGTCAACTCGACAGGAACCCTGACACCTTTTTAACAGCTCGAGCAGAAAGCGGACTTGCATGTCTCCACACAAGACGAGGACTGACTCCCCTGTGGAAACTCCATATGAACCTCGAGATCCATGTGAGCACTGGAGAGGAAACCTGAGGTTCCAGCCTCAACTCCAGATGAGGACCTCGGCCCAGGCACCGAATGGAGAGGAATTCCAAGAGGCCCCTCACAAATCGTATGGAGACTTGACTTTCCTGAGGCAACCAGACCGGGTCCCTGAGGTACTTGTCGTAACTCGAGAGGAACCCCAGGTTTCCTGCTGCAACTCTACAAAAACCAGGAGATTCACCCCTAAATGCGAGATGAGGCCTTTTTCTGCTGCGGTGTCACGATAGAAATCCCACCTTCCTTCTTGAGCCTCAAAAGGCTCCTTGACACCTTTGATGCAATCAAGAAGTTCCCTGACATATCCGTCTCCACTAGAGAGGAACACTGAGTGTCCCGACACAACTCAAGAAGAGCCCTGTTTTTCCCTCCTTATCTCGAGATGAGGATCCATTTCCCTGCTTCGTTGGAAAGGAATTCTGACATTCTCATTGCACCTCAAGCGGAGGCAGGCTTAACTTGAAACTTGAGAGGAACTCCAGGAGAAGTGCCACAATTCCAAAAGTCCCTGATTTCCCAATCCACTCCAGATGAACTTGATTCCCCGGTACTGTCTAGACTGTCACCATGAGTATCGACACAAAACATGATGGCATGTGTGACAGCCTTGGGGCACTTTGAGAGAAAGCCACTGGTCGCTATGTCAACTCATCAGGAAGCTTGACACTACCTTTACAACTCGAGAGGAAAGCGGACGTGCATGTCTCCACTCGAGACGAGGCCTGACTCCCCTGGTGAAACTCCATAGAAACCCCAAGATCCATGTCAGCACTGGAGAGGAACCCTGAGGTTCTGGCCTCAACTCCAGATGAGGACCTTGGCCCCGGCACCAACTGGAGAAGGAACCCTGAGGTTCTGGCCTCAACTCCAGATGAGGACCTTGGCCCCAGCACCAACTGGAGAAGAAACCCAAGTGTTTCCCCACAATTCGCATGGAGACTTGACTTTCCTGAGGCAACAGGAGCAGGTCCCTGAAGTCCCTGTCATAACTGGAGAGGAAATCCAAGTTTCCTGCCGCAACTCGAGAAAAACCAGGAGATCTCCCCTCAACGCGAGATGAGGCCCTTTTCTGCTGCAGCGACTCGAGAGAAATCCAACCTTCCATCTTAAACCTCGAAAAGGTCCTTGACACCCTTGATGCAACTCAAGAAGTACCCCGACATACCCATCTCCACTTGAGAGGAATGTGGTCCACTGGAGAAGGGAATGGCAAAGCACTTCAGTATTCTTGCCTTGAGATCCCCATGAACAATATGAAAAGGCAAAATGATCGGATACTGAAAGAGGAACTCCTCAGGTCAGTATGTGCCCAACACGCTACTGGAGATCAGTGAAGTAACTCCAGAAAGAATGAAGGGAGGGAACCAAAGCAAAAACAATACTCAGCTGTGGATGTGACTAGTAATAGAAGCAAGGTCCAATGCTGTAAAGAGCAATATTGCATAGGAACCTGGAATGTCAGGTCCATGAATCAAGGCAAATTGGAAGTGGTCAAACAAGAGATGGCAAGAGTGAACGTCGACATTCTAGGAATCAGCGAACTAAAATGGACTGGAATGGGTGAATTTAACTCAGATGACCGTTATATCTACTACTGTAGGCAGGAATCCCTCAGAAGAAATGCAGTAGCCATTATGGTCAACAAAAGAGTCCAAAATGCAGTACTTGATGCAATCCCAAAAACGACAGAATGATCTCTGTTTGTTTCCAAGGCAAACCATTCAATATCACAGTAATCCAAGTCTATGCCCCAACCAGTAATGCTGAAGAAGCTGAAGTTGAACGGTTCTATGAAGACCTACAAGACCTTTTAGAACTAACAACCCCAAAAATGTCATTTCATTATAGGGGACTGGAATGAAAAAGTAGTAAGTCAAGAAACACCTGGAGTAACAGGCAAAATTGGCCTTGGAATGCGGAATGAAGCAGGGCAAAGACTAATAGAGTTTTGCCAAGAAAATGCACTGGTCATAGAAAACATCCTCTTCCAACAACACAAGAGAAGACTCTACACATGGACATCACCAGATGGTCAACACTGAAATCAGATTGATTATATTCTTCGCAGCAAAAGATGGAGAAGCTCTATACAGTCAACAACAACAACAAAAAGACCACGAGCTGACTGTGGCTGAGATCATGAACTCCTTATTACCAAATTCAGATTAAATTTAAGAAAGTAGGGAAAACTGCTAGACCATTCAGGTATGACCTAAATCAAATCCCTTATGATTATACAGTGGAAGTGAGAAATAGATTTAAGGGCCTAGATCTGATAGATAGAGAGCCTGATGAATTATGGAATGAGGTTCGTGACATTGTACAGGAGACAGGGATCAAGACCATCCCCATGGAAAAAAAATCCAGAAAAACAAAATGGCTGTCTGGGGAGGACTTACTAATAGCTGAGAAAAGAAGAGAAGTGAAAATAAAATGAGAAAAGGAAAGATATAAGCATCTGAATGCAGAGTTCCAAAGAATAGCAAGAAGAGATAAGAAAGACTTCTTCAGCAATCAATGCAAAGAAATAGAGGAACAAAACAGAATGGGAAAGACTAGAGATCTCTTCAAGAAAATTAGAGATATCAAGGGAAAATTTCATGCAAAGATGGGCTTAATAAAGGAAAGAAATGGTATGGACCTAACAGAAGCAGAAGATATTAAGAGGAGGTGGCAAGAATACACAGAAGAACTGTACAAAAAAAAGATCTTCATGAGCCAGATAATCACGATGGTGTGATCACTCATCTAGAGCCAGACATCCTGGAATGTGAAGTCAAGTGGGCCTTAGAAAGCATCACTATGAACAAAGCTAGTGGAGGTGATGGAATTCCAGTAGAGCTATTTCAAATCCTGAAAGATGATGCTGTGAAGGTGCTGCACTCAATATGCCAGCAAGTTTGGAAAACTCAGCAGTGGCCACAGGACTGGAGAAGGTCAGTTTTCATTCCAATCCCAAAGAAAGGCAATGCCAAAGAATGCTCAAACTACCACACAATTGCACTCATCTCACATGCTAGTAAAGTAATGCTCAAAATTCTCCAAGCCAGGCTTCAGCAATACCTGAACCATGAACTTCCTGATGTTCAAGCTGCTTTTAGAAAAGCAGAGGAACCAGAGATCAAATTGCCAACATCCTCTGGATCATGGAAAAAGCAAGAGAGTTCCAGAAAAACATCTATTACTGCTTTATTGACTCTGCCAAGCCTTTGACTGTGTGGATCACAAAAAACTTTGGAAGATTCTGAGAGAGATGGGAATACCAGACCACCTAACCTGCCTCTTGAGAAATCTGTATGCAGGTCAGGAAGCAACAGTTAGAACTGGACATGGAACAACAGACTGGTTCCAAATAGAAAAAGGAGTACGTCAAGGCTGTTTATAGTCACCCTGCTTATTTAACTTATATGCAGAGTACATTATGAGAAACGCTGGACTGGAAGAAACACAAGCTGGAATGAAGATTGCCGGGAAAAATATCAATAACCTCAGATATGCAGATGACACCACCCTTATGGCAGAAAGTGAAGAGGAACTAAAAAGTCTCTTGATGAAAGTGAAAGAGCAGAGTGAAAAAGTTGGCTTAAAGCTCAACATTCAGAAAACGAAGATCATGGCATGGTCCCATCACTTCATGGCTAATAGATGGTGAAACAGTGGAAACAGTGTCAGACTTTATTTTGGGGGGCTCCAAAATTACTGCAGATTGTGACTGCAGCCATGAAATTAAAAGATGCTTACTCCTTGGAAGAAAAGTTATGATCAACCTAGATAGCATATTTAAAAGCAGAGACATTACTTTGCCAACAAAGGTCCGTCTAGTCAAGGCTATGGTTTTTCCAGTAGTCATGTATGGATGTGAGAGTTGGACTGTGAAGAAGGCTGAGCACTGAAGACTTGATGCTTTTGAACTGTGGTGTTGGAGAAGACTCTTGAGAGTCCCTTGGACTGCAAGGAGCTCCAACCAGTCCATTCTGAAGGAGATCAACCCTGGGATTTCTTTGGAAAGAATGATGCTGAAGCTGAAACTCCAGTACTTTGGCCACCTCATGCAAAAAAATGACTCATTGGAAAAGACTTTGATGCTGGGAGGGATTGGGAACAGGAGGAGAAGGGTACGACAGAGGATGAGATGGCTGGATGGCATCACTGACTCGATGGACGTGAATCTGAGTGAACTCCGGGAACTGGTGATGGACAGGGAGGCCTGGTGTGATGCGATTCATGGGGTCGCAAAGAGTCTGACATGACTCAGTGACGAACTGAACTGAACTGAACTGAGCAAAAAATCACCTTTGGAGAAAATAAGTTTTCTGGTTGACTAATCATCATCAGAAAGGGTCAGGCCTCTTGGCCAGAAGACAATGTAAATCACATAAGAACTTTGTATATCAGAAGGAATGCAGAAAAAAAGTGTGATTTCAATAAGTGTCAGGACTGCTGACCCGGCATGACTTTGTGTTTTCCTTTTATCTCTATGTATGACTTATAGTATAAAAGTGGCCTTGGAAAATAAAGAAACGGACCAGTTCCTGGAAAGACTGGTTTCCCTCGTGGCATCTTTTCTCGTTCTCCTCTTTTCTGGCTGAATTCCCATCGGAGCACGGAGGCTAGCCAAGCCTACTAATTTTGCCTCGGCTTCTAAGATCTGAATGGGGAGGTGCTTTGTGTCTCTCCTCCTCTGGGAGACCGAGAAGACCCCTGTGGCCTACGTAGGCTGTGCAAACCCTCATCTTGGGGTTTTATTGGTTTTCCGTGTAAACCAAGTTATTCAGCAATATTTCTCCACTAATTTTCCTACTACACTATTCTTTTTATATCTTTTTATATCTCTAACTAAAGAATTCCTTCCTAATCGCCAACTCTGTCCCTGCTTCGAATTACCCTGGATCCACTGGGGCTGGACCCCAGCACAGGAGAGTAATCCCAAGAGGCACCTCACAACTCCCATGGAGACGACTTTCCTGAGGCAACATGAGCGGGTCCCTGAGGTCCAGTTCATAACTCAAGAGGAACCCCAGTTTCCTGCCGCAACTTGAGAAAAACCTGGAGATTCATCCCTCAATGCAAGATGAGGCCCTTTTCCGTTACAGCGTCTCGAGAGAAGTCCAACCTTCCCTCTTGAGCCTCTGAAGTGCCCTTGACACCCTTGATGCAAATCAAGAGTTCCCCGACATACCCGTCTCCACTCGAGAGGAACACTGAGTGTCCCACCACAACTCAAGAAAAGCCCCATTTTTCCCTCATCTCGAGATGAGGGTCCATTTCCCTGCTTCATCAGGAAAGGAATTCCAGCGTTCGCATCGCACCTCAAGATGAGGCGGTCTCAACTTAAAACTCGAGAGGAACTTCAGGGGTCGGGTCACAATTCAAAAAGACCCCGATGTCCCAATGCACTCCAGATAAACCTAATTCCCCTGCACTGACTCGACTGTCACCCCGAGTATTGAATCAAAATATGATGGGAATTGTGACAGCCCTGTGGCACCTTGAGAGAAAGCCACAGATACCTATGTCAACTCGACACGAAACATGACACTACTTTGACAGCTCAAGAGGAAAGCAGACTTCCAGGTCTCCACACGAGATGAGGCCAGACTCCCCTGTTGAAACCCTGAGATGCAAGTCTGCACTGGTTAGGAACCCTGAGGTTCCAGCCTCAACTTGAGATGAGGACCTAGGACCCTGCACCGACTGGTGTGCCGGGAGCCAGCTTGAGGAATCCCGCCCGTGGCAAAGGTCATGAGGAAGGAGGCCTGATATATGCAAAGGTGAGATCAGGCCTCCGGTGTCCCCCTGGACATTTTCAAGCATCTACCCCCAAAACCAGAGTCTGCCTACCTTAGCATTACGCTTTCACTTACACTTCTGACACTACACAGGGCTATCCCCCACCACCTCTCTCTGAAAAGGAGCTAACTTAGAGCACCAGTTAATAAATCTCCTGGGCATAACAAGAGTGTTTCAGTCCACAAGCTCCTCTGATGGCTCTCTAGCCTGCCTGACAGGTTTGTCCAGCCATATGTGATTGTTCACAGCCTCCCAACCGTGAGAGGCGCAAGATGCCATAAACTTTCTAAATACAGATTCTTTTGAGAAGTTATAAAATTATTAGTATAGTATTAACGAGTTAGTTAGAAATTATACCTGTGGAGGGTTTCATTGTTGAGCCAATATTTGCTGCTAAGCTTCTATACCCCTTGCCCCTTTTACACAATAATTGATATAACTAGCATATAGGAGAAATAAGTATTAACCTTGACATTATTCACGTTAGACCTTAGCCTAAGTAAATTATTTTCTTGATTATAGCCCACTGCACCTTTGCCCTGTAGGAATGCAACTTTATCTGGTGCCTTCAGAGAGTGGTGCCTGACTTAAGAAAAAATCACCTTTGAAGAAAATAAGTTTTCTGGTTGACTAATCATCATCAGAAAGGGTCATAAAATGTTAGCAGGCCTCTTGGCCAGAAGACGATGTAAATCACCTAAGAACTTTGTATATCGGAAGGAATGCAGAAAGAAAGCATGGTTTCAATAAGGGTCAGGACTGCTGACCCTGCATGACTTTGTATTTTCCATTTATCTCTATGTATGTGGTGATGGACAGGGAGGCCTGGCGTGCTGCAATTCATGGGGTCGCAAAGAGTCAGACACGACTGAGCGACTGAAGTGAACTGAACTGAACTGATGAGTTAAAGTATAAAAGCGGCCCTGGAAAATAAAGAAACGGACCAGTTACTGGAAAGACTGGTTTCCCCGTGTCATTCCTTCTCACTCTCCATTTCTGGCTGAATTCCCATCTGGAGTGTGGAGGCTCGCCAGGCCTAATAATTTTGCCTGGGCAAAGATCTGAACGGGGAGGTGCTTTGGGTCTCCACTCCTCCGGGAGACCGGGAAGATGCTTGTGGCCTACAAAGGTGGTGCAAACCCATTGTCTCAGGGTTTTGTTGGTTTTTTGCATAAACCAAGTTATTCAGCCACTTTTCTCCACAAATTTTCCTACTACACCATTCTTCCCTAATCTCTCTTTATATCTCTAATTAAATAATTCTTTCCTAATTGCCAACACTGTCCCCACATCAAATTACCCTGGATCCACCAGGGCTGGATCCCAGCAAGTGGCGCCCAGAACAGGCTGTTCAAAGGTAGGTCTCAGAAGCGCTCAGAAACTCGGGATGGGTAGGACCCCACTCAGGGTGTCATGGACACCCCTGCATAAGATAGGTAGGGTGAGAAGGAGTGGGAAGTGTTTTAAGGGTTGAAAGAAACCGACGGGTTGAAAAGAAACCCCCCTTGGCAAAGGTAGAAACCTTGACAAGGCAGACACAGAATCTTCTTTATAAGACTTTATTTTCTGACATGGGTAACAGTGAATCAAAAGAAAGACAGCTTTTTATAGGAGTAATCTTGCAGTTGCTAAGTAAAAGAGGAATTAAAGTTAAGAAATCCAAGATTCATTCATTTTTTTTCATTTGTACAAGAACAGTGTCCTTGGTTTCCAGAAGAGGGCACTGTTAACTTAGATACCTGGGAGAGAGTAGGAAAACAGCTAAAAACTTACCATGTTGAACATGGCTCAGAAAAGGTGCCTACTGATGCCTTTTCCTTATGGAATATAAGTAGGGACACTTTAGACCCTGCCCCTGAATCTGAAAAAATACATCTTAAAGAGGAAAGTGAAGAAAAAAGAGTATCTATAAAAGAGGAAAAGGAAGAAAAAGAGGCTATACCTAGCTATCGGCAGTTAAATGAAATGCTAGCTGCAATGACTGCCCAAGAACAAATGAGGGATAAGGATGAGAAGAAAGAACAGTTCTCAGATTGGAAGATTTAGAAGAAAAGATACCCCAACACCATTCTGAAGAAGATTGGCTTCTTTTAAATAAAGAGCCTCCCAGGAGCCCAAGAGAAACTTCCCCAATCAGACCTTCTGCTCCCAGGAGTTTAGGACAAACGTCCTCTATTAGGCCACCCATTCCCAGGAGTTTAAAAGACACGTCCCCAATCAGACCAGCCATGAGATTTAAACATCAAATGGTAAAATGGTCTCCGGAGTACGAAAGAAGAGACATGGCACACCCCGGTCCTCCCTTGCCCCCTCCTCCTTATAGGGGCAAGGGAGCTCCACTAGATACTCCCTAGAGAAGGGTATTTTCTAGCCCCAAAGATGAATTTGATCCCAACCTTGAAGGTTGTTTTCCTGTAATATTTGACAACTATGGTAGTGGAAGGGCTATCGAATGGGAACCCATTCCAATGAAAATGGTAAAAGAACTAAAACATGCATGTTCTTCGTATGGGTCTAGAGCACCATATACTATGCAGTTGGTAGAAGCCTTAACAGGCAGATGGATGTCACCCTATGATTGGATGACAGTCACTAAGACTTGTCTATCTGAAGGGCAATATGTACTTTGGGAAGCTGAATATGATGAGATTGCCCAAAAACAAGCTGATAATAACCAAAGATATGACCTCACATATATTGTAAAAAGTATGCTTAAAGGGACTGGTGATTATGCAATACTTAGAGACCAGATGAAGTTAGACAAGTTTACTCTACAACAAGTAACTGCCTGCGCCATTGCGGCTTGGTGATCATTGCCTGAAGGGAAAGAATCAACCTCTTCTTTCTCAAATATCAAACAAAAACCTGAAAAGCCACATGAGGACTTTATCTCACGGCTTACAGAGGCTGTCTGCAGTGTGCTTTCTAATTCTGAGGCAGCCGGAATATTGATAAAACAACTGGCATTTGAAAATGCTAACTCTACCTGCCAGGCTATTTTACATCCTATTTAAAAATCTGGCCAATTAATAGATTACATCAGGCAGTGTGCAGACGTAGGACCGTCAATGATGCAGGGTGTTGCCATAGCTGCAGCCATAAAGGGAAATTCTTATCAGCAGGCAGTTCAATCCTTTTTCTCAAACAAGAACAACCCAGTGCAAAGTAACCCCAGTAACCAAGGCAGAAATAATTTGTCCAGAATTTGTTTTTCCTGTGGCCAAGAGGGACACATTTTCCATGCCTGCCCTCAAAGAACAGCCGGTTCTTACCCGCCAAATGCTGCCCGCCACCCCCCCACTCTGGCTGTGTCTGCTCTGCAGAATTCTCCCACCCCGCCCTTGCCTGCTAATCTCCCTAGGTCTCTTTGCCCTCGTTGTCAGAAAGGATTTCATTGGGTGAGAGATTGCAGGTCAAGATTCCATAGAAACGGAGCCTTTTTGGGCGCCTACCAGCAGTCGGGAAACGGATTGAGGGGTCAGCCCCAGGCCCTGACAACGATTGGGGCAGTCTCACTGAACCCATTCATTCCCTTCGTCCCATCGCAGAACTCATCAGAGCAACCCCAGGCAGCGCAGGAGTGGACCTCTGTTCCACCACCTCAACAATATTAACACCAGGTAGTCCCACTATTAAAATCCCTACAGGGGTTAAAGGTCCATTACCGACAGGTTTGGTGGTAGTTATATTAGGCAGAAGCTCATTAGCCATGCAAGGTCTCACAGTTATCCCTGGAGTAATTGATTCAGACTATACAGGAGAAAATCAGATAATTATTTCACACCCAACTAAAACTTTCCAAATACATCAGGGACAGAGAATAGCTCAGCTTTTACTTTTGCCTTACCACACTGCAATTGGGCATACAGCTACTCAGAATGAAAGGCAAGACAAAGGATTTGGGTCTAGTGACATGGTTTTTTGGGTAACAAAAATTACTCAGAAACGCCCTATGAAAACTATTCTCGTTAGTGGCAAGTCTATTGTAGGGTTATTAGACACAGGAGCAGATGTTTCTTGTATTTCAGGAAAAGACTGGCCCAGCTCCTGGCCCACTCATACTGCTTAAAATGAGTTGGTGGGATTAAGAAGAGCCCCCACAGTAGCTAAGAGTGCAAAAATATTAGATTGGCAATTTGAGGATACCCGTGGAACTTTCCAACCGTATGTAGTTCCTTCACTCCCCTTTACCCTGTGGGGGAGGGACGTGCTGTCTCAAATGGGAGTGTTACTTTTTAGCCCTAATGATAAAGTGGCCCCTCAAATGCTGCAAATGGGCTATGATCCATCAAAAGGATTAGGTAAACAACAAACAGGAATAATTGAGCCAATTTGCCCAACTCCTCGACAGCTACATACTGGATTGGGGTATCCAAATTTATAATGGAGGCCACTGTTTTTCCTGCTGACCCCATTACATGGAAATCTCAAGACCCAGTGTGGGTGGAACAATGGCCTCTGCCTAAAGAAAAATTACTGGCAGCTAAAACGTTAATTTCTGAACAACTGGAATTGGGACATATTGAGCCCTCCAATAGCCCCTGGAACACTCCTATTTTTGTTATTAAGAAAAAATCTGGTAAATGGCATCTTTTTCAGGATCTGAGAGCAATTACTGCCACCATGGAAGACATGGGGGCTTTACAACCTGGGCTTCCTTCCCGAGTAGGCATTCCAGAGGGATATAATACAATCGTAATTGATTTGCAAGATTGTTTTTTCAACATTCCCTTAAGTGCTGAGGATAAAAAGCAATTTGCCTTTAGTCTGACATCAGAAAATCTTAAACAGCCTTATTTAAGGTTTCAGTGGAAAGTGTTAGCTCAGGGAATGAAAAATAGCCCTACCTTATGTCAAAAATTTGTCGATGCCACTTTGGGGGATATTAGGTCTAAATATGAACAAGTATATATGATCCATTACATGGATGATATTTTAATAGCTCATCCAGATAGAGCTCATTTACAAACCGTCCTCCAAGATTTAACTCAGGCATTGTTATCTAGAGGCTTAAAACTTTCCCCAGAGAAAATTCAAACTAATCCACCCATAACTTACTTAGGAAGGGTTATAAATTCAGAAACAGTGACTCATGCCCCGCTACAATTGAGAAAAGACTGTCTTGTTACTTTAAATGATATCAAAAACTTTTAGGTGATATTAATTGGATTAGGCCCTATTTAAAATTAACCAGTGCCAAAATAAAGCCTCTTTTTAACATTTTGTGTGGGGATCCCGATCCAACTTCTAAAAGACAATTAACTGCTGAGGCTCGGGAAGCCCTAAGCAAAGTAGAAAAAGCCTTATCTGATAGCTACGTAAAAAGAATTGATTTAGCAGCAAACTGGCAATTCCTTTGCCTAGCAACCCCTACTACACCTATGGGAGTTTTATAGAAAAACGGCCTTCTAGAATGGGTCCATCTTCCCACTCAAGCTTAAAAAGTAGTGGCTTCTTATCCAGGGTTGATAGCTACTTTGATATTAAAAGGGAGAAAGCGGAGTATTGAATTATTTGGTAAAGAGCCATCAGAAATTGCAATTCCATATAATAAGGAACAGCTTGATGCTCTTTTAATGTTTGATGAAAATTGGCAGATTGCTATAGGAAATTATTTTGGTCAAATTTTGCATCATTTACCCTCACATGTCTTGTTAAATTTTATATCTAGTCACCCAGTCATTTTTCATGTTAGATGCAAACAGTTCCCTATTCCAGATGCTCAGATAGCTTTTACTGATGGGTCAGCTAATGGAAAAGCTTCTTATAAAAGTGTAATACAACATGTCTATACTTGTTTTTCGTATTTGGGTCTGCCAAAAGCTTTAAAAGCTGATAATGCTCCTGCTTACACTTGTAAGTCTTTCCAATAATTTTGTATGAAATTTCAAATAAAACATAACAGGCATCTCCTATAATCTACAGGGACAAGCCATAATAGAAAGAGCACATCAGACAATAAAAATACAAATTCAAAAATTAAAAGAAAGGAAATTTAAGTATAGTTCTCCCCATCAAATCTTGCAACATGCTCTCTTTGTAATAAATAACCTAAATGCTGATTCGTCTGGAACCACTGCAATGCTTCATCACTGGTGTCTGGAGCAACAAAATGTAAAGCCATTGGTAAAGTGGAAGGACCTCCTCTCCGGACAATGGAAAGCTCCTGACCCATTGTTAACTAGCTGTCGAGGATGTGCTTGTATTTTTCCACAGGACGCAGATTCATCAATATGGATCCTGGAAAGACTGATTCGCCATGTCGCAGTCCCCCAGACATCCGATTCCCCCATTGCTTCGATCACAAAAGAGGAAGGGCACTCCTCTGCCCTTGCCTCTGCCGCCGCCACCGCACGGGACAGGCGCACGCCGGGAGCCACGGGCAGGGTCAGCCTGGCTGCCAGGGCCCAGTGCACCGAGCTCGCAGCTGGTGGCCCTGCCAGCGTCTGTCTGCGCTAGCTTGGCTGCCGCTGGGCCCAAGGCTGGTTTAGCGAGGGGGCGAGGGCAGCACCCGGGCGTCTGCCGGCAGCAGAGCAAGATAAACATGGAGATCCCAGTGGGACTGATGGAGCTGCTGCAGCACAAACTCCAGCAAGTCCACACACTGGTGCCTCAGGACCTCCTCAGTTGCTCCTTCATATGGAACATTATAGATGATCATTCAGGGTAACTGATTTGGAAATCTTGTACTTAAAATTCAAGGATTGATTACAGAATAACTGGAGGAGGAAAAAATAATTCTATTTACTATATTTTAGCTTGTCTACCCTCCCCTTATGTTTTTCTCTTTGCTAACGATTCTGCAAAACTTAATATATAAATGATTTATACAGGTGGACCCAATGTGGCGTCTTGTGAACAATGTATGCTTTCATCTTGCTTAACTCCGCAATATAATGTTTGCTCTTTCGTGGTGTTAAAGCGTCCACCCTATATTATGGTGCCTGTAACTGTAACTACTCATTGGTATGATAATTATGGTCTTGCTGTGTTACAACAACTACAAGATTTAATGTGAACACGACGATTTGTGGGCCTGCTCATTTTAGGGATATCAGCTTTAATAGCCACAATCACTTCTGTTACTGTGGCAGCAATATCACTGACTCAAAAAGTGCATACTGCTCAATATGTTGATACCATGTCAAAAAATGTTTCTTTAACACTGGCAACACAAGAAGCTATAGACAGGAAGTTGGAGATAAGGGTAGACGCCTTAGAAGAGGCAATAATGCATATTGAGAATGAACTGCAAGCCCTAAAAGTAAAAATGGCTCTGTCTTGTCACGCTGACTACCAGTGGATATGTGTTACATTCTTGAAAGTAAATGAAACAGATTAAAAATGGGAAAAAATTAAAAATCATATTTCAGGTGTTTGGAACAGCTCTGACATTGGCCTGGTTTTAGGGAAACTTCCTAATCAGATACAGACCATGGAACACTCTTGATTGGATTTTACTGCCGCTGGAGCACCTAATGACTTTTTCCACTTTCTCTAACTTCATTTCTGGAAAGAACATTCTGTCTACTATTTTCAGTTATGCTGCTGTGTGTGCTCTAATCCTGCTTCTCATAATCATTCTTCCTTGCATTGTCAGGATCCTTCGGCAGAGCATTCAGAAGCTCTCGACTGAACTTCATCTGGCTGTTTTAAGAAATAAAAAATGGGGAGATGCCGGGAGCCAGCGTGGGGAATCCTGCCCGTGGCAAAAGTCATGAGGAAGGAGGCCTGACATATGCAAAGGTGGGATCAGGCCTCAGGGGTCCCTCAGGACATTCTTGAGCATCTACCCCCAAAACCAGAGTCTGCCTACTTTACTGCATTATGCTTTCACCTACACTTCTGACATTACGGAGGACTACTCCATCACCTCTCTATGAAAAGGAGCTAACTTAGAGCACCAGTTAATAAATCTCCTGGGCATAACAAGAGTGTTTCAGTCCACAAGCTCCTCTGATGGCTCTCTAGCCTGCCTGACAGGTTTGTCCAGCCACATGTGATTGTTCACAGCCTCCCAACCATGAGAGACACGAGATGCCATAAACTTTCTAAATACAGATTCTTTTGAGAAGTTAGAAAATTATTAGCATAGTATTAATGAGTTAGTTAGAAATTATACCTGTGGAGGGTTTCATTGTTGAGCCAATATTTGCTGCTAAGCCTCCATACCCCTTGCCCCTTATACACAATTTTTATATAACTAGCATATAGGAGAAATAAGTATTAACCTTGACATTATTCACATTAGACCTTAGCCTAAGTAAATTCTTCTCTTGATTATAGCCCAGTGCACCTTTGCCCTGTAGGAATTCAACTTTATCTGGTGCCTTCAGAGGGTGGTGCCTGACTGAAGAAAAATCACCTTTGGAGAAAATAAGTTTTCTAGTTGACTAATCATCATCAGAAAGGGTCATAAAATGTTAGCAGGCCTCTTGGCCAGAAGATTATGTAAATCACCTGAGAACTTTGTATATGGGAAGGAATGTAGAAAGAAAGCATGGCGGGGGGAGCGGTCCTAAGATGGCAGAGGAATAGGACGGGAAGACCACATTCTCCCTCACAAATTCCTCGAAAGAACATTTCAACGTGAAGCAAACTCCACAAAACAACTTCTGAATGCTGGCAGAGGACATCAGGCAACCAGAAAAGCAGACCATTGTCTTCAAAAACAGATAGGAAAAAATACAAAAGACGCAAAGAGAGACAAAGGAGGTGGGGAGGGAGCTCCGTCCTGGGAAGGGAAGCCTGTCCCGGGAAGGGAATTTTAAGAAGAGAGGTTTCCAAACACCAGGAAACACTCTCCCTACCGAGTCTGTGGCGAGCCTTGGAAACACAGAGGGCAGCATAACAGGAAGGAAAAATAAATAAATAATTAAAACCAACAGATTGCAGGCCCAACAGTGACTCCCCCAGCGGAAAAGCAGCACAGATGCCTGCATCCGCCACTAGCAAGTGGGGGCAGGGCAGGGAAGCGCGAGAGGCATGGGCTGCAGAGATTTGTAAGAATCGGGCAGAAACGCCCCATGCATAACCAGAACAATCTAACTTGGGCTAGCAAACCAGACTGTGGGATAGCTATCACGCGAAAAGCTCGAACATAAGACACTGCCAGGACCACGCCCAGAACAAAGGATGGAATGGAAATAGCAGGCTGCAGACCATCCCCCGCCGGGGACAGGCAGCCAGAGCCCTAAGGGCTGGAAAGGGGCAACTGCAGCCCCGGAGAGACTCTACCTACCAAACTGCAAGCAGGCTTCTTTGCTAAGTCTTCTGGGGGTGTTGGACAGTCACCATCTGCCTCACAAGGGGCGCCAGCAGTACACCCAGAAAACTGAGCAGCAGAGACAGAAAAGGCAACAAGCCGCAGCGACCGTGCTCGCCAAACTCCTGAGCTACTCGGACCTGGGAAGGGCACAAAACGCAGTCCCAACCGAATCTGAGCCTCTGAGGGGTACCTGAGCGCTGAACCTGAGCGGCTTAGACCGGGGAGGTGCACGCAGCCTAGGGCCGGCCTCAGACGGTTCCCAGCTGAGCATCGTAGAACTGGAGCAGTTTGTGTGCCGTGAGAAGGGACAGGTCCAGCGGGGATGAGACACTGTGTGCACACGACAATGCTATTTGTTTGCAGCATCCCCCCCCCTCCCCACAGTGCAACTAACAAGTGAGCCTAAAAAACCAGCAAACAGAAGAAGTTAAACAGAGGGAACTGCCTTGGAAGTGACCCCACACTGCCCACAACATCAGAGAAGGGCCAGATATATCTTTACTATTTTTACAATCATTCCTTCCCCCCCCTTTTTTTCTTTTTTTTTCCTTGCTTTTTTTCCCTAACTTTTTTTACAATTGTTAAGTCTTCTATTTCTCCTCTAATTTTTATTTCTATTACCTACTATTACTTTTCAAAAAAAAAAGACTTTATTTTTTTAAGGCAAACACCATATATAGTCTTTATGTGGTTGTGGTTGGAGTTTTTTTTAATAATTCTTGTGGCTTTTTTTTCTTTTTTCTTCTTTCCTTCTGCTTCTTTTCTTTAATAGTGTATATTTGAAAATCCAAACTCTACTCTAGATTTTTAATCTTTGCTTTTTAGTTTTTGTTGTCAATTTTGTACATTTAAAAACCCAAACTTCATTACCCAGTTTTACCTGAGAGCGAGATTACTGGCTTGACCACTCTCTCCTCCTTTGGACTCTCCTTTTTCTCCACCAGGTGGCCTCTGTCTCTTTCCTCCCGCATCTCTTCTCTATCCAACTCTGTGAATCTCTTTGTGTTCCAAATGGTGGAGAACACCTAAGGAACTGGTTACTGGCAGGATTTGTCTCTCTCCTTTTCATTCCTCTCTCTTATCCTCCTGGCCACCTCTGTCTACTTCCTCCCTCTCCTCTTCCCTGTATAACTCCGTAAATACCTCTGAGCGGTCCAGACTATGGAGTGCACATAAGGAAGTGACTACTGGCTAGCTTGCTCTCTCCTCTTTTGATCTCACCGCATCTCATTCCAGTCACCTCTAACTATCCCCTCCCTCTTCTCTTCTCCACGTAACTCAGTGAACCTCTCTGGGTGTCCCTCAATGTGGAGAAACTCTTCATCTTTAACCTAGATGTTTTATCATTGGTGCTGTATAGATGGAGAAATCTAGAGGCTACTGTAAAAATAAAACTGAAAACCAGAAGCAGGAAGCTTAAGTCCAAAGCCTGAGAACATCAGACAACTCCTGAATTCAGGAAACATTAAACAATAGGAGCTCATCAAACGCCTCCATACCTACACTGAAACCAAGCACCACCCAAGGGCCAACAAGTTCCAGAGCAAGACATACCATGCAAATTCTCCAGCAACACAGGAACACAGCCCTGAGTTTCAATATACAGGCAGCTCAAAGCTACTCCATAACCTTTGACGTCTCATAACCCATTACTGGTCACTCCACTGTACTCTAGAGAGAAGAAACCCAGCTCCACCCACCAGAACTCCAACACAAGCCTCCCTAACCAGGAAACCTTGACAAGCCACTGATAGAACCCCACCCACAGTGAGGAAGCTCCACAATAAAGAGAACTCCACAAATTACCAGAATATTAAAAGGCTACCCCAAACGCAGCAATATAACCAAGATGAAGAGACAGAGGAATACTCAGCAGGTTAAGGAACAGGAGGAATGCCCACCAAACCAAACAAAAGAAGAAGAGATAGGGAATCTACCTGATAAAAGAATTCCGAATATTGATAGTGAAAATGATCCAAAATCTTGAAATAAAAATGGAATCACAGATAAATAGCCTGGAGACAAGGATTGAGAAGATGCAAGAAAGGTTTAACAAGGACCTAGAAGAAATAAAAAAGAGTCAATATATAATGAATAACGCAATAAATGAGATCAGAAACACTCTGGAGGCAACAAATAGTAGAATAACGGAAGCAGAAGATAGGATTAGTGAAATAGAAGATAGAATGTTAGAAATAAATGAATCAGAGAGGGAAAAAGAAAAGCAAATTAAAAGAAATGAGGACAATCTCAGAGACCTCCAGGACAACATGAAACACTCCAACATTCGAATTATAGGAGTCCCAGAAGAAGAAGACAAAAAGAAAGACCATGAGAAAATCCTTGAGGAGATAATAGTTGAAAACTTCCCTAAAATGGGGAAGGAAATAATCACTCAAGTCCAAGAAACACAGAGAGTTCCAAATAGGATAAACCCAAGGCAAAACACCCCAAGACACATATTAATCAAATTAACAAAGATCAAACACAAAGAACAAATATTAAAAGCAGCAAGGGAAAAACAACAAATAACACACAAGGGGATTCCCATAAGGATAACAGCTGATCTTTCAATAGAAACTCTTCAGGCCAGGAGGGAATGGCAAGACATACTTAAAGTGATGAAAGACAATAACCTACAGCCCAGATTACTGTACCCAGCAAGGATCTCATTCAAATACGAAGGAGAAATCAAAAGCTTTACAGACAAGCAAAAGCTGAGAGAATTCAGCACCACCAAACCAGCTCTCCAACAAATTCTAAAAGATATTCTCTAGACAGGAAACACAAAAAGGGTGTATAAACCCGAACCCAAAACAATAAAGTAAATGGTAACGGGATCATACTTATCAATAATTACCTTAAACGTAAATGGGTTGAATGCCCCAACCAAAAGACAAAGACTGGCCGAATGGATACAAAAACAAGACCCCTCTATATGCTGCTTACAAGAGACCCACCTCAAAACAAGGGATGCATACAGACTGAAAGTGAAGGGCTGGAAAAAGATATTCCATGCAAATAGAGACCAAAAGAAAGCAGGAGTGGCAATACTCATATCCGATAAAATAGACTTTAAACAAAGGCTTCGAAAAGAGATAAAGAAGGCCACTACATAATGATCAAAGGATCAATCCAAGAAGAAGATATAACAATTATAAATATATATGCACCCAATATAGGAGCACCGCAATATGTAAGACAAATGCTAACAAGTATGAAAGGGGAAATTAACAATAACACAATAATAGCGGGAGACTTTAATACCCCACTCACACCTATGGACAGATCAACTAAAAAGAAAATTAACAAAGAAACGCAAACGTTAAATGATACATTAGACCAGTTAGACCTAATTGATATCTATAGGACATTTCACCCCAAAACAATGAATTTCACCTTTTTCTCAAGTGCTCATGGAACCTTCTCCAGGATAGATCACATCCTGGGCCATAAATCTAACCTTGATAAATTTAAAAAAATCGAAATCATTCCAACCATCTTTTCTGACCATAATGCATTAAGATTAGATCCCAATTACAGAAGAAAAACTATTAAAAATTCCAACATATGGAGGTTGAACAACACACTTCTGAATAACCAACAAATCACAGAAGAAATCAAAAAAGAAATCAAAATATGCATAGACACAAATGAAAATGAAAACACAACAACCCAAAACCTGTGGGACACTATAAAAGCAGTGCTAAGAGGAAAGTTCATAGCAATACAGGCATACCTCAAGAAACAAGAAAAAAGTCAACTAAATAACCTAACTCTACACCTAAAGCAACTAGAAAAGGAAGAATTGGAGAACCCCAGAGTTAGTAGAAGGAAAGAAATCTTAAAAATTAGGGCAGAAATAAATGCAAAAGAAACAAAAGAGACCATAGCAAAAATCAACAAAGCCAAAAGCTGATTCTTTGAGAGGATAAATAAAATTGACAAACCATTAGCCAGACTCATCAAGAAGCAAAGAGAGAAAAATCAAATCAATAAAATTAGAAATGAAAATGGAGAGATCACAACAGACAACACAGAAATACAAAGGGTCATAAGAGACTACTATCAGCAATTATATGCCAATAAAATGGACAACGTGGAAGAAAAGGACAAATTCTTAGAAAAGTACAATATTCCAAAACTGAACCAGGAAGAAGTAGAAAATCTTAACAAACCCATCACAAGCACGGAAATTGAAACTGTAATCAGAAATCTTCCAGCAAACAAAAGCCCAGGTCCAGGTGGCTTCACAGCTGAATTCTACCAAAAATTTCGAGAAAAGCTAACACCTATCCTACTCAAACTCTTCCAGAAAATTGCAGAGGAAGGGAAACTTCCAAACTCATTCTATGAGGCCACCATCACCCTAATACCAAAACCTGACAACGATGCCACACACAAAAAAAGAAAACTACAGGCCACTGTCTCACTCAGGAAATCTGGAGTAGCACACTCAAAGGACAGAATATCAACCACTATACTTGAAGGGCACCAAAGGATGGATGAGCTGGACCAGAACACTGACTTGGTTCTGTACATCGCTAACTTACTGGCAGGGATGTTTAATGTGTTGGCATTTTACTTAGCACAGAATAAAGTGATCTCATTGTGGAAATGTAAATTTGAGGGAGCTAGCAGGCTATCTAATCCACTCTTTGCTTCCAGCTGTTGAAAACTGCTTTCAACTGGCATGTGCTGGGGATAAACAGGAGAGCAGATCCTAGCTGAACTTCCTATTTACAGTTCTTCAGGGAACAAGACAGGAGTGTGAACAGCTAAGGATTGGTTTGTTAGAGGATACCCTCCAATCTTCACACAAAAAATTAGAAAAGAATACATGCACACGTAAATTACTGCTCGACTGGCTTAGCCTCCTAGTTTCCTAAAAATAAAATGGTAGGTTTCCTTATTTGTCTGTGTACACAAGCTTCTCATATACAAACAAGAATGGGTGATCATCCATTGCAAAATGATAAAATCATCTCATCAAATGAATATATCCACACCAATCTACATGTTATGTAATACAGAAAGCTGACTGAAAAAGGACACCTCAAATTCTGAAATACAACTGTTTATCACTCATTTCACTGTTTATTCTGATTTAACTATGCATTATTAGATCACATACTTCGTCTACCTTATATATCTATGTGCCAATTTCCTAAAACAACAGATTAAGGTTTCACTCTCCTATAGATGTTTTCCCCAATTCTCATCATCCAAAATAGTAGTAACACTTTCGGTAAAACTACATTCAATGACAACCATATTAATGTGAGTATAAAAGCCAAGAAGCTTTCTTTGATTACCTCCTTGCACAAAATTTTACATTTCCTGAATTAACAAATGCCTTGCATTTTCAGCACACGTTCTTCCGTGTACAAAGGGATAATTTTCCCCTAACAACTCTGCCGTTCTATAAGATCTTTAAAATATTAATTGTTATGTCATCAAATACCTCTAGTCATTAATCAGTTCTATTTTTCTGCTGAAGACATCACTCTCAAAGACTGAAAGAAAGATTCTTCCAACCTTGATTGATTGCTCTCTAGGTGTTCTGCAGAAAGTACGCTGGCACCTCACCATTCTCAAAGGTTCTTCAGTTTCTTGAAATATTTTCTTCCAGTTTATCCCCTCAACAGAAAGAACATTATCTCCCGGTAAATATATCTGCCTCAGGACGATCAGCCAGTGTAGCTGACTGGAATGTCACCACCCCTACAGTTTTGAAGACTTTGCTAATAGTTGTCTAGTGCTCACATTTGCTGCAAGCAAGTCAGTCCCACTTTGATTTCCCATAACTTAATCTGCCTTATTTAAAACATCAGCAACAAAAATTATATATGGAATCTTTCTCATTTTTTTTCTTTTTCTTTATTACTGTTGTTGTTCATTTGCTCAGTAGTGACCAACTCTTTGCGACCCCATCGACTGCAGCACACCAAACTTCTCTGTCCTTCACAGTCTCTTGGAGTTTGCTCAAACTCATGTCCATTGAGCCGGTGATGCCATCCAACCATCTCATCCTCTGTCACCCCTTTCACCTCCTGCCTTCAATCTTTCCCAGCACCAGGGTCTTTTCCAGTGAGTTGGCTCTTCTCATCAGGTGGCCAAAGTATTAGAGCTTCAACTTCAGTTCTTCCAATGAATATTCAGGGTTGATTTCTTTTAGGATTGACTGGTTTGATCTCCTTGCAGTCCAGGGGACTCTCAAGAGTCTTCACTAGCACCACGGCTCAAAAGCATCAATTCTCCGGTGTTCACCCTTCTTTATGGTCCAACTCTCACATTTATACATGACTACTGGAGAAAACTCTGGCTGGGATTTCTTTTTTTTCTTAGTTTAAATAACATTTTCAATCTGGTAACTTAGGTCATGATTTCTTAGAATTTTCCTGTATTATTTATTTGATAAATACTACTAAAATACTCGGCTTCCCTGGTGGCTCAGAGGTTAAAGCGTCTGCCTGCATAGCAGGAGACTTGGGTTCGATCCCTGGGTTGGGAAGATCCCCTGGAGAAGGAAATGGCAACCCACTCCAGTATTCTTGCCTGGAGAATCCCATGGATGGAGGAGCCTGGTGGGCTACAGTCCATGGGATTGCAAAGAGTTGACAGGACTGAGCGACTTCACTTCACTAAACTACTAGTTTCTTGTCATTTCCTATTGTCCATCTCTTTATTTCATTTAAAATGGTCACTACCTATTTACCATCTGGGAGATTTCTTTGATTTTTGTTTTCCAATCTATCCATTGATTCTTTGTTTAGCTACAGTATTTTAATTGCCACTAGCCATTTCTTGTCTCTGAGCATGCATTTTTATTGCATTATTCATATTTATCACTTGATGGCTATAAGAGTTTTCTTATCTCTTTATTTAATAAGAATTTTTGGAGGGCGATCTTCTGTTTACTCCATTATATTTTTTTTCTTAGTTGTGTATGTTTTAGTTTTTGTCTTTTGTGTTACAGACTTTAAAAATACCCAGTGAAACACACAACAATAAAAAATGTTAAGTTCTTTTTCAGCTTACTAACGGTTGAGTCTGATTCCAATGAGTTTAGTGCAGATCAAGAGATGGGCTTTTGACCAAGCTCCCCCCGAATGCCAGGATTTGTAAGTCGTTTTGCTGCTATCATTCCAGTTTATCCAGAGAGGAGTCCTTCAATCTCATGTCTGGGGGTAGGGGGCTGGAAGAGGGATACAGGGCCAGGAGGGAAAATGATGAGTGGTGCATAATAGTGAGAGATGTGAGTCTAGCTGCCAGTATTCTTGAGGCAGAGCAGACAAAAAGGACTGAGGATTCTCTATTCAGCATAAACAAAACTTGACTTGATCATCTCAGTTCTTAGTCATTCACGATTCTCAGTGCCCCTAAATCCAGAGACACTGCCATGTAATTCCTCTAGAAAACAAATCTTCACTTTCCAGGGAGCAGGGCAGGCTGAGGGATGCAGGGCAGGCTGAGGGAGCAGGGCAGGCTGAGGGATGCAGGGCAGGCTGAGGGAGCAGGGCAGGCTGAGGGAAGCAGGGCAGGACATTTGTCCTGAGGATCTAGCTACCCCACATACAGATGTTCAACCATACAGCATCTCCAGCCTCCTACCTCACCCCTGTGATCACCAGCACCTACCCGCGTCCCAGCTACTGAGCCTCCCCAGCCTCTGAAGGGCTCAGGCTTGTTCCCTTGCTGTCCTCTCCTGTGGGCTCCATCGCCTTGTACATGTTTTCCTAAATCAGCTGCATTCCCTTCCTTTACTTTTCATCCCCCAGAAATATGTCTACTTTCCTTACTGCCTGTTTTATCTAACCTATTCTATTTGTCCTTCTGAGTTTACACATTTATTTACTGTAATTTAAGGGAATAGGGAAGGCGTTAACAGACATACTGTGTATTTGTGTTAAAACTGCTTTTTGTGGTGGTACCTAAAACAATTATTTGACCACACAATTTTAGCCCCCATCTAAACTTCTTTGGCTAAGCAAAAAACACCGTGATTTGCAGGACAATCACCAAATGATAAGTGATCTAATGACTGAATTTGCCACTAATCACAGGAGTGGTCTCCAAGTAGACCTTCCTATCAGGAGACTACAGACGTATCTCAACATTTAAATTCTTACTAAGTGGCTTATACTCGAAACTCTAGAACAAAAGGACGAGTGAGTGCACGTTGAATGTTTTATAATTTATCAGTCGCCCAATCCCAGCATATAGGAAGAGCATGGGATTATTATGTGCACAGCGAGGTGTATCTGACAACCCATCTCTTGGTTTCTGGGTTTGTTATTTAGTTTTGTTCTTAACTTCCTCAATTAGAATAGACTTCCTCTGTCTTCTCGTTCCTTCCAAAGAGTTGATAGCCAAGGTGCAGATTAAAGAAATGGGAAAAATAAATTCAGAAGAAAATGAATCAACAGAGCAAATGGCAGAACCCAGGGGACCAGCATTCAAATACCAATTGCTCCAAAGTCTGTAGGATTTTCCAGAAAGAGGTCTTCCTGATTCTTTAAAATCTTCTAAGAGATACTTCATCCTCTGGGTTCTAGAAATTCCACTGTGGTTCCTAAGCCAAGGTTAAAACAAATGACAATGTCTCTGTCCTTTGATCAGACAAGAAAGCTTTCAGTGCATGAAATTGTTCTTTATCATGTCCTTACACCACCAACTTTAATTTAACACCAGTGTGGTCTGACTTGATAGCCCCAACCATATATTATTGTTATGGAATAGAATTTGGGAACCAAGAATTTTCAGCACATTAGTCCTTGACAAAATAATCTGCATCCTTCTCTACACTATGCCATTTATTATCTACTGAGTCACTTTGCTTTGGAATATTTGAACTCAAAAACTGTCTCCCACAATATGCATTTTTCTTCACTTTGTAGAAAGCAATCCAATTTATTTCAATGGCCTCCAAAATATAAAGTGTTTAAGCAACTAGATAATCATGTAAATATATATCCCTGCCTTGAGGTACAAGCAAATATTTTATGCAACACATAGGAAATCATGAGTTATGAAAGTGACTTAGGAAAAAAACATATAAAGGGTCTATGAATTAAGGATTTCTAAACTCCTTCAACTTAAATGATGCCACCATTGATAATAATTAGCAGACATTTACTGCACTTACATGTCAGGCAAAGCAACTAATGTTTTACACATACTACTTCCATCAAAACAAATCTCCTTGTCTAAAGACATTCAAATGTGGCCCACCTATCTCATCATTTTGGTCATTCACTCAATTATTTAATGTCTGCAATCATAGAGATGACCTGTTTGAAGGAAAAAGCAGAGCTCACATGTATGGGCTTTCCAAACCATTTAATTCCTAGAGACTGTCTTGTTTGCTTGGTTATCCTTTATAAATGAGAAAATTGGGTTTAATCCCTCCAGTTTAGTAAATTTCCAATCCTGTATCTGTACAGATGGAATGAAAACACAGACCCTAAATTCTCCCATGAGGTTGTTTGGGTGCTCAAACAATACATCCAAGAAGTGAATTCACTGTTTAATTTTAATAGTGAAATAATAATGCATTTTAGGAAAGGAAAAAAATGCATGGATTTGCATGTATGTTTTATGGGATTTCATGGACATTTAGGACAAAATGTAGGTATTATCTCATTTATAGGACAAATACATTAAAAGAGGAAATAAACATATATGCTTATGTGTGTATTTTAAGTCACTTCAATCATGTCCAACCCTGTTTGACCCTAAATACTATAGCCCAGTAGGTTCCTCAAGGGAATTTGAAGGAGATCAACATGTAATTTGACAATGATCCCTAAGCACTTGTGAATATAACTTGTCATGATCATTATATCTGGAATGCAAACAGGACTAAAGGACCTTTCGTGATAATTTAAATATTTTTTACTGGAGAATGATGATTTTTACAAAAATTAGGATTGAAGACTTCCAAACTATGTTTCTGGTATTTGGACCAATTTCAACTATTAAACTAATGACATTTATGTCTCATTTCCAGACCCCAAGGAGACCTACCCCATGGCTCCCATGGGAACTAGGGACATCTGACCCCAACTCTCATTGTCCACCCTAGGCTATGTGATATGTAGGTGCCAACTTGATGTGTTAATTACATTTGCAATTGAAAAATGTAATCTTATATTCACCTTGCAGAAACATATGAACTGTGGAAAAGCAAATATATTCTGAGCAAAAAATTTATAATTAAAATCTCACAAATTATCCTTCTAATGAGGTCTATATGGGAAAAAAACTGAAAGGAGCTATAGGATTGGATTTAACATGCGCCTTGATTATAAATAACTCAGATATACTTAAACTCCAAAAAATCCAAGGAATTTATGTTACACTGTCAACATACCCTTCAGATGACTGAAGCTGATTATATAAGAGCATCTTTCTCTTCCTTATTCACAAGCACAGTTAAAAATACCAACCCAAATGACAGCATTGGCAATCTAATGTTGCAAATTCCTTTGAGAATTGTTGCCTTCTACAAATCACTGTTTTATTTTATTCGTTTTGCACTTGTGATGTTATTACCTGGAGAGAAACTGACCAGACATCATCGTGTTCTACAGAGAGTAATTGCTAGTTCAATTAGTCATTGACTGGAAATGATTGAGCAGATAAACTTGTCTTCAAAAAAATTCCAGAAGTCAATCAAAGAAACAGACTCCTTGTATTCAGGAAATAATTTTAAAGACCAAGAGCTGTTCTTTCTCATTTGTTTGCAATAAGACTACACAGCAGTAAGGAGGAAAAAAATCAAGGCAAAAATATACTTAGATTGAGTTTATATCAATTCTGTTTCCTTTAGCTGTTTCAATTATTTTTAAATTTTCCTCCACTGAACAATTTTTCATAAGCTCATTCAGCTATTCTGAAACCAAAATAATAATCCCAATCATGATAAAGCCACTGCAGCTATAGCACATACTGACCAATAAATTCTACTAACATTTTATTATTTTATATCTAACTGTATGCCAGTATCATGCCAGGAAATACATTAGGTACTTTATATATACAGTCTCATGAAATTATGATTCCATCACAATATCTAAATCTTAAGACAATGTTTTTTCTGATAGCAATTTTGAAAATTCTATTAAATATTTCTAATTTTGACAGATCCTAATATATTATAGTATCTATACTTCAGATCCATATACAAACCTCTTATTTTACTCTCCAGTTTCATTGAGCACAAATCTTGGATGGTTTTCTTACTCAAATGTTAAAACCGTTGTCTGTATTTCATTACTCCATGAACAATGAGGCTTCTGTTATAGGATTCACTTAGCTAAAGAAGTGTCAGAATAAGTCAGAAAGTAGCCAGGCTGAAAGTATAAAAGGAAGATCTAACTACTGAAAGAACAATAGCACACCTCAGAAGACACTGTATGCCTTCAGCACTTCACTGCAGATGTGAATGTGGGACATCCTAAACTTTCCAAAATAATGGAAAATGTTGTATTTTTTTCTCACACAAAGATCATAGGGAGATAAAACATGACCAGAGCTTCAAAATAGCTTAGGTTTTCGTAATTGAATCTGACAAATAAACCAAGCCAGCCAAATTAGAGTTCCTAGCTTAGCTGAGAAATATAATTTGTTTCATGATAAATTTCTATTCACATATGAAAAAGGAAAAGTCATCCTTATAAAGCAGGAAAATACAAACGTCATACTTCTGAAATAAGATTACATAAGTGCAAATTTCTGTATTGCATAGAATGTGCCAAAAGGACTACAAAATTCAAAAATTAACTTTCACAAGAACTCCTATAAAATGATTAGTATGAATGTGGTCCAAATAGACCCAATTCTTCATAATAAGGATAAACAATTAACGTTACTGTTTATTTTCGCCAGAAGTCCGTTTTCTTTCTTGCCTCTACAAGTCTTTCCCCGGCCCATTAATCTCTGATGTGGTATCTTGTCAAAAGCTTGTGAGTAAATGCCATCACCTGAATTTCTGTTATCTATCACACCAGAAATAGTTGCAGAGATTTTCAAAGGCTAGTGAAGCATAATCTCCTCTGCCTGAACCCACGTTGCCCCCTCCTTAATCAAACTCACTTCACGCCTCTCTCCAGGTTGATTTCAAACGTTTTCTCAACAATTGGGCAGAATGCATTAGACGGCTTGGTTTGCAAACACTTACCTATGCAGATGCAGCAGGTATTTGGGGGCCTGTTTTAAAACTACCTCCTGCTCCCCTGCTCAGTCCAAGCACCTTGATGGAATCCCCATCACTCCAAGAACCTTTGTGCTTCTGGGCATTTTACAAAGTGTTTTTTTGTGTTTTTTTTTTTTTTTCCCCCTGAAACCAAGGATACCGTTTCTCCTGGAAAACCATTATTTATTCTTTAAAATTCATCCTTAATCTTACTATGTATGTAAAGTTTAGTTCAACTCAGTGACCTGCTGGCTCCTATTCAAAGGTTTCTTGCCCATCCCCTATTATATCCTTCATCACGTGATTTTGTGTTTGTGTTGGTCTTTCCAGTCATACCTATACCAGTGGCTTGTGCAAAAAACATAATGATCAAAAGTTATTGTTCTACAGAAGATACTTAGGAATTTTCAATTCACTAGTGAAACATTTTACACAAGGAATTACTAAATATCAGAATACTGTTCTTTCTTTATATAACATCTTCCTTCTCCACTGTACCCCAGACAAGATGAAACAGGGATGACCACACCTAAGATCCAATGGGAATAGTTTAGCACATGCTATATTTGGAAGCCAGTTTGACATTTTTATCCATCTATGTATCCATCTGTCTCTCTATGCTTCCAGTGAGGTAGAAGGAAAGCAAATCTTTTTTGCCAATTACCTATGTATTAATGTATCTATTTATCTATCACATTTCTCTCTATCCATCTATCTACCTCTGTACCCAGACAGAGAGAAAGCAAACCTCTGGAAAATGATGCTCTTTTTATCTCAAAACAGCCCAGTTCAACTATCATCTCAAAAAGCTAGCCTTTATTAAACTACAGGATTATTAAACTATAGTAGAGGATTATAGTATTGGTCATGCTTTTCAACCTGACCCTATAGGAGTGCCTCTAACACTGTGACCCGTGGGGGAGATTACAGTCTAGAGTGGGCCATTCTCTTACATGATGTACATGTATAATGCACTACCTTAATTTCTGAGTAGAGCAGAAGAAAGTGAGGCTTCTGTCTAAAGTTTTAATGTACTCTAATTAAAAAATAGCTTTCAGATAGTAGTCAATTTTTCTCTCTCTTAAATAAGTAGGACATTGTGTTACTCCATATGAGACAAAAGAGAGATGGCTGAAATGGCCATTCAACTGAGGGTTAATTTTAACTATATTATGGTCAAAACTGGATTGACATACACATTTGCATGTTTTAAATATTTATTATGTTTCACATGGTGTGTGCATTAATTACTCCTTCAAGACCTAAAAATCTAAAATCAATTTAATTTTCAATAATAAGATATAAGTATTGTTCAGTTTCACATAAAGCTAATATA
The DNA here is from genome assembly GCA_963981305.1 of Rupicapra rupicapra. Taxonomy (NCBI): domain Eukaryota; kingdom Metazoa; phylum Chordata; class Mammalia; order Artiodactyla; family Bovidae; genus Rupicapra; species Rupicapra rupicapra. The sequence continues at coordinate 57,690 of CAXCFB010000008.1, read as the reverse complement.
GAAAGCAATTCCTTGTAAAGATGCTGTCAAAGTTGAAAAGGACGTTCCTGATATATTATTTGAAGCAGGATGGACTTCAGATATGAAACTTATTCCTGATTCTGCCACTGGGCCACTTTGGGAACAGAATAACTTGTGACTCTTCTCTTTCTGACCCTCAGTGCCCTGGTCTGTAAGATGAGGAAAACCAAACTACGCAAAGAACTAAGTATTCAAGAATCCAGAACAAAAGATCCAAAAAAAAGTGATATCGGTTCTTATTGCTAGTGTTATCATGGCTTTTATCTTCACCAACTTTACAAAATTCTTGAAAGATACTTTATTTGGATAAAATCTAGCAAGTCATTTATGACCTCCACTATAATTCTCTTCTCGTAATAAAAAAGGTATTTTTAAAATGTTACAATTCATCTTGATAACTTCAGGCAGCATAAGACACAAACAACTAAATGCTAACCATTTTGATTTTGTTACTGGAAATATATCTACTCTTTGAAATAACAGAAAGTGTTTGTGACTGTGTCATTTAAATATATCATAAAAAGATTTAAATAAAACCTTATGAATAAATAGCCTGGCAAATGCCATTTTAATTTACAACTTGGACTCTGTAATAAAGCAAATGTCACTCTTTGTTTTTTTTTTATAAAACCAAAGAAAAGAATTTACCATCTATGGAAGCTCAAAAACCAAGATAACTTCCCAGTTTAAATCACCAAAAAAAAAAGTATGATACATTTCAGAAAGTTACTTCAATATTTCACTGAAAAGGAAAGTGACAAAATGCATGATTATGCAACAAAGATTAGACTGACTTTAAACCCTGTGTTCGCCTGTGGCATCTGCATGTTCAGAAGAGACTTTATGAACTTTGTGGTTTCAAGGAAGGGAGCATCACGTTGCACTCAGTAAGAAGTGACAGGTTTGGGCTTCAGTCTTCACTTGCTCTTCACTTCCTATATTTTCCCACCTCAATAGTATTTCTTTCACACACCAAATTAAAACTGAAAAAAAAAGAAATCTAAGGTCTCTTCCAATTCTTATAATCTGTAGCTTTTGAGCACAAAAACCAAGTGACATAAAGATGGCATCTTTGAAACATGAGATTTAATGTTATCTAATATCTATATTAAAAGTTGATAATGTGCTTAAAACCAATTTTTATGTAAAAACTCTTAAAGTGATTTCAGTATGAATTTCCTCCACATCTATTCCTAAAATATAAATTAACTCTGATACTACATAACAGTCACTATGGTAAAATAGATACCATTTTGTAAAGGGATATTTAGAAGACATTCTTCTAACATATAATAATTCAAATTTCTTTAATTCTAGTCTTTTTTTTTTTTTGGAGGGGGGCTGAAAGCTGGAACACAGGTGCTATTTGTTATAATTACTATGAAACTAAATAAGGAAAATGAGGAAGCGTTATTTTTATCTGACCTAATTTCTAGAGTTTTAAGTCAGAAATGTGTTTAACAGTAAGCTATGTTTATTGCACATTCAAACTATAATTTCTAATTGCAAAGGCATGCACAAATATGTATAGTTTTTTTTTTATTTCTTTGCACATAAACAGCAGAAAGGCATTTTTGAAATAAATTATTTTCCATTCTCACCTTCCTTGTACAAATGTTATCAACTTTTGCAAGTTACATGTCTTTGAAAACGAATAAAATGCCCATTATTATATCTGAAAAACACAGAATTCAAAGATAAATTGATTTGACCAAATAATTTCTAAGAGGGGAAAAAGCCTTTCAATCTCTGTTATCTCAGGCCCACTATTTAATAGTACTTGATTATTTATAAGATATTTTCCATAAAAGCTATTCACTGGGAACAGACATCATACATTTTAGGTGTAATAAATAGTTATTATGGATTGGTATTTATCTCAAAAGCAACAGCCAAAAACAGAAATCTCAAGGGACTTAAAGGGGGTGGGGGGAATGTAAGGGAGAAAAAAACAAAACTGAGGAGAGGAAGGCAAGAACTATAAAAATCGGTTTCCCTATATTTTCGGATCTGTCTGGTGAAAAAAGGAGTGATATTATTACACGCTGCTCCAGTAGGCAAAAATAAGACCACACATGGAGAAGTTATAGGAATGGAGACTTGGGTTCAGTATATAGAGAAACAAATTTTTCCGACTATGGGAGTCATACAGCTCTGGAATAGGATGTTAAATGATATTCAAAGAGAAATCGTTGTCTTTTTTCCAAGGATCTCAAAGAAAGACATTCTGTGTTAGGTAAGGAGTTCATCCTTGAGACTGCATGAGTACAACCACATTTTCTGGTGATGATAAATAAGTTGAAAGTTACAAGGATAGACTGCCCAGGGAAAGGAATATAGTCAATATTTATAAGAACTTTAAATGGGCTATAAAGTATCATTATGCTGTACACCTGAAACTAATATAATATTTAAACCAACTATACCTCAATAAAAAAAATAAGATTTACAAAGTCTAAATTATAGGCACCAGGAATTCAGGAGTTTTATGTTGTCTTCTTAATCACTTTCCCTCCTGAATTTTTCTTCCTAATGTCTGAAACAAAGTGAACTCACATGAGTGTCTGCATTGGATGAGTGAAAGTACTGACACCTATTTTGGGAGAATAGTTTTATAAATATTGTGTGTTTCAGCTGTCATTTTCTACAAATTGAAAATAATTTGCTATGTTAATTTGGTATTAACATATACACAGTAGTATATATAAAACAGGCAATAAGGACCTTTTGTGTAGCATTTTCTAATAACTTTTAAGGAAAAAGAATCTGCTAAAGAATAGATATATGTGTATAACGGAATCACACTGCTACATACATGAAACTAACACAATATCGTAAACTAATACTATATCAATTTTTTAATATAAATTTGTTTATTTTAATTGGAGGTTAATTACTTTACAATATTGTATTGGTTTTGCCATACATCAACATGAATCCGCCACAGGTATACACGTGTTCCCCATTCTGAATGCCCCTCCCTCCAAAAGCATTAGACTTTCTGTGGAATTTGATTGTATTATTTCATAAGTTTCATCCTTTTAAGGATATCACAGAGTAGGAAAAACAGCACATAAAATCTAAATGATTCAGAATTCTTGGGCAATCAATAGGAACTCAGACCGTATTATGCTCATTAAATGTAATAGTATATTGAGAGGCATGGATCCTTTTTTGAAGATCCAATATGTTGTGGCATAATTTTGTAGTGAGCCTGGTGGGCTACAGTCCATGGGGTCGCTAAGAGTCGGACACAACTGAGCGACTTCACTTTCACTTTTCACTTTCATGCATTGGAGAAGGAAATTGCAACCCACTCCAGTGTTCTTGCCTGGAGAATCCCAGGGAAGGGGGAGCCTGGTGGGCTGCCGTCGGAGTCGGACACAACTGAAGCAACTTAGCAGCATAAATCATACCTGCCAGTTTGGCGTGGCTACAGTTTTGGTGCTTTTGGGTCAGAAGACCTCTTTTCTAAACACCTGGATGCCTTATCGCATCTACATGCTTTGTTGCCGCTAGAGAACAATGGGAAGGTAATTGTGTAATTGCAGTGGTTAAAGAAAGAGACTGATTACTTCCTTTTTGTTCTGTAATCCTCTTATAAAATTCTTTCAAATTAAAAAGCACAGAGAAAATAGCCACGAAGATAAAAATGACAATTGTAGGTTGACATATCTAAACACGCTCTTATATCATTAAATTATTATCACTGAAAGAGGAAAAAATTACAAACACCCCAGATACCTTACTTTGTATACAAAGAGAAACAATTATGAGGAAGAAACATGGATGAATTGAATAAGCTTGGCAAAGTAATAACCTGAGTATAGGATTTCAAAGCTAATTATTCTGACATGTTCTAACTTAGATATGTGAATAAATAAATCATGCATCAGTTCATTTCAGTTGCTCAGTCATGTCGTACTCTTTGCGACCTCATGGACTGCAGCATGCCAGGCCTCCCTGTCCATCACCTACTCCTGGAGTTTACTCAAACTCACCTGAAAAAAATTGTGACTGATACCTTGCACAGGTCATCTCTCTCCTACAAGTGTTTTCACAGAACAGTTTTGATACATTAGTTTGACTCACACACACGCAAAAAACAGAATCAGGTACGGGAGAACAGTGGTTATCCACGGATGAAACTGTGAATGTTTCACGGGAGCAGGAGGGTAGTTTGATGGCTGTAAGATTCCCAGCCCAAGTCGGGTAAGGTCTGACCCACTGGGCATGTGAGGAAAAGAAGAGCAAGGCCTGAAAAAGACACGCATCTTCGTATTTCAGGAAACAGTCCCAGAGCAGCAGTGTACATGCCTCGTTTGGCTCTCAGGACCCACGGAAGAATTTCGGAGAAAGAGTCCAGGAAGCCTTGGGACGTGTGGGTTTATCTTCACCCTGTCCTCGGCACCCTGCTGCCTGTCCTCAGGCCAGTCCTCAGGCACCTTTCTCACTCGTTCTGTCCCTGTTCCCTCTCCTCCATTCCTTGCAAGGCAGTATCAAGAGCCCAGCTCTCACAGGAATGCCCCTCCCACATCTGCATGACCCTCAATATCTCTGACACAGTTTGTGTAATCACTCATCAAAGTCAAGTCGCTTCAGTTTTCATTTTGTTTTGAAGAGCGTAAGCTTCATGAGGGACATCACTCATTGAAAGTCTTTTTTTGTTCAAGAGTGTAGGTAAACGCCAGGTGCTTGTCAACTCCAGTGATACTGAACAGACTGATTCGAGTGGGCGCCTGCCCTAACTCTTCAAGTGAGCAGAAGGATGACCATAGTCCTACTGACAGTCTAGACATCCCAAGTCTCTCCTCTGGCCCCAGGACTTCATTGCTAAGTATGGTAACTGACCAGAAACATACATCCACCTGGGCTTCCCAGGGCTGCTAACAGTAAAGAACCCACCTGCCAATGCAGGAGATGTAAGAGCTGTGGGTTCAATCCCTGGGTCGGGAAGATCCCCTGAAGGAGGACATAGAAACCCACTCCAACATTCTTGCCTGGAGCATCCCAAGGACAGAGGAGTCTGGTGGGCTCCTGGGAAGGAGTTCATGGGGTTGCAGAGTTAGACATGACTGAAGTGACTGACAGCACACGCATACGTTTCCCTCCAATGATAGCAGCTCCTCCCTGATGCTTAAATATATAAATAGACATAGTTATAATAAACATAATAAATAAACATAATTCTACCTAATACTGAGATGATTTTTCTCAGTTGACTTTCCCTTGATACGATCTACACATTTTTTTAAAGTATAAGGATTTACATTTTGAAACTGTCATATTGTTTCCATATAAAACAATGCCTGTATATTGGGCAGGCAGTCTGCAGATGCCCTGCAACCTTATTTCCAGAGCCATAAACAAAGGAAGACTCTAATGGCTGGATTTAAGTTGTTCGCAATAATCATATTTTGTAAAGAAAGAACAAGAATGAGACAGAACAAGAAAGGCAAGATTGATGCTGGGAAAATTCACATTTCCAGTGCAGGAAGGGAAGTATCTGCTCCATTTTGTTAATTTCTTGTAAAAATGTGACCCTTCTTATGTTGTCAGGGTCCCTCCTCTATTATGTATGAAGTGTCAATCACACCCTGCAAGTCTTAACTATCCACAGCTGTATTACACATCAAAGTACATCACTTTCCTAACCACACACAAAAAGTCTGAAACGGGAGACAGGAGCTATTGACAGCCTTTGAACACAGTCTGTGGTTCATTCTTTGAAAGAAAAGTGAATATTCTTAAGCCCAGGAGAACCCATATTCCTCAGAAGGAGCTGTGTTTAACTTTCTGTATCTCTGAAGATTATCCATCTGCATAAAAGTCAAAGGTCTCTAATGTTGATTTTCTATTTACTGATGGCAAATCCAAGCCAAATTTCTTGTTTCAAACATTGGCTTTTTCTGGTTTCCAGAGTTGCCTGACCACACAATGGGACTGGTTTGATTCTATCAGTTACCACCACTGGTCCAGAAACCCAGCTTCCTAGTCCAGTGGCACAGGGGCCCAGGCACCGCATGGATGTAAATGCTATAGGCTGCCGAGTACCTATCCTTTTAACTCAGATGTCTTCTTCTGATGTGTTAGCTAAACAAATAAAACTAAAAGACAATATAGCTTTGTCATCTACTCTGCAAGAAGCACTGAAGCAACTTCTTAATTCTGGAGAGAGATGAACCTCACCAGAGACATAAAAGGCCAAAGGGAATGTGCAGTGTAAGTTACATAGATGCAAGTTCTGGAGGCTTATGTTCACTATGAGCTCAGCAGAAAACTTGCCAGGGGCCCATTCAGAATTCAGTACAGCACAAAGTATTTAATATGCTATTTGCATTTTGACAGCTTAGAAATGTCTACACCGGATTTGCTGTTTCGTCTGCAATGAGTGCTAACTGGACACCCGAGCCTTTGTTTATCTATTTCTTAAAGGAAGCAGAACCATTTCCTTGACATTTTCAAAGCCCTATTGGTACTTGCTTCAGACAGTCAACTGGAGACTGAGGAAGCATTGCCCCCAGGAGGAACTGTTTGTGCCTGTAGGAACTTCCACTGCATTCCTGGCACTCTGCCGGTCAAGCAGGACTGGCCAGCTGAAAGCCAGAATCAAAACAATGACCCCTGGCCTCTGTGTTAGTGCAGATTCTGACACCTGAGGGAATTCCACCATCGGTTACTACCTGCTACTGCTCTTTGGAACTTGTTTAATGAGACCTCACTGTCCTACCAATTCAAGTTTATAAAATGTGTCATTTAGGAAGAATGCTTCCCTTTTGCTAACCTTTTTAAGGACTTAAAATCCCCAGAGAAGAATTATATAGGTTCTCCAGAAGCACTAGAGCTAGGGGCTGAAGAGTTATAAATTGGAAAAGGAAAAAAAAAATCCCCTTGACAACTCAATAAAAAATAAATGTGATTTGCTAAGCAAATCATGGATGTAGAAATACTAACTTCCCCTTAGATGGCCTGCCTTTTTAGAGTGTGATGGATCAGGGTTTGTCCCTGGAAGTCTCTTCACAGGATTTCCTGTATTCCCCAGGAGACAGTGCATAGAAACACATCGCTGCAGTTGCCTAGCCATGAGGCTCTCAGCCGGCAAATGAAAGGTCTTAGCATCTATCCTGGTGATGATAGAGGCAACTCATAGAAGTATGGAGGTCTGGGAAACCTTGTCTGTCTGTCTGTCTGTCTCTCTCTCTCTCTCTCTCTCTTTCCCTCCCTCTCTCCCTTCCTCTTCTTGTAGAGGTTTTTGTGGAAATTTGGCAAGGATCGATTAAATCTTTGCAGGGAGTGTCCGTGAATTTCAGAATCACAGATTGTGAGAAACATCACCTTTCTCTCCCAGGCTTCCTATGGTGAGACCCATAGAGCTACTACTACATGTACCTCTTTTTAGGACCTTTCTGAATAATGTCTGCAAATAGCTGCATTCTCCTTGCTGCACAAACTGGCACGACACAACTGAGAAGCAAACTTTCTCCAAACAGCCCGGAGATCAGCCCCGATGGAGAGCGCAATCTGTGTTCACGGGATGAATTCTTCCACCTACTTACTAGATGAAAATGGGAGAGGTTTTCAAGCTTTCTTCCTTTTCCTGGGGTCCCTGCAATTGCGGGGCTATTAAGGAGGTATGCACACATGAGACCCAACCCTCACAATCGCGTTAATAATCCAAAGGAAAAAGAGTATCACAGGGGATTCCCGGTCCCTTCAGCCTCCACAATCAACTACAGCCGTTGACCGCGGTAAAGAAAGTACAGCGTTCTAAAGAGGCCGCCTCCAGCCTCTCACGACTCGCAAACAGGTCACGAATCCCGCCCCACACATCAGAACTGCCTGCCCGCCTTCGCCGCCGCGGGAGCAGCCCCCTGGGCGCGCGCGGCGCGGCCCCCGCATCCCTGGCGACTCCTCCGGGGAAGCCCTCCTGCGCTCGGGGGCCCGGGCGCCCCCGGCAGAGGTCCGACCAGGGCCCCCCGGGCGCCCTCTCCGAGGGGACTGCGCCCCAGCCCCAGCCACCCGGGCACACAGGGCCGCGCCCCCGCTGGCGTCACAGCCTCCCGCCCGCATCGCGCTCCCACGCGACCGCTGGCGCTTCCACTCGACCCGGCGGCGCAGAGGGGTCGCGGCCCCGGTCCCCGCGGGGGCGACGGGGAGCCGCGCGCACCCACTGCTGCCTCCATCAGGCAGTAGCGCAGTGAGAGCGGCCGCCAGGCCCCTCCACGCGCAATCACACTCGCACCGCGCAGGCCAGGGGCCTGGGACCCTGTATTCCACTTCTTGGCTTCTACGGGCGGGACTTGGGACCCCCAGGACACAAGAGGCGCTGTGCTCCCTGCGGCGGCCCCTCCAGGGCGCCCAGGACTTGGCGCCCCGAGCCGGCTGGACCGGGATCCGCCAGAGCAGCCCGGCCCGCGCCCGCGCCCGAGCCCAGCAGCTCGGCCCACCCGCGCGGGGGCGGCATCCGCCCGGCGCACACGTGTGCGGATTATTAAGCAGCCGGGGCAGGGCGGCCGGCGTCTCGGCGCACCAACCCCTGCTAATTGCGGGGGAAGGGCGCATGGAGCGCGCGGAACTGCGGGGAAGCGAGAGTGCGCTAGGAGGCTGAGCTGCCTGGCGATGCCCCGCTGCGCTCGGACCGCGGGGGTGAGGGGCGGGAAGTTGTGCAGAGTTGCGTAGCAGGTGTCTCCACTTCGCGCAGGGGCTTAGTGGGCAAAGCCGGGTCCTGCCCCGACCCTGGACCCATGGAAGGTGCACACCTTCCAGGGACAGCCCTGTGTGCCCTCGACTCTTCTTGCTTCGCGCTCATCCCCAGCCAGCCCAGCGCGCCCGGAGGCCGCAGCTCGCCCGGCTCGGCCCGCCGTCCTCCCTGGAGGCTCCACCTGCCGCTCCCTAGGTGGGTCGGCTGGACGCAGCCGGGCAAGGGGGCAGGTCGGTGTCTTGGGGAAGCTCCCCAATCCCCACCAAGCCTGACTCCAGCAACTAACCGAGCGTTTGCGCTCCCTGGGACCCTGGGGCGCATTCCACGGACACCCTTCTGAAACACCCCGGTGCTTGCGCGGAGGAGCTGGTGCCAGCGGTGGGCTCTCAAGCAGCCCCGGACGCGGGCGGAGGGGAGGCACGGCGCGGGGACGCTAATCTGCCGTCTCTCCCCAGGCCGGGCCCATCTGGAGTTCCCTGCGGAACCAGAGACGGTCCTCCTTCGCCTTGCCAATCACCCCTGAATCTGGAACGCTGAAGGAATAGAAAATGGGCGGAAAAGAAGATGGAAGAATCTAGAGGAAAGGGGACTTTTATATGGGGAAAGAGCAAACAGCCGACAAAAAAAAAAAAAAAAAAAAACACATGATTTGACTTCATCCTTTTCAAAGGAAAAGAAAGAAAAATAGAGACGTTTCCGGGAGTGGGACGATACATGTTGATTGATGTGGGGGTTATACAAGGAGGCTAAAATGAGGAAATGGGGGCAGATAGTTTGCAATGTGACAATCAACACCGCCCCACCACCACCACCTCTGAATCAAGAGGGACCTTGTTTTCTTTCCCAGAGAATAGACAAGTGCAGGAGCTGGTGCCAGCCACGGGGTTTCAGCCTGTAGGCTAGTTCGGGGAAAACATCCCCTAACTCGCTTCAAGGAGAACACCAAGTTCACAAGCTTCAAGCCAAGGAGCGACCCGGGGACACTCCTTCCCCTGACCAGGGGGTGGCAGGGCGGGAGAGCCCTGTGACCTGGCGACCATCTCTGAGGCTGAACCCTGTCCCGGGCTCCCTGCTCTCTCCACGCACCTCGCCAGCTCCTTCCAACTTGCAGGGAACAAAGTCTGGGGAGAGGCAGGTGGGGGCGGCCTGGCCAAGGAGCTCCCCATCACTCCCCGAGGTCGTGGGTGGGGGGCTGCGCGGCCCAGCGGCAGGCAGGTCCGCCCGTGGCACCCAAACCCCGAGAGAGCCAGAACTTGCCGGGCCGCCTTGGCCCGGCCCACTTTCCCAGGCGCTCCGGGTCCGGGGAGAAAGTCCCGGAACCACCCGGGCCACCAGTACCCGCTGCTCCGGCATCTCGGAGGAGGCATCGCCGCCAGGCACCACGCAGCTTCACCAACTCGGGGTCGCTGCTTTCTCCCCCACAGCCCCCGGCGGGTGCCGAGAAAAAGAGGCATTTCGTTTCAGCCCGAGCGAGGGGGAAGGAGGGCGGGGGTGGGGCGCGGGAGATGAGGGTGGGCAGAGGGCGATGCAAGCTGCCTGCCCGCATCGCGATCGCGGGGCGTCCGCGGTGGAGAGCCAGCGGCGGAGGCCCCTCGGCACGCTACCCGCCTCCGAACCGACCCCGGGCTCGCAAGCCGGGCCTCGGAGGGTTCGCACATCGCCCGGGCAGCCGGCGAGCCCGCCTTACCTTGGGCTGCAGTGAGGAACCCCGCGCACAGCGCCAGCAGCGCCAGAAGCAGCGACTCGAATTTCCCCCACGCAGTCATGTCTGCAGATATTCCACACGCGCACGACAGCGATGGCCCTTCTCGGACGCGCCCGGCTCCTCCGAGGCACAGCAGGGCTACGGACGGAGCCAGAGGACCACCCGAGGGCGAGGCGAGCTGGGGCGAGATCCCGGTCTCCGGACCGGCCGCGCATCCGACGCCTCCCGCAGGTCTGGGCGCCCGGCTCGCTTCGCTCTCATAGCATCGGGTCCCGAACCCACTGCAGGCAGAGCTGAGCTGCTCCGAGCGCCGACACCGGGCTGCCGGGCCGTGGCCGGGGACGAGCGCCCGCCCAGCCGGGCAGGAAGGCACCGAGGCTGCGAGGCTGCGGGAGGGGGCGAGGCGGAGAGAGGAGCGCGCGCCGCCGGAGAGACCCGGAGCGGAGGCAGCTGGAAAGGCAGCCAGCGAGTGGGAGCCGCGGGAGGGGGGGCAGGAGGTAGGGAGGGGGCGCGGGGGGAGGGAGGAGAGGCAGGCTCGGGAGGGAAGGCGGGGAGCGCGGAAGACAGGCTGCTCGCGGCACAAGGAGCCGCTGCCGCGGCGGCTGGACTCAACCATCCCTTCCCACCGAGAGGGGATGGAGCTGGGACGGCGCCATCCCGGACCCGGCCCGGCCTCGGGCGCCCGGCTCCCCTCGCCGCCCCGCGCCGCGCTCTCCCGAGCTGTCCCCGCGCGCCGCCGCGCACAGGCTGGGGAAGGAGACTTGTTGGGCGTCGGGCGGGGGACGCCCGCGCCCCCCACCCGGGCGAGGCCAAGCCAGCGGGCAGCTCGGCGACCTGGAGGGGTCCTGCGAAGGCAGAGGCTGGCCGCCATCCGCCGGTCTCTCTTCGTGCCTGGCCGGGGAGAAGCCCCCCGGCGTAACTTGCGAAAGAAACGCAGTGGCAAAGAGAACCGCCGAGGCTCTAGCTCCAAGGGCGGAGATCAGCCTCGGTTTATTTGATTTCGAGATCGTGTTTGGCAAGATGACGAAATGGCAAGGAGCTATTCTGATGTCCTGACTTAGGTCAACCACGCACAAACCGAGGTTGGGCGTAAAGTCAAAATGAGGAAGGGTGTTTGTCGAGGTCTGATGATGAGAGGTAGCGCTGTGGGCACACCTACAGGTGAAACCCTATATGAAATGGAATGGGTTGGGTAAGGACTTGCGGAGAAAGGAGAGCTTCTTTTCTGAATCTGCAAAAGGATGAACCGAGCGGACAGAGAGCAGAGCTCTGGAACCAGGTGGTTGACAGAATGAACCCGTTTTCACCCAACTCCCCAGAGAGGAGGTGTGTCCATGCAATCTGGAGGGACAAGACAAGGCATTTTAGGGGAAGGTTCATAGAAAATAGAAGCCATCAGTGAATGCTAGTCCTTCTGCAAAGGGGCATTTCAAGGATTCCCCATTCGCCACCAAAATGGGTTAAATAATTCCTTTAAGGAATTGGAGGAACCAGAACATGGAAACCCCACACCTGTGCCCAGAAGGGTCTGCACACCAGCGGTGCTAAATGCTGCATAGCCCACATTGCGGGGTGATTTGGTGAAGAGCGCACTGTTGGCAATGGGTCATGAGCCTCAGTCCACCTGCATTTTATCAGTTCGTCAAGATTAAATAGGTTGACAATTTCTTAATGCTTTAGACCCCTGTCTGCTTTTCTTAGTGGTCCCTTGTCCTGCTCCATAAGAACACCATGGTGATCCAGGAAACGAAGGGAAGGGCTAAATCAAAGCGTGGTTGGCTGGGTCTACCCACAGCACCAGGAACACCTGGACCTGCATCAGAGCTCCCCTCTCATACAGAGAGGAGCATCTCAAGAGGACCAGCACGTCTGCTTCTCTGAAAGCTGCAGTCCCAGATATAACTTGGGTTTGCTCCTTCCTGAGTCCTATTCTGCCCATCACCCCTAGGTGGGGGTGGGGGGAACAGAAGACTGAATGGCTCAGTTTTGGGGGAATTCAGTGGAATTCAAATTCTTCAGGCTGAAACAGGCATGTCACCCCTTCTGAGATCTTAAATCAGACCGCAGATGGTACCTATAACTCAGCAAGTGAACAAAAACACTTTTTTAAGACCCATTAGGTGCTCCAAATAGTTCGTTTCAAGCTCATCAGGAAAAAAAAAAAAAAAAGATCTCTTTGGGGAGCTAAAGAGCTGACTTCTTGAGAAACGGTGTCTTGTCTTTGTACTGCTCTTCCTAATGACTTGTGTCACCAAGAAGGATTTCTGCCATTAAAAACCGTTTCCAAATTCTAACCATCCTGGTCTAGGACTCAGGATGATTCTGACTTTATTAGGAACGTTCAGCATCACCTGTGTAACTGAACACTCTCACACTTATTGTGACTGGCCTCAGGCTGAGCACCACCTCCCCTGGGTTCTGCTTTAAGTCTGAAATGCCATCTTTTTTCTCTGGAGTGGGAAACATCTATCCAATTCCCATTTTTTGAGAAACAGTGATCCCCATAACCAGTAACTTTACCCACTTCTGCTATAATTTACCCACGGTATTTGGCCAGATCACATATCAGAGAGCTGCAGTGATCCATGCTGAATTTCTGGTCCTAAGTATGAAGAGGGTATGGGGTGGCTGTCAAATAAGATAGGCTGATTTTGCAATATGGTTGTCTCTGTGTTAATGTTGTGATATTTTCCCCCCAAGATCTCCGGGCTGGGCTCGTCTGGAATGCAATCGTGGGGCGCTGCTGCCACCTAGTGTTGAGCTTTTCTTGTTGGGTTTTTGCAGAGAAAGCCACAGTCCCTTGGTCTCTTATCTCATCTGAGGTTCCCTGCCTGGGTTCTGAAAGCCCCTCCAGAACACTCTTGCATCCATCAGGTAATCAGGCTATAGATGAAGCCTATTCTTAGGTTCCTAGAGGCTTTTTCCCCTTGTGATTTTTAAATGACTGTGAAAGCCTTGATTTATATCTAACTCAGATGCCAGATATTTAGAGCCGTATTAACCAAATGGGATTAAAGGGAGTGAGTTACCCTAGGGAATTCACACCAGGCAGCTTTGTGACCACATGTCTGTGTTGGCCTGCGGGGCCAGGAGCACTTGGGCACTGAGTTTTTACAATTTGCTTATCTTTTCCCTCCATTTTCCATCTAGGCATACTGCTCTCCATGGCCTCGGGACTCAGGCTGAGCAGCATGAGAAACATCAGTGGCACCAGGGATGAGAGCTGAGTAGAGGAATCAATAAAGGCAAAGAGGGTCTGACATACTGGGATCGATAAAGACACCCCTAACCTCGTGTAATGACTCAGGTGAAGAGTGGACAACACAGACATCTGGAAAGTGCTGTAACTGAAGAGGGAGAGTGTTTTTCTTTTGTTTTTTCTTCAAGTGAACCATGCCTGAGAAGGGGACAGAATATATGAATAGGGTACTTGAGACAAAATTATAAATGAAAAGCTTTGCTCACATGAGAATGCTAATTAGCCAGAAATACATGTGTTGCGTGGATGGATGTCTCTGAGAGTGCGGTGCGTTGCTGTGATCGCTAAATGGGGCATCTTTTGACTCTGTTAATGGCATGTACCAAAACCTGACAATGACCAGGGTACTGGGGAAACCTCTCTCCTTCACAGAGGGGTGGGGATGGCATCACATGATTCGGGTTTCCCTAAAGGCAATGCTCATCTTAGGAGAGCAAGAAGGATGGGAGGGAGACGGGCGAAGGGAAAGAATGGAGTAAAATGATCACTTACTGTTTGCACAACTCTTTACGCTGAATCTCGTTTCTGTCTTAAGATTATCACTGCCCGCCTCCCCACACAATGATGAGGAAACAAAGCTTTAAGAAATGAAGTCATTTGTAGGAGGTCATATCTCACTAAGGACCGGATGGTACTATCAAGGCTGTTGCTGTTTTGCTTTGCCATATCACCATTTAAAACCCTCCTCGCTGCCCCTCCCTCACGAAGGCACTTACATTTCCCTACGCTGGTCTCCACGCTCCCGGTACCTCTGTGCTGGTTTATGAAGAAACTGAGCCAGGCATGTAGAAAGCACTCCTCCCAGAAACACCAGAACACAGTCTTGCTGGGAGCCTCCTCCAGGACAGACCATTTGCACTGAAAGAAGATTCTGTGACCCTGTGTGACTATTTATTCGTGTAAGTTTTAATTTTTTAAACTATTCTCATTGGCTGGCTTAAAATAAATAAGCTGAGCACGTTCCCCTGTTTTTCTAATAAAATAATACCTTTAACTATGTGTATATGTGTGTGTGTGTGTGTGTGTGTACACCAATAAACATATACACACATATACATACACACATGGGGAGTACTTCCCCTTTTGTTAATGACTTAGAAGAGTGGCATTAGGATGTAGGAAATTAAGAAGTGTCAAGTAAGTCTAAGTCTAGAGATGAACCATGCTGTAAATGATCCATTGGGAAAGGAGAGAATTAGACCCTGTCTCCTTTCACTAGCGGGAAGCTGAATAAAAGGATGCAGACTGCGGGGTTCGTCGTGCATGGGAATGAAGTGGAAGACCTGTTGGGGTGAAGACCCCCAGCCCCAGAGTTTCTGATTCAGCCTATCCAGGATGGGGCCCAAGAATTACCTTTCCACCAGGTCTCCAGATGATGCATGCATGTCAGGACTGTTCTCTGAGAACAGTACAGCAAACAGGGTGGACTTTGAGTTAAAATACTGGCTTTGTATCCTGTATCTGACTTTCTGAGCAACGGATCTCTTTTTAAAAAAAAAAGAAAGAAAAAAACCACTTAATTTGCATATGTTTGCTTCTCAGAAAATATGTAAAGTGCTATTTACCCAATAGACTTGGAGAAAGCAACAATATAAGCACAGTGGCTGATGTATACAAAATTCTTAAAAATATCATTTCCTCTTCTCTCCCTTCAGTCCCTGAAGGAGGCGAGAAGGCACCCAGATGGAGAAAGGCTCTCCATCTGTTCGGATCCGTATTTTAGGAGTGGCAAGCTGGATTTGGGTGGGAGAAAAGAAATATATTCGTCAAACTCCCCCAGGTTGTCACAAGGTGAATCCAGGAGGAATCCACGTGGGGGAGACCGCAGGTTGTATTAACTCTGATGTTTAAGATCCCCTTCTCACTTAGGGGAAAGGCTGCCTCACTCCTGGCTTATACAACACCAGCGAGCTGGAGATGCTCGGTCCAGCGGTGGGAGAAGGGACATTCTTAAAGGTCATTAGCAATGCTTCCCTCCTGCACTGAGGCAGACTTGGGGTAGAGGAACTTTCAATCACCATCAGCTCCGTCTGATACTGAAGCCACTAAATCCTTGAGGACAGACTCAAAGTTGCCTCCGAGGCTAAATAATTCTCATGAAAAGACAAATAAATGCTTACCTAGCTTCAGTGACCACAAGATCCTGACACTGACGGCTGGCTTTTCCCCAGGACTCCTACGGATAACCATTCTCCAATGAAACTAAATTTCAGAAGGGCCAACTCAGATCAAGTGTGTCTCGAGCTTTATGCTCTTGGAAAAGCCATGTCACTTCTGAGACCACTTTCTTATCTGTGGAACAGAGCTGGGGCTAATGTGTGCGCTATGTCTAAAGTTCTCTGGCTCTTTCTTACGTTCCTTTTGCTCAGTGTTTTCCCGTTCTTCAGTTGACTGTAAGGTGACGTGTGTTTAAATGTTACTGTTTAGGTTCAGTGAGTTGTTTCTGGGAAAAGTATTCAAAATTATAATATTAAAAAAATGTTGACCAGAATGACCTGCAAAGAAATGGACACAACAAACATGCCCACCAGACACATGGCCTTCGCCCCCTCACACAGAGACATAAACCATCACGACAGCGGCTGTAGATACAAACCATTGCATTTGTCTTCGTCCTGTTACAGAGTCCAGGCTCTCATTGTTTTTAGCTTTGCCTCTAAGTTTAAATACACTTTGATAGCCCTTTCCCTGAAGGACTGTCCTTTCTTTCTTATTGATTAAAAGAAGATCCTGGAAAATACTTGCTGAAACCGTATATACAAAAATCTTTCCTATTGGGAACGTTTCTTTAAAAACCAATAATCATCATCCTTGGAATGACTGCAACAAAACAGTCAATTCTTGGGTTATTGCTTTTAAACCTGGATCCATGCTGCAGTCAGACTCCAAAGGGAAAGTGACTGCTCACATTATTGACAGAAATAGCAGTAACCAAAAAAAAAGCAAAGAAAAGAAATAGCAGTAACATAATTTACGTGGAGCTTCTGACATGTGTCACACATCATTGTCAGTCATGTCCGACTCTGTGTGACCCCACAGACGGCAGCCCACCAGGCTCCCCCGTCCCCGGGATTCTCCAGGCAAGAACACTGGAGTGGGTGCCATTGCCTTCTCCGCCTGACATGTGTAGGACTTTGCAATTAGTGCCATGATACAAAGGTATGAACATGGCTCCTTTCTGCACAGTTAGGAAAGACACCCTACTAACATGACTATTAAGTGCAAAGTATGTGATCACATGCAAACACAGGTTCTGAAAGATGAATTAACATGTCCTGGGCCACATAAGTAATTATAAGAAATAGGGTGGAACTCAAGTAAAAAGTATCGGCTTTTTTTATGACATATCGTCTCTGGGGCTGCTACTGAAGATTCTCTGCTAGGTCAAGATCCTCAGTTGACTGCAAAGGACAGATGAGAATCACATACAGGCTTAAAGGATGAAAACCATTGTAGGTGAGGATGAAAACTACATGAACATGTTTGGAGGGATACATACATGAAGAATTCTCAAACACACTTATATTTTGTTGGAAGACTTTTTATTTTATTTTTTATCATGGACCCAGGTTTGCTTATTCTAACATGAGTTTGTATTTGCTGAATATGCACCATTTGATTATAGGGAAGGTCACCTGGTTCGTGCTGGATTAGATGGGGAGGTGTCTGCATGCCCAGTCACTCAGTTGTGTCTGACTGTTTGCAACCTCGTGGACTGTAGCCCATGGATTCTCCAGGCAAGAATACTGGAGTGGGTTGCCATTTCCTTCTCCAGAAGGTCTTCCTGACCCAAAGATTGAACCCGAGTCTCCTGCATTGGCAGGTAGGTTCCTCACCACTGGGCCACTTGGGAAGCACAAAATGTGACATGAGATATAGTTAACGGCTTGGGGATCAGAGTGGCCTGCCCATGACATCTCCACCAGCACCCCTCCGCTGATGCCACAGTGACCCGCCTTAATAGACCCCAGACCTTGTCCATAATACACTCAGTGAAAACAGAACACTTCTACACTGGGGGTGTAAACTGGTGCAGCCACTGTGGAAAACAGCATGGAGGTTTCTCAAAAAACCTAAAAATAGAACTACCTCATGATCCAGCAACTCTACTCCTGGGTATATATCCAAAAACAAAACCAAATATACTAACTCGAAAAAATATACACACTACAATGTTCATAACTGCATTATTTACAGTACCTAAGACATGGGAGCAACCTAAGACAGCGTACATCAACAGACAAAGTAATGTTACACAGTCATAAAAAAAGAACAAAAAGCTGTCATTTCCAGCAACTTGGAGGGCATTGTACTGTTCTGTATAAGTCAGACAGAGAAAGATAAATACTGTATGATACCACGTAAATGTGGAATCTAAAAAATACAACAAGCTAGTAAATATAACATAAAAGCAGAAGACTCACAGATTCAGAGAACAAACTGGTGGTTTCTAGTGAGGAGAGGGAGGGGGGAATATAAGGGAAATATGGGGAGTCTAAGTTGTTAGATATAAGATGGATTCAAGAATGTTCTGTACAGCATGAGAAATACAGTAGTCAATATTTTGAAATAACTATAAATGGAAAGTAATCTTTAAAACTATATAAATTTTTTTCACAGTTAAGGTAACAAGAAACTAAATTCCCTCAGTGTGCTCCCGTCATGAATGTTAAGCCCTTGCACACTCAGTGGAAAGATGACCAGTGACGACTGTGGTTTTCTGTCTCTAGAGAAAAGAAGGCCCTGGTCTGTGAAGGGGACTGATCATACCTCACCCATCCAAGGCAGCAGAGGACCACTGTACTGGCTGCAACCATTAATATCTTCCATCTCTAAGTGGATGCTCTAGGCCATGTGTGTGTGTGCCCAGTCACTACATTCATGTCCAGCCCTGTGTGAACTTCATGGACTGCAGCCCTCCAGGCTCCTCTGTCCGTGGAATTCTCCAGGCAAGAATACTGGGGCGCATTGCCATGCCCTCCTCAAGGGGATCTTCCTGACCCAAGAATCAAACGTCTCTTACATCTCCTTCATTGGCAGGCGGTTTCTTTAGGACGAGAGCCACCTGTCAAGCCCAACTATCTAGATACCAGGGCCTAATTCTTACGGGGTAGATTCAGGGAGAAAATATAAATGGACCCACAAACACACACACAGGGACACACATACAGTCACACACATACATTCAGATACACACACACACATACACACACACACACACACACCCCTATTCTATCCCCCAGGATGCTGAGTTACACATGCTCAACTGCTCCTTTTGTTAGCGGGGGAGAAAGTCCATCGCAGACTGCATCTGTTAGGAGAGAGCTCCTTTGAGTTCTGAGGTTTGGAAAGGGAGGGTAGATTCTGGCTGAGGAAACTCTGCAGCAGCTGAGTGGGAACGTGGCCCTCCTCCCTCTGAGCAGAGACTCTGGGGAAGAAACTGGGCTCAGCCTGGTTGGGAAGAGCTGGTGTCGGAGGAGGGGAGAGTGAGAGCAAATGGGCTGGAGCCAGGAGGCCTGGGGCTGAGTCCCCAGATCCACACCGGCCAGCTGTGAGGACCCAGGGCATTTAGCCTCATTCGGTCTGAATTCTTTTGGTCTGAAAATAACTACGCCACTCACACTTGTCTGACCCATGTAATTTTGAGGCTGCCATAAACATTATATGGGAAAACACTGTTGAAACTTAAAAGATCAGTATACACACATGTTATTACTAAGAATTAGACCCAGTTGTACTGACTTGGCAATTGTTCACGTCCCTCTGTCACTGGAAATGCTGAGGTGTGAATGAACATGACAGGTGTGACCAGGATCCTGAGGGCCCCAGGAGGTAAAAGGTCTAACACTGTCTATAAAACTGTCTATAAACAGTAGAACACTACAAGCTTTCAGTATCTTAAGTGAGAAGAAGCCCAGTTAGGAGGGATCAGTTCAGTTCAGCTCAGTCGTGTCCAACTCTTTGCCACCCCATGAACCACAGCATGCCAGGCCTCCCTGTCCATCACCACCTCTCAGAGCCCACCCAAACCCATGTCCATTGAGTTGGTGATGCCATCCAACCATCTCATCTTCTGCCATCCCCTTGTCCTCCTGCCCTCAATCTTTCCCAGCATCAGAATCTCTTTTCAAATGAGTCAGCTCTTCGCATCAGGTAGCCAAACTACTGGAGTTTTAGCTTCAACATCGGTCCTTCCAGTGAACACCAGGACTGATCTCCTTTAGGATGAACTGGTTGGATCTCCTTGCAGTACCAAAGTTCAAAAGCAGCAATTATTTGGTGCTCAGCTTTCTTCACAGGCCAACTCGCAGATCCATCCATGACCACTGGAAAAACCATACCCTTGACTAGACGGACCTTTGTTGACAAAGTAATGTCTCTACTTTTTAGTATGTTGTCTAGGTTGGTCATAAATTTCCTTCCAAGGAGCAAGAGTCTTTTAATTTCATGGCTGCAATCACCATCTGCAGTGATTTTGGAGCCCCTCAAAATAAATTCAGCCACTGTTTCCCCATCTATTTGCCATGAAGTGATGGGACCAGATGCCATGATCTTTGTTTTCTGAATGTTGAGCTTTAAGCCAACTTTTTTACTCTCCTCTTTCACTTTCATCAAGAGGCTCTTTAGTTCTTCTTCACTTTCTGCCATAAGGATGGTGTCATATGCATATCTGAGGTTATTGATATTTCTCCTGGCAATCTTGATTACAGCTTGTGCTTCTTCCAGTCCAGCGTTTCTCATGATGTACTCTGCATATAACTTAAATAAGCAGGGATATGCTTCTTTTCCTATTTGGAACCAGTCTGTTGTTCTATGTCCAGTTCTAACTGTTGCTTCCTGACCTGCATACAGATTTCTCAAGAGGCAGGTCAGGTGGTCTGGTATTCCCATCTCTTTCAGAATTTTCCAGTTTATTGTGGTCCACATAGTTAAAGGCTTTGACATAGTCAATAAAGCAGAAATAGATGTTTCCCTGAAACTCTCTTGCTTTTTCATTGATTCAGCTGATGTGGGCAATTTGATCTCTGATTCCTCTGCCTTTTCTAAAACCAGCTTAAACATCTGGAAGTTCATGGTTCATGTGTTGCTGAAGCTTGGCTTGGAGAAGTTTGTGCATTACTTTACTAGCATGTGAGATGAGTGCAATTGTGCAGTAGTTTGAGCATTCTTTGGCATTGCCTTTCTTTGGAATTGGAATGAAAACTGACCTTTTCCAGTCCTGTGGCCACGGCTGAGTTTTCCAAATTTGCTGGCATATTGAGTGCAGCACTTTCACGGCATCATCTTTCAGGATTTGAAATAGCTCCACTGGAATGCCATCACCTCCACTAGCTTTGTTCGTAGTAATGCTTCCTAAGGCCCACTTGACTTCACATTCCAGGATGTCTGGCTCTAGATGAGTGATCACACCATCATGATTATCTTGGTGGTGAAGATCTTTTTTGTATAGCTCTTCCGTGTACTCTTGCCACCTCTTCTTAATACCTTCTGCTTCTGTTAGGTCCATACCATTTCTGTCCTTTATTGAGCCCATCTTTGCATGAAATGTTCCCTTGGTATCTCTAATTTTCTTGAAGAGATCTCTAGTCTTTCCCATTCTGTTGTTTTCCTCTATTTCTTTGCACTGATCGCTGAAGAAGGCTTTCTTATCTCTTCTTGCTATTCTCTGGAACTCTGCATTCAGATGGGTATATCTTTCCTTTTCTCCTTTGCTTTCACTTCCCTTCTTTTAACAGCTATTTGTAAGGCCTCCTCACCCAGTCATTTTGCTTTATCACATTTATTTTTCTTGGGGATGGTCTTGATCCCTGTCTCCTGTACAATGTCACAAACCTCTGTCCATAGTTCATCAGGCACTCTGTCAATCAGATCTAGTCCCTTAAATCTACTTCTCACTTCCATTGTATAGTCATAAGGGATTTGATTTAGGTCATAGCTGAATGGTCTAGTGGTTTCCCCCACTTTTTTCAATTTAAGTCTGAATTTGGCAATAAGGAGTTCATGATCTGAGCCATAATCAGCTCCTAGTCTTGTTTTTGTTGACTCTATAGACCTTCTCCATCTTTGGCTGCAAAGAATATAATCAATCTGATTTCGGCATCGACCATCTGGTGATTTCCATGTGTAGAGTCTTCTCTTGTGTTGTTGCAAAAGGGTGTTTGTTATGACCAGTGCATTCTCTTGGCAGAACTCTATTAGCCTTTGGCCTGCTTCATTCTGTACTCCAAGGCCAAATTTGCCTCCAGATATTTCTTGACTTCCTACTTTTGCATTCCGGTCCCCTATAATGAAAAGGACATCTTTTTGGGGTGTTAGTTCTAAAAGGTCTTGCAGGTCTTCATAGAACCATTCAACTTCAGTTTCTTCAGCGTTACTGGTCAGGGCATAGACTTGGATTACTGTGACATTGAATGGTTTGCCTTGGAAATGAACAGAGATCATTCTGTCATTTTTTGAGATTGCATCCAAGTTCTGCATTTTTGACTCTTTTGTTGACTGTGATGGCTACTTCCATTTCTTCTAACAGATTCCTGCCCACAGGAGTAGAGATAATGCTCATCTGAGTTAAATCCACCCATTCCAGTCCATCTTAGTTCGCTGATTCCTAGAATGTCGATGTTCACTCTTGCCATCTCCTGTTTGACCACTTCCAATTTGCCTTGATTCATGGACCTAACATTCCAGGTTCCTAAGCAATATTGCTCTTTAGAGCATTGAACACTAGACATCAAATAGTATAATCCCCTTCATTCTATAGGCGAGAAAATTATGAGAGATACTCCCAAGTTTACTCAATAAACCTGTGTTGAGGTCTGACAACATAGTCAGTGTTTTACCCAGCCCTGTGCACACAGCGGCACACAGCACACAGTCCGACCCCTGGGTTCTGCATTCGCACATCACCTCACTGCCCTCACAGTAGTGCTGGTCACAGGAACAACAGCTTCCACATAAGGAAGCGGGGCTGGGGGATGGAATCAACCTGCCCAAAGCCACAGTCTGGGTCAGTCTGTTGGCGGTTTTTCTTAAAGGCAGCTCTGAACGTTCACAGATTTCAAATGGTTCTCCAAGAATGCCTCACTGAAAGCAAGACTGATAAATACCATCATCAAGTATCTTCCTTCAAAATATTAAAGCTCTTAATAATTTAAGGGAATCTTCCAGATGTACAAGTAAACTCTAGATTTTAAATATGACACAAAAAAGGGCGCAAACCTGAATGCGTGCACTATGTGCTCAGGTGACTGAATGACCATTCACAGGGCCTGCAAGGTTGTGTCATGTGTGTGTGTGTTCACTTTCCTGAAGACAGTCCATTCTCCCCAAATATCCAAGCCTGATATAAATAATTCCTTAGTTTAGAAATAAAGCTGTAATACAGCATGCTTGGGGCTGGTGCATGGGGATGACCCAGAAAGATGTTATGGGGAGGGAGGTGGGAGGGGGGTTCATGTTTGGGAACGCATGTAAGAATTAAAGATCTTAAAATTTAAAAAATTAAAAAAAATTAAAAAAAAAAAAAGAAAATAAGTGGCCTATGGAAAGTTTAATTATGGTAATTTATTTGAGATCTTTAATTTATATAAAAATTTCATCTTTTTCTATAACTTGTTTATTTCAAAGAACGCAAAATGTGTATCTATATGTTTAATTATATGAAGTTCCTTTATAAGTGAAAAAAAAAAAATGCTCAACTTGTGCTGAAAAAAATGAAACAACCAGAACTTTCACAAATAACATAGGCTATGTTGGTAAGGGCGCAGCATCAGAAAACATCAAGGAAAATTACTGCTTCTCTCTTGGACTGCTAGAGTGTGTTGATTTAATCCCTCTTGCCTGCCAGGACAAGAATTTTCTTTATCACAGTTCTAGAGCTGGGTACAGGCTAGCTTTAGGTGTCAGAGTGACTGAGTTTCCATCACTTTTATTAGGAAATGGTTTTCCCACCTGGAATATCACATGGTCAAAGCACAGACCACGTGGTCTGAGGTCTGCTTTCCTGGGTTTTACCAGGGGCACGGAGATACCCTGGATTAACTGTCACTTGACCCACCCTGGCCTTCTGTCCTTATTCTGTGTTGGCTGTCTGCACCACTGGCATAGAGGGTGTGTGTGTGTGTGTGTGTGTGTGGTGTGTGTGTGGTGTGTGTGTGTGTGTGTGTGGTGTGTGTGTGTGTGTGGTGTGTGTGTGTGTGTGGTGTGTGTGTGTGTGTGTGTTGAGGGTACCCCATTGCTGATACACAGAAATAGCACCACTGTCTCAGTCTGCTCGGGCTGTGACAACAAAAGTACCATACACTGGCTGGCTTGGAAAGAGCAAGCTACTCCTCACAGATGTGGAGGCTGGAAGTCAAAGATCAAGGTGATTCGGGGTCTGCTGAGGCCCCGCTCTGCTGGCTGTGTCCTTCTCTGGGTGGAGGCAGAAAGGCCCCACCCTCATGACACAATCACCTCCCAGAGACCACACCTCCTAATCCCCTCACATTAGGGGAATGCACTTCCACATCAGAGTTTGAGGAGGGGGTACTCAAACATCCGGTCTATAGAAACCACTGTAGAAACATCAGGCCCAGGGAAGAACAAGAGGCTCGTCATGGAGAAAGCAAAGCAGCAAAACCATCAACAGCAGCATCTTTGTTCCCAAAGCCCACTTAAAAAAAAAATCATATGCTTTTGCTCTCTCCGTGTAATCTTTCTCCGCTCCCTGAAATGTGCACCAGACTTTGATGTCTGTCCTGAGCTCAGTGTCTCTCCATCATCAGTCCTTGCTGTCTCCACTCCCTCCGTGAGACAAAGCCCATCACTGAATGCAGGATGCCGTGTTTGAGCAGAAACTGAGGACCAGCTGACCTTTCCTGAGCCCTGTGCCCCCGTGAAGAAGCCCTGGCCCTTTTGCCTTTCTGGACATGACACTGCAGAGAACTGCCTTCCCCGGGAGATACAGATAGACATGGCCTATGACAAGGTCTGGTGGCTCAGATGGTAAAGAATCTGCCTGCAATGAAGGAGACCCAGGTTCCATCCCTGGAGAAGGAAAATCCCCTGGAGAAGGAAATGGCAACCCACTCCAGTATTTTGGCCTGGAGAATCCCATGGATGGAGGAGCCTGGTGGGCTACAGTCTATGGGGTCACAAAGAGTTGGACACAATTGAGTGACTTCACTTTCACTTACTTTCTTTCACGACAAGGCCAGGCATGGACCTTCCAAACTCCCACGATTGGTCTCATAAACGATTAGCAGAACTCTTTGTCCCCTGAAAACACGGGCAAAATGCCTGCTAACTTGAACTAACAACCTGTAGCCAGGAGTCTTCCATTTACCCTTGGACACGGGCTCTAGCACTTTGGCCACCTGATGTGAAGAGCTGACTCATTGGAAAAGATCCTGATTCTGGAAAAGATTAAGGGCAGAAGGAGAAGGGGGCAACCAAGGATGAGATGGTAGGATAGCATCACTGGTTCAATGGACATGAGTTTGAGCACACTCTGGGAGATAGTGAAGGACAGGGAAGCCTGGCATGCTGCAGTCCAGCGGGTTGCAGAGAATCGGACATGACTGAGTGACTGAACAAAAACAACATGGACTCACCCCAAGCATCAGAACATGGGGCAGTGTCCCCCCTACACTGCACCAAAAGCACCTCCCCAGAATTGCTGTCCTTAGGGGAAAACACCACCTGTGGATGAACCATCTCATATTCCACAAGCCCTGCCACCCTCCCACACCCAGAATTTCTAGTCTGTTCACTCCTCCCTATGAAAGGGCAGCCTGTCTCTAACTGATCCTCGAGACACTGGCAGATCGTGTGGTCTGAGAGTTCTCCCTGCTGCAAACACTTCTTCAATGAGGCATTTCTACGCTAAGCCTGGATTTGCTTGTGTGTGGCAGGACTCACCCGGGGTTGAGTCCTTGCTCACAAGTGCTGTGATATCAAATTCTATCTGAGGAAGATACTGAATAGTTTATCTTTGGAGAACTGCTACTCTTTCCCCAGATTTACTTTATTTTTGGAAACGTGAGCTTCCATCACCTGTTCTCTGCAGGATGCTCCTCTAACTCCTGTTTAGACTCCCTCTTCCCTGTTAACAAAGAGGTAAGCTGTGCTCTTCTACACTTGCAGGAAGGTGAGCTTGCCTCTGGGCTTGCCCACCTTTTGCCCAGATATTAAGTATTGTGCCAGGTGCTCTCCAATAGGCTGCTCCTTCACAGACAACTCGTGATGAGAGACAGTCAACAAATGATACAACTTCTAGACAAGTTGCTCCTTAAGCAAAACACTGCTAGACTTAATTGCCATCTCTGAATGCTTTTATGATTGTTTCAGGGAATTTTCAATTCATGAAACTACATTTAGACAAAATAATTTAAACAAGGCATACACTTTTATGGGCTCCCCTAGGGGCTCAGTGGTAAAGAATCTGCCTACAATGTAGGAAACACAGGAGAGGTGAATCCGATCCCTGGGTCAGGAAGACCTCAAGGAGAAGGGCAGGGCAACCCACTCTGGTATTCATGCCTGGAGAATCCCATGGACTGAGGAGCCTGCAGGGCTACACTCCATGGGGTTGCAAAGAGTAGGACTCAACTGAGCAACTAAGTAGCAGGGGGTGTAGAATCTGGATTGGATTGTTCTTCTCCTGAAGGGTGTGCACCAAAGGGTCTGCGACCTCGAGGAATTAGCAATTCCTGGGATGGGCAATCTCCCCAAGAACAGGAAGGCCCCCAGAAAGCAAAAGATCAGAAAGCAGAGAAAATACAAAAGGCTTAGTCAACACACCTCCTTTCCTCTATCTCCAACACTTGCAACCACTAAGCTATCATGCTTTTCTGAAATGTTGTCTTCATAAAATGTTGCATAAATGGGACCACACAGTGTGTCATCTTTGGGACTGGCTTTTCTCACTCAGCGTTTCTCTGTAGATTCATCCAAGTCGTTATGTGCATCACCAGTGCATTTATCTTCATTGCTAACTAGCTGCTTCTCAGTTTGCTGAACCATTCACCTGTTGAGGTTTTGCTTATGACAAAGAAAGTTGCTATGGATATTCATGCACAGGTCTTTGTGTGAACATAGCTCTCATTGGTCTGGATCATATATACCAGGTGAATTCTCTTGAGACTTATCTATAGGTTTAATAAAATTCTCATCAAAATCTCAGCAAAGGTTGGTCTTGAGGATCAGATGGAGCAATAACTGTTTGAATGATCAAATATGTTTTATAAAAGCCCTGAGAAGAATGTTCTTTTGCACACACCTGTATGTCTGCTCTATCTTCTCCCTTCCTGATGTTTCAAGGTGCATGCTCTTGTCAGTTTATTTCCATCTGAAGGACTTCCTCTAGCCAAACTCTGTAAGGGTGTCTGCCAATGACAATTTCTTTTAGTTTTCCCTTATATGAGTATAATTTCAGTCCCCTTTCATTTCTCTGGGATAGTTTCACCAGACATTGAACTTGCAATAGACAATTTTTCTTTCAGCACTTTAAAAACATTGTGCTACTTGCTTCTTGCTTCTCCATGGTTCCAAATAAGAAATCTTTTGTCATTTCTTGCATTGTCTTCAGGGATTTTTCTAAATATTTGCTTTCAAAAGTTTTATTATGATATATCTTTCTGCATTTTTGTGGGGGCATGAATGCTGTCTGAAGTTTATTCAGCTTCTTGACTCTACTGTAGGTTCATATCTTTTGCCAAATTTGGGAAGTTTCACCCATTATTTCTTCCAATAACTTATAGCCCTAATTGGTTTATCTCCTTCTGAGACTTCAAGAAGATGAATGTTGAATGTTTTGTCCCCAAAACCCCCAAAGCTCTGCTTACTTTTTTCCTGGTCTAATTCTTTGTTGTTCAGATTGCGTGATTTCTACTGATTCCACATTTATGGATTCCATTCTCTGTCCTTTCTTCTCTACTACTGGATCTATCTCTTAGCTGTATTTTGCTTTTTTAATACTATTGTGGTTTCTGTGTTTATATTTTTATTTGATTAAAAAAAATCCTATATTTTTGCTGATGTTTTCTGTCTGTTTTTTAAAAATTAATTTCAAGTGTTGAAAACTGAAGGCAAATTAGCAAGAGGAGGAATTAATCCAGAGCCTGCAGAGTCTCGGAAAGGAGCAGCAGCAAAAGAAAAGTAGTAATAAAGACACAAGTAAGTGAGGGGACTGCCAGAGAAAAGCAGAGTCCAGTAAAGACGAGGAGACAGATGCAGAGAAAGCAGTGACCACAGACCAACAGCCTCAATGGAAATACCAAGGTCTCCTCACGTGTTTCCATAAGCTTCTTATATAACAAATGACATTTCCTAGAAACCACCACGGTTGAGCATCAGCCCCTCCTGGGATTTGGTGCTGGAGCTGTCCGCCGCAGACAGCTCAGAAGTGACAGACAGGCAGGTCATCACAGAGATGCAGTCCTGTCCCAGCAGTGATATGCTCAGCAACCCTGGACCCTGAGCTTCCCCTCTTGATAACTGAATAATACCTTGTCCACAGGTTTGCAATGAAACTTGAAGTGATGGTGAGTATAACAAGTTGTATTTTTTTTTAAGCATCAACTTATTTTTAATACTACTCAATGCATGTGAGATTGGGAGTGGGTTTCTACTTCTTTGACTTGGATCTCTGGATCTCCCAGCCTGGGGCAGAGGGTTGGGCACCCACTTCCAGCATCATCTCTATACATTCATGTGGGTATGGGCTCCCCTATCTGTCTCCTGATTCTTCCTGACAGAGTGAGTATTTATTTGCCCCAATTCACCTTTCCCAAATAGAAGCTGGAGTACTTTCTTTGACCCAGAACAGACTTAGCTACAGTTGTTCAAGTCAAGCTGGTCCTTAGGTTTAGTAGGATGAGTAATTGCTTTTTTGATGCTAATTAGGGCTTTATTTTAGGTAGTAGCAATGCCAATCATTTCTCAAGTGCTTACTGAGTGCCAGGAGTTATCTACACTCACTGTTTCTTTTAATCCTCATAATAATCCTATGAAGTAAATATTTTTATTGTATGGAAATATGCTTGCCTTATCCTTAATCTTATATATAAATCTGAGAAAACTAAAGATTAAGCAGACAAAGGTCTTACAGTCAGTATATATGGTAAAGATGGGCTTTGAATTCCATCATTCTAATTGCAAACCTTAAACTCTCACTTAGATCTTTTTCTAATGGAAGCATGCATGCATGCTATGCTAAGTCACCTCAGTCATGTCCAATTCTGTGCAACCCTATGGAAAAGCAGTCCAACAGGTTCCTCCATCCACAGGATTCTCCAAGCAAGAATACTGGAGTGGGCTGCCATTTCCTTCTCCATTTTTAATTCAAAATGAATGGGAAGAAATACATCCAGGGAAAACATAACTGAGGTCTTTAAAGATTTGAAATCATAAAATGAAAAGTTTCAGTGTGGCCAAAAAAAAAAAAAAACACCTAAGTGATGCAAATATTTTGCTCTTTGCAATGGTCCCATCAATTTGCAACTGAAATTGAGGTTTATTTCAAAGGAGAAGTTGTTTTTGTTTGTTATCTCAGGAGTTGCCCTGTCTCTCACCAAATGATAGGATGTATGGTACCCTTTGAGGAAACCTCAACCAGTTCCATTAATCTTCCAACAGGTTTGGGCAAGAAAATCCCAGTGTCCAATATCCATTACGTGAACTCAAATCCCCAATAGCTTCAGGGTTGTTTCCAGGCATTAATATCATAATATCACATTTAAGGTTCAAAAGTTGTTAGAAGATTGATCTAAATGGCAGTAAATCTCCTGTCCCTTCTTACCCTACTACTTACATTAAACCATATTTTATCTTCAACTGTCCTTATGCAGCGTGTTGGTTATATAAAAGCAGGGTTATCTACACAAAGGGATTTAGTTTCTGGGTTTTTCCAGTAATGAGTCAATATTTAATGCTAATAATTCCACAACAAATTATTTATTTATATTGTGTGCTTCAACTATTCATTTGCTGATCTTTTATTTATGGGTTATTTACTATGTACATCCATTGGACTAAATATTTTGTGAAATAAATATTTTTAAATGGAGGACTCAGACACCACATATGACCTCTCTGGGGTCCACGAGAGCCCACAATTAGGAAGGGTGGTGGTGAGGAAGGGTGGATGGAACACGCCCTATACTGTGAAAATAAGGAAGGAAGGAAGATAATGTGGAATCTCCTTTCTGTTCTGCTCCTGTCGGGGTGGAAGTATGCAAGTGGACTGAAGTGGGAGTGATGTTAAGAGAGGATGCAGGCAAAGTGAAGAATAAAGAAAAGAATTAAGTGTGATCAGGTTGAGGATTTACAGATGATGGCTCCTCCTCTCCCACTGTGAAAAATAATAACAAGAAAACAATAACAAGAAATGAGGCTTACAGGAAGTGATCAGGGTCTCCAAACCTAACCTTGAAAGCAGGTCTGTCATTAAAATGAGGACCCTATGATTCTTATTTACAAAGGAAAGCAGTAAATCCTACACATGAGGGAAGAGGAAGAATAAGGAACTAAAGATGAAGAGAACGCTAACTTAAGGTAAACTGGAGGACCAGGGAGGAACATTGTGGGGAATATCACCACGGGACAGGTATTGAAAAGCTGGCCTGAAATGCAGGGGAATGGGAGTGTAAGCATAGCTTCGTCTTCTGTGACGAGGACTAAAGAAAAGTGAGGTTCTGTGCCATTGCCCTTGATCTCAGGGTCCTCAGGGCAGACAGGGCAGGAATCCCCTGGGGTCTCTGTTATAGGGCACTAATCCCACCCATGAGGGCTCCATCCTCATGACCTAAGACCCTCCCATAAGACACAGACCTTCAGACCACAGTAGGCTCCCCTCAGACTCCCCTCTTGATGTCCACCCTCTTCTGTCTGTGCGATTCTCCAGGCAGGAATATTGGATGGGGTTGCCATGCCTCCTCCAGGGGATCTTCCCTACCCAAGGACTGAACCCGAGTCTCTTACGTCTCCTGCACTGCAGGCAGATTTTTTACCACTGAGCCATCAGAGAAGCCTCTCAATTTTTTCTTACCCTCCTTCTATTGACAGAGACCCTCACAGACCCTTTCACATGTTAGCTTGCAGCCCAAGTGAAAAGGAATTGTTCTTATTTCTGGAAATCCTTCCCTAAGCAATTCAAAAGGTTTAAGTATTTCTTGCCACTTCAACTGTATGAAAGTGAAGATTGATCAGTCGTGTCAGACTCTTTGTGATCCCATGGCCAAGAAAATCCATGGAATTCTCCAGGCCAGAATACCAGAGTGGGTCGCCTTTCCCTTCTCCAGTGGATCTTCCCAACCCAGGGATCGAACCGGGGTTTCCAGCATTGCAGGCAGATTCTTTACCAACTGAGCTATGAGGGAAGCCTCAAGTATATAAGAACTCCTTAATCGAGAACCCGTGGCCTTCCTTCAGACTTTCACATCCACCTTCCAATCCCATAAACTCCCTGGTCCAATCACAAACTGACCTTCATTTCCTCCCCAGAAGGAGCAGCTCTGTCTGGGGATCTGAAGTCCATTTCCTGGGGAAGCTGGAGCAGAGCAGGAACACAGCAATGCCTGGTCTTTCCATTAGATGGTGCCTTTGGCCTTTTTTAACCCTTTTCTTCTTTCTTATAACAACTCCTTCCAGGCTCCTCCATCCATTGGATTTTCCAGGCAAGAGTACTGGAGTGGGGTGCCATTGCCTTCTCCGATAACAACTCCAAACACAGTCTATCCTGATACACAGTGTTCTTCTCATTGACTCAAGTTAGCTCATACATACGGGGAAATAAGGCACGTCTCCGGTGGCTCAGAGAACCATCTGCAATGCAGGAGCAGCAGGAGACTCCTGTCTGATCCCTGAGTCAGGAAGATCCCCTGGAGGAGGCCAACCCACTCCAGTATTCTTGCCTGGAGAATCTTCACGGACAGAGGAGCCTGACGGGTTACAGGCCACGGGGTCACAAAGAATTGAACACAACTGAAACAACTCAGCAGACATGCACAGATTTGTAGAGATCCTAACGGCTCATTGACAGTTTCCACTAGCACGTTAATCATTTGAAGAGTAATCAGGATTCAAGATAAAAACATCAGCAATATATGAGAAACTTAGGGGAAAAACACCACATGGCGTCTTACAGCCATGTCTTATTTCAGGACAAGAGCTTGGTGACTTGGCAGTTGTTTTCCAGTGTGTTAAACTATCTGGGAAAGCCACAAGGGTAGACAGAGAAACCACAAAGGAATTTCCTCCTGTGTGAAAACACTAACTGATGGAGAAGGTTGTCTCTGACTTGTGTTTCTCCTTTTGATGGAAGGGTGTCTATTAGAAGCAAAGGTCTTCAAAGCTGTGTGACTCTGAGGGGCTGCAGATGTGGAGGTGGGGTCTGTAGGTGGCAGAGCCTGTGGAGAGGGCAAGGGTTCATGTTACCATCGGTGCTGTAATTACCGAGCTGCCCTGGCTTATAAAGAGTCTGCTGCTGACCTTAACTTCCTCAGAAGCCCTGCGAGTCTCAGTCTGTGGTTCCACAGAATAGGACATTTCTCAGAATGCCTGTGTGATGCTACAGCAGGAAGACTTTGCATTATTTTATGTTACTGCAGATAGACACTTTTCCAACTCTCAAGTGTCTCTGTTTACAAAAATACGTTTAGTTTTAGCAATCAAATTCTGAGTTAAGTGTTGACTCCTCTGGGATGCTGTGAGATTATGTTATGAGTATCTGTTTTCTCACTTTTTTTGCCCCTAAAACATGGTCAGGCCTGGTGCCAGTTCACCTGATCTCCCATACTGATGATGGAGAGAGCAGGTGAGAAGGAGACAGTTGGGGGGCGGGGGGCACAAGTCAAAGTGAGGCTGGAGTTCTCAGAGTCTGCAGACTACTTCATGGCCAGGTCCTGGGCACGTGACAATTTAACACATGCAGCACTTAAAACATCTTCTTTCTTAGCTTTGCTCCAGATGTTACAGAGAAGGGCTGTTTTGTTGTTGTTGTAGATGATGTTTAATTTACAAGTTATTATTTTTTTTTTAACCAACATTCATCTTCAGTTCATTACTACTCTGCTGAAGTTAAAAGGGATCTTGATCCAACTAAATGATTTATCTTGAGTCCAAGTGCCCAGTGATCCAGACATCTCACCTGATCTCAGCAAGATGAATTCTCTCCTCTGTTAGAGTCAAAGTGCCAGGGCCCAGGGGAGATGAACAGGAGGCTTGGGGCTGTGGACCAAATGTCTTTGCCCAACCCTGAACTCATACACTGGAGTGTAATGCCCTGTGTGCCTGTACTTGGACATGAGGCCTTTAAGTAAACGATCAAGGTTACTTAAGTTTAAACAAGTTTCCGAGAGTGGGTCCCTGATCTCATAGGGTCAGTGTCCTTATCAAAGGGACCAGAGCATGTCTGCGCACACTCTCTCTCTCTCTGCATGTGCTGAAACGCTGAGTCTGCAAGCCAAGAAGAGCGTCCTCACCCACAGCTGAAACTGGATCTTGACCCGGGACCTCCAGCCTTCAGAAATGTGAGAAAGCAAACATCAGTTGTTGCTTAAACCTCTCATCATGTGTTAGTAGCTCAGTAGTGTTTGACTCTTTGTGACCCCATGGACTGTAGCCCACCAGGCTCCTCTGTCCATGGAATTCTCCAGGCAAGGATACCAGAGTGAGTTGCCACACCCTCCTCCAGGGGATCTTCCCAACCCAGGAACCAAAGCCGGGTCTCCCGCATTGCAGACAGATTCTTTACCATCTGAGCCACCGAGGAAGCCCCTTGGTCTGTTATTTTGTTCTGGCAGCCTGAGGAGACCAATGCCCCTGGAGACAGGTAGCAATATGACCAGCAGGTGGTGGCTAGCTGCCAGAACTAGATTTCTGTATTCTATTGCTACTAACTTCCTTGTAAATATTCTAATTGAATGACAAATGCCCTCTTTCAAATTCAGAACTAGAAATGCATAATCATTAAAAATATGAATACCACTCTAATTTATAATCTTGCCCCTTGCAAAATTTTCAACCTAAGAATTTCTTTTGAAATTAGCCCTTTTTAACGTATATAATTCAGGAGTCCATCTTTGACCACCTACAAATCAAAGTGCTGTGCTATTTCCAGATGAATCTGCTGCCATGGAAACGTGTGAGGTCACCAGGAGAGCTCCACTGCTATGCAGTGTATGGGGTGTGGGCTTGCACTTCTTGAATTATAGGTAACAATGTCAAGCTTTGGAGGGAAAGAGGTAATGCTGTATACATAAAATCTGAGTGGCAGGTATTCATTGTTAATTATCTCATTTTTATTTACCCAGTCCTGACTTTCTGAATGGAGGAAATATCTGGGCATATGGCTATTGAGCTAATGGCACTAAAACACTAATATAATATTGATTTAATGCAGGTTTCCCAAAGGTTAAAGATCCTCTGGCTTCTGCATAAACAGCGTGGAACAAAACAAAATGCAAAATGCCACTTGATAAGAATCTTAATGTCTAATTACCTAAATTCAGAGACTTTGGAAGAAGTCTATGCAAATTTATTAACTATTTGAGTATGGTAAAAATGTCTATAAACCAGTGCCACAAATGCAGCAATTCCACATCTTGTATCTGTCAGCACACCCCCTGTACATCAGATTTCCATTTCTCAGTTGCAAATGTGGCAGGTTTTTCCTCCCTTTGTTCCAATGAATTCTGAACTTTGATAGTCTGCATCTTGACATTTGGCCCACTGAGAAAATGTATAAAACCTCAAGACATGCATAGTCATCGCATCAGGAGCTATTTGTATGGGCAGATGCCTAAAAATGTTGTACTAGTCACTGTCTTAATTATCACGCAGAATAACCATGAGATACAAAAGGGAACATTATACCCAGCTCCTGAGGCCCCTGGGTGGTACAGAGAAGGACTGAATCACCTTAAAAAGCTTTGAGTCACAGCCTGCCTCTGCTGCTCTGGGGCTTGGAGCAACGATCTTTGCTCAAAAAGAGTTTATTTCCTGACACTAGCTGGATAAGAGTTTAGACACAAGACAAGCACATCACCACGATTTATCTCACCCAGGATCACTCAGGAATCAACAGAAAGCTGAAGAACACTTATGCCATGTATCTGCCCTTTCAAGTCACATTTTTGAAATAGTCTCAGGATAGTAATTCCATTTCCTTAAAAAGCAATCCCTTACTTCTTTCTACCTTTTAGTTGTGATTGCATCTGACAGATGGAAGCTCAGATATCAGATTATTATGTTGCAGCTTAGTTACTTGTCAAAGTATATTCTTCCTTACTTTTCCTATTATCTTTAAATGGTACTATACTTGTACATCAATATTAAAATGCTGCATATGAGGGAAAGTTATAAAGACTAACATCCTTCATGACACAAAAGTCACTCCCATAGGATACAAAAATAATTCAATAAACATTTGGGTATATGTATATGGGAGCATATGTCCTCCTTGTGTATCTGCAGATATATTTATGAATATAATGATAACACATTCTTGTGGAAAGCTTGGGCAGGAAGACACACCGAGACCATTTATTTATGGTATTATGATTCACTTTAGCTTCCTTGCTAAAGTGAAGCGAGTTAATATAAATGTTGACTAGACTTACTGTGGTAATTATTTCATAATATATGCAAATATTGGGTGCTTCCCAGGTGGCACTTGTGGTAAAGAACCCACTTGCCAATGCAGGTAGACAGACGTGGGTGGGTTTGATCCTCAAGGGTCGAAGATCCCCTGGAGGAGGGCACAGCAACTCACTCCAGTAACTCTTGCCTGGAGAACCCCAAGGACAGAGGAGTCTGGCAGGCTACAGTCCACCAGGCAACACAGAGTTGAACACAACTGAAGCAACTTAACATGGACAAATATCAAACCATTATGTTGTGCACATGACTAATATCAGAAGAAATTATACCTCAATAAAAAAAGCAATCAAGAATGAAAAAAAAAATCAGATTTTTCTACCCTGGAAACCACGTTAGATTTGTAAAGACATACCCAAATATTTATTTACAACTAAATAGCTGATCTATATTTCAATAATGCCTGAAGTCTTCCACTAAATTTGAAGATGAATGATGCTTAGGTACAACAATTCAATGACTATTCTGTCATTTTGAAACAATGTCCACCATGTTAATTTTTGTTAGTGAGAGTATTAGATCAATCTGACAATATATAATTATGTACGTGGGACAGGAGACAAAAATCATTTCATTCAGTAGAAACTCTGTGATATTTGGGGTTTGATAGTAAAAGCAAAGGAAGTGACTTGATTAAAACGATGGAGTGGACAGCTCCAAACTCTCCCCACTTCCAGGAAAAAAAATAAAAGCAGAAATTGTAAGAATGAACTGTCATGATTCCAGAAAACAAAGTTTTGCAGCAACCATGAGAATGCTGAATCAAAAGAAGGCAACTTGGAAACAGAAAAGTTTTGTGCCATTTTTACTGGCCCTGGCCACCACCTCCCTGGCTCACAGAATGCTCCACACATGACCTGCATTCCTGGTCTGGGGCCCTGGGCTCTGGTTTCAGAGGGAGCAGAGCAGAGCGCCTCCACAGATGACTGTGTTTGCCTGTCCTGATCTGTCTGGCAGCTTCCTAAGGACTGACACATGCCTTCCACTTGTTTCACCTAATTCAGAGCCCTCCTGGGGCAGAGGCTTGATGGCATTGCTTAAAATTATTGTGTGAAAGAGGATAATTTGCAGCCATCAGGAATAAAAGATAACAGCTGAGACATCCAATAGACCACAGATGCCTGGGGGAAAGTCAGGAGAGAGTTCCCTTCAGAAATGAGGGCAGTCACAGGCATCTAAGTATCCTGGGATAATTTAGAAAGCCACAGAACTCCCAAAATAGGATGCCTGCTCAGAAAAGGTCTGAGGAGACCTCAAGCTGCTCTCCAGGTTCAGTACAAGAGGAAAGACAAGGTTGTAAATGGCCAGGCTAAGTGTCAAAGTGTTAGTGGCTCAATCATGTCTGATTCTTTGCAACCCCATGGACTGTAGCCCACCAAGCTCTTCTGTCTATGAAATTCTCCAGGCAAGAATACTGGAATGTGTTGCCAAGATCCAGGGGATCTTCCCTACCCAGGGACTGAACCCAAGCCTCTTGTGTCTCCTGCATTGCAGACAGATTCTTTACCATCTGAGCCACCAATCCCCAGGACAGTCAATCCATACAGAGTGGGTGGGGCAGTATTTCTGTTCATGTGCTTTGTTTTGCTTTGTTTTCTGCTCTTGGTATTGAAGGAAGTTTTTGTCTTAACAATTAATACCAGTTGAACAAAAGGTCAGCTTTCAGCCATCAAGGAGAGTAAAACCTAAGGCAGGGAGAGAATTTGATTGACAGAGATACCACAGTATAATATTCTAATGTCCAATTTTCAACAACAACACAAAACCATAAAGCATAAAATGAAACAAGAAGATATGATAAGTGCAAAGAAAAAAAAATAAATTAACTGAAATGAAATAGCCCTTGAGGAAGCCCAGACATTAGAATACAGTAAGTCCCCTACATATGAATGAGTTCTTTTCCAAAAGCTTGTTTGTAAGTCCAATTTGTTTGAGTCCAACAGTTAGCTGAAGTACCCAACCAACCAATGGGCTATATAGTACAGTTCTGTAATAGTTTTATAATGCTTTTCACACAAGCAATACAGGAAAAAAAAACACACAAAAATAAACATTTTAAATCTTATAGTAAAGTTCATTTCAGTCACTCAGTCATTTCTGACTCTTTGCAACCCCATGGACTGCAGCACGCCAGGCCTCCCTGTCCATCACCAACTCCTGGAGTTTACTCAAACTCATGTCCATTGAGTTGGTGATGCCATCCAACTATCTCATCCTCTGTCATCCCCTTCTCCTCCTGCCTTCAATCTTTCCCAGCATCAGGGTCTTTTCCAATGAGTCAGTTCTTCATATCAGGTGGTCAAAGTATTGAAATTTCAAAGTGTTGAAGTTTCAGCTTCAACATCAGTCCTTCCAATTATATTCAGGACTGATCTCCTTTAGGATGGACTGGTTGGATCTCTTTGCAGTCCCAGGGACTTTCAAGAGTCTTCTCCAACACCACAGTTCAAAAGCATCAGTGCTCAGCTTTCTTTATGATCCAACTCTCACATCCATACATGACTACAGGAAAAACCATAGCTTTGACTAGATGGACCATTGTTGGCAAAGTAATGTCTCTGCTCTTTAATATGCTGTCTAGGTTGATCATAGCTTTTCTTCCAAGGAGCAAGTGTCTTTTAATTTCATGACTGGAGTCACCATCTGCAGTGATTTTGGAGCCCAAGAAAATAAAGTCTGCCACTGTTTCCATTGTTTCCTCATCCTATGGTACAGTACCTTGAAAAGTACGGTAGCGCACACAGTACAAGAGCTGGTGTGCAGGGGCTGGCAGCCAGGGAACAGGCAAGAACAGCTACTGACTGGAGAGCAAGAGGTGGTGGGGGATGATAGAGGGAAGGATTGTCAGCAATAGGAGACAGAGGCCCTGACATTGATGGAATGCATGTCGGCATCTTCCAAAGTTTGCAACTTGAAGTTTCACATATAGGGGACTTCCTGTGCAAAATGAAGACTTTAAATCAACTCTTTTAAATACTTTCAAAAAGCTAAATAAAACCATAAGCAAAGAAGTACAGGACACAAGAAAAAAAGATGGCTGAGCAAAATGGAATATCAATGCAGAGGTAAAAGCTATAAAAAAGAAAACCAAGTAGAAAATCTAGACTGCAAGGTAAGTGGAAAATTCATAAGAAAGTTTCAACAGCATATTTGATTGGGCAGAAGAGAGTCAGTGACAGTGAAGATAAGGCAACTGAAATTATCACGTGTGAGGAGCAGAAGGAAGAAAGAATGAAGAAAGGTGAACAAAGCCTAAGGGGCCTGTGGGTGGCCGTCAAGTGGACCCGCATATATGAGCCCCAGCAGGACAACGATCTTCAATTATACAAACAGATTATTTCTCCTAATAAACCATGAGGCAAGAAGGCAGTGAATGATGTGATTAAAATGCTAGAAAAAATAAACCCGTCAACCAAGAACGTCAAATAAAAATCCAGCTTTCCAAAATGGGAGAGAGAAGTCCCCTGATGGTTCAGTGGTTAGGAATCTGTGCTTCCACTGCAGGGAACAGGGGTTCAATCCCTGCTCAAGGAGCTGAGTCCCTGTGTGTCACACATGGTCTAAATATGTGTGTGTGTGTGTGTGTGTGTGTGTGTATATATATATATATATATATATATATATATATATATATATATATATATAGAGAGAGAGAGAGAGAGAGAGAGAGAGAGAGAGGAAAGTATGACATTCACAAATGAGCAAAAGCTTGAAGGAGTTTAGAACAAACCTCCAGGAGCTGCTGACAGGGGTCTCTCAAGTGGAAGTGAAAGAACTCCAGATGGATGGTGAACACAAGCACTATGAGCAAACAGCACCATTAAAGGTAACTACAAAGTTAAATGTAAAAGTTAATATTATAGAACTCTTGGTTTATATTTATTTTCCATATGATTTAAAAGGCAAATGTGTAAAACAGCATTTCTATTGTTCATATCTACATTAATGGGTCAACAATGCAGACAGATGCAATCCGTGAAGATACCGATATAAAGGGTGAGGGACAGAGATGTATAGAAACAGTGTCTATATAGTTTTGACATTTGGCAATATTCACACTAGAATGCCAAAATGTGGCAACATTAACTGTAATCCCCAACCCCTAGCAAAATAACAACAAAAGACAGAAAAGGAAAGAAAAAGAGAATCAAAATGGTATAAGACACACACACACCAACTATGGACAAGGAAATGCAATAATGGAAGATTGAAGAATAATAACAACAACAGTGTGTGTGTGTGTGTGTGTTATATATATATATATATATATATATATATATATATATATTACACACACACATATAGGGAGATAAGATATACAGAAAAATGTTGTTAAATCATAGAAATAAACCTTCCTTATCAATTATTACTTTAAATGTAAATAGACTCCCCAACTAAGGGAGTGAAAGTCACTCAGTCCTGTCCAACTCTTTGCCACCCCATGGACTAAACAGTCCATGGATTCTCCAGGCCGGAATACTGGAGTGAATAGCCTTTCCCTTCTCCAGGGGATCTTCCCAACCCAGGGATCGAATCCAGATCTCCTACATTGCAAGCAGATTCTTTACCAGATGAGCCACAAAGGAAGCCCAAGAATACTGGAGTTGATACCCTGTCCCTTCTCCAGGGATCTTCCTGACCCAGGAATCGAACCAGGGTCTCCTGCATTGAAGGCAGATTCTTTACCAACTGAGCTATCAGGGAAGCCCCAACCAAAGGAGAGACTGACAGGATGAAAAAAAAGAAAAACACCATTTATCTATATGCTGTCTACAAGAGACTGCCTTTAGATACAAGGACATGACAAGGTTAAAAATTAAAGGATAGTAAAAGATATTTCAAATAATAACCCAGAGAGAGCTAGAATGATCATATTATCAGAAAAAACAGGTTGCCTAAAAACACAAGCAAACAGTTTCAAGATATAAAGAAGTACATTATATAAAAGTTTGTTACATTATGAAGATGCAACAATTATAAAATCACGTGCCTAACAAGAGTCCCAACATATATGGAACAAAAGTCTGACAGAACTGAAGAGAGAAAGAGACAGTTCTACGATAATAGTCAGCTACATTGGTGCTCCACTCTGAGTGTAGACAGAACCGCCACACAGAAGATCAATGGAGAAACAGGGCTGGAACCGGGCCCACTGCTCGCCAGTCAGACTTAACAGATGATTTTATATCCTGCAACTTTACTATATTCATTGATTAGCTCTAGTAATTTTCTGGTGGAGTCTTTAGGGTTTTCTATGTAGAAAATAGAAAGAGAAATTAAGGAAATAATTTCATTCACCATTGCAACAAAATGAATTAAATACTTAGGAATATATCTACCTAAAGAAACTAAAGACCTATAAATATAAAACTATAAAACACTGGTGAAAGAAATCAAAGAGGACACTAATAGATGGAGAAATATACCATGTTCATGGATTGTAAGAATCAATATAGTGAAAAGGAGTATACTACCCAAAGCAATCTATAGATTCAATGCAATCCCTATCAAGCTACCAATGGTATTTTTCACAGAGCTAGCACAAATAATTTCACAACTTGTATGGAAATACAAAAAACCTCAAATAGCCAAAGCAATCTTGAGAAAGAAGAATGGAACAGGAGGAATCAACCTGCCTGGCTTCAGGCTCTACTACAAAGCCACAGTCATCAAGACAGTATGGTACTGGCACAAAGACAAAAATATAGATCAATGGAATAAAATAGAAAGCCCAGAGATAAATCCACACACCTATGGACACTTATCTTTGACAAAGGAGGCAAGAATATACAACAAGTGGTGCTGGGAAAACTGGTCAACCACTTGTAAAAGAATGAATCACTTTCTAACACCATACACAAAAATAAACTCAAAATGGATTAAAGAGCTAAACGTAAGACCAGAAACTATAAAACTCCTAGAGAACATAGGCAAAACACTCTCTGACATAAATCACAGCAGGATCCTCTATGATCCACCTCCCAGAATTCTGGAAATAAAAGCAAAAATAAACAAATGGGATCTAATTAAAATTAAAAGCTTCTGCACAACAAAGGAAAATATAAGCAAGGTGAAAAGACAGCCTTCTGAATGGGAGAAAATCATAGCAAATGAAGCAACTGACAAACAACTAATCTAAAAAATATACAAGCAACTCCTGCAGCTCAATTCCAGAAAAAATAAATGACCCAATCAAAAAATGGGCCAAAGAACTAAAGACATTTCTCCAAAGAAGACATACAGATGGCTAACACACACATGAAAAGATGCTCAACATCACTCATTATCAGAGAAATGCAAATCAAAACCACAATGAGATACCATTTCACGCCAGTCAGAATGGCTGGGATCCAAAAGTCTACAAGCAATAAATGCTGGAGAGGGTGTGGAGAAAAGGGAACCCTCTTACACTGTTGCTGGGAATGCAAATGAGTACAGCCACTATGGAGAACAGTGTGGAGATTCCTTAAAAAAAAACTGGAAATAGAACTGCCTTATGACCTAGCAATCCCACTGCTGGGCATACACACCGAGGAAACCAGAATTGAAAGAGACACATGTATCCCAATGTTCATCGCAGCACTGTTTATAATAGCCAGGACATGGAAGCAACCTAGATGTCCATCAGCAGATGAATGGATAAGAAAGCTGTGGTACATATACATAATGGAGTATCACTCAACCATTAAAAAGAATACATTTGAATCAGTTCTAATGAGGTGGATGAAACTGGAGCCTATTATACAGAGTGAAGTAAGCCAGAAAGTAAAACACCAATACAGTATACTAATGCATATATATGGAATTTAGAAAGAGGGTAATGATAATCCTGTATGCGAGACAGCAAAAGAGACACAGATGTATAGAACAGTCTTTTGGACTCTGTGGGAGAGGGAGAGGGTGGGATGATTTGGGAGAATGGCATTGAAACATGTATAATATCATATATGAAATGAATCGCCAGTCCAGGTTCAATGCGTGATACTGGATGCTTGGGGCTGGTGCACTGGGACGACCCAGAGGGATGGTATAGGGAGGGAGGAGGAAGGGGGGTTCAGGATGGGGAACACGTGTATACCTGTGGCAAAACCAATACAATACTGTAAAGTAATTAACCTCCAATTAAAAAGAAATAAATTTATATTTTAAAAAACTAACAATCAGACTTAACAGATGATCAGACCTACTCAACTAACAGCAGGAGAAGGCACATCCTCCTTAGCTCAGCATTTGCCTTAAGAGGCCATGGGTTAGATCACAAAACATGTCTTCCTGAATTAAAAAAAAAAAGAAGAAGAATACGGCTGAGATCATACAAAGTACCTTTTCCAATCACTTTGGAGTGAAACTAGAAGCCAGTACATGCTAAGTCACTGCAGTTGTGTCTGACTCTTTGTGACCCCATGGACTGTAAACCACCAGGTTCCTCTGTCCATGGGATTTCCCAGGCAAGAACACTGGAGAGGGTTGCCATTTTCTCCTTCAGGGGATCTTTCTGACCCAAGGATTGAACCTGCATCTCTTATGTCTCCTCTATTAGGCAGGTAGAAGGAAAACTGGGGCATCCATAAATATTTGGAAATTCACACACAAACAACCAATGGGTCAAACAAGAAAAAAAAATTGAAATCAGAAAATACAAGGAAAATTAGAAAATAACTTGAGATGAAAAAAGCAAAAATACAAATGTTGTGATTCAGTGTAAACAGTGCTCAGATGTGTAAATAGCCAATAAGCACATGAAGGACAGTCAGCATTATTCCTCCCCAGGGAAATAACTTTGTAAATCAAAGGCAGGATAAGATACCTCTTGATACTTATTAAGGTGGTAATAGCCAAAAACATTGAAAAGCGACTAGCTGTTTATGAGACCCTGGAGAAACTGGAATTGTGTACATTGCTGGTGGGGGTGTAAAATGTGCTGTAGCAGTTGGGACAGTTCAATTGTTCCTCAAAAAAGGAGACAAGAGGAGAAAAAACTTAAGCAGACAAGAGGAGAAT
Organism: Rupicapra rupicapra; assembly: GCA_963981305.1. Lineage (NCBI taxonomy): Eukaryota > Metazoa > Chordata > Mammalia > Artiodactyla > Bovidae > Rupicapra > Rupicapra rupicapra. The sequence continues at coordinate 14,367 of CAXCFB010000008.1, read as the reverse complement.
GGGCGATAGAGGGTGAGATGTTCTGATGGCATCATCAACTCAGTGGAGGAGTCTGAGCAAACTCCCAGAGATAGTGAAGGACAGAGGACCTGGCATGCTGCAATCCCTGGGGTCACAAAGAGTCGGACATGACTGAGCAGCTGAACAACAATGACATGAATGAGATTTCACTACTAGATTTATTCTCAAAGGAATTGAAAGCAGGGCTGATTTTTTTCAGATGAGGAAAACGAATTTGAAACGGGTATCTTTGTTAGAAGACAGTGAATTCATACACACACACACACCCAACACAGAAAAGACAAAGGACTACATTTCAGAAACCCTGATTATATGAAGGTAGGCAAGATTATATAAGGGATACATTTCCTTAGTAATGGCAGATAACTGACAAGAAAAATCATTCTGATTTTAGATGAATGGAGATTAATTTTTCTTGTAACAGCACTGCCAACTATTTTACTGGGTCATAAACATCTACCAGTCTGTCCTTGCCAAAGAAAATATACAATAAATAAGATATATGCTCATAAAACAAACAAAGCATCAGTGACTACAAATTGCTTCCCTTATCTCTTGGTTCATTTGAGATGATCATTCCCTAATTATCAACCAGTTCTTAGGTTTATAATTCTTTTTACTCACATGCAAAAAAAGAAGAAAAAAGAATTGAAAGCAGGGACCTGAAGAGATGTTTGTACAGCCACGTTCATGGAACCATTATTCACAACAGCCAAGAGGTGGAAGTGAGCCAAGTGTCCATAGACGGATGAATAGGCACGCAAAGTGTGCTCTACACACAGAATGGGGTGTTATTCAGCCATAAAAAGATGAAGGTCTGAAAAATGCTGCCACATGGATGAATCTTTGAAACATTACACTAAGTGAAATAAACTGGGCACAAAGAGAGAAATATTGTATGATTCCACATAGGTGAGTTACCTAGGCTAGGCAAATTCACAGAGACAGAAAGCAGAATGAAGTAAAGCCCATGCTGGCCTGTGGAATAACGGACAACACACACAACTGGAAAAGAAATGTCCTGACCTGCCCCATGTGCAGACGTAATTTTCCACCCCAATTCTTATGTGCCTCCTCGACTAAAATCAAAAAGGGAAAGGTCCTTCCCCATTCAGTCAGCAAAATCTCCAGATGCTCCAGAAACTACCTCCAGAAAGTCCACCTGCTTGTATCTTACGTTCATCTCACTAAATTATAGAGTCTAATCACATCAAACAATGCCCTGGGTTTAATCTACTGATGATAAAATGCACAGTTTACCAATTTTTATATATAAATAAGATACATTACTGTAGCATTTTGTTACACAAACTTACACATGTACTTATGGCTTTTTGTGGTTTTAAATGAATTTATTCCTGCCCTGACTCCTTAAGCATGTGGCAGAACTTAACAAATACCTACTGAGGAATTTGCTTTGAGCTTAGTCCATAAATCCTAGGAAATTTGTCCAATACACGTACACATATTCAGCTGTACCAATTATGTGGTAAAACGTAATTAAAACTGTGAACAGAGAATTAGTGATCAAAAATGATGCTATTAGTAAAGGATTTCAGATTGATATTGAACATATTAAATCCTTTCTGAATATGACTCAGTCATATGTGATGTAGAAGAGTTTTACACCCATTTAATCAGTTTTCTGAGTAAGTTGACTGCTAAAAGCAAACTACACTCGTAGGAAGGGAGAGTCAACTGATTAAGTGCTGGGTGTGTGCAGTGGTCAGTGTGTGAGGGGGCTTGGGGATCTCTGAAGGGACAGGTTCTGCTCCTGAAATTGCTCGCCTAGCATCATTGGTCCCTGGGTTACTGCCCTCTCAGCTCTCCTTTCTCTGTGCAACTTCAGTATTTATTGAGAGCAGTTAAATGTCCAACCTTTGCATTTGACCTGCTGTGTGTTTCCATCCACTTCATAAGTCTGGTTGGGAATATGGAGCAGGAAATGGAAAAATGTTTGTGTTTAGCCACTTCCTAAAAGTATCCTCCTCCAGTAATGTTTCTGCTTAATCATGACACTCTGAACATCCTGCAGTCTCCCCTAAAATTCTTTTAGTCTAATCTCCCTGGTCGTGGTAACTCTACTTTGAATCTCAATGATTTTCAGTTGCTTTCACTGAAAATAAAGTGTTGACAACAAACAAACAAACAAACCCTACCCTGAGATTCTCTGCTAGAGAGACCTGCAGAGCCAGTGGTTTGGAAAACCAGTGGGGCCAACGAAAGACTATGGCAAATAAGTGGCCACTAATCTTCAAAGACACACACACACAAAGGGTGAATCCCATGTATTTAGGCTTCCTCCCAGTACAAATGCAGGACAGCTGGTTCATCTTTGAATATATCATAAAAGAAATGTTCACGATTTCAGATAAGGTGAAGGGTGGATTTTTAAAATGCGTTCAAGTGTTTGTCAATTTTAGAAAACAGTCCTCAGATCCCAGGGCTAAATGCCCCTGAGGATAGCTAATACCATGCAATCCTCTCCGTGGTGCGCAATGCATCCTGTTCTGGATGCTTTAGGAGGCTGGTCAGTAAAGAGACCTTTATTTAACCCAACCTTGGAGAAATTCACTAACCAGACATCCCTTTTCTGAACCAATACTTATTGCTATGTTTTGTCCATTATCACAGAGAGATTGGAGGCATACTTTTTATTGTATTGAGCAGAGAATAAGATAAAAATGGCGTCCACTGCAAAGTACAGATGTTTTGACAAAGACAAACCTGAATGGAAAATGGATAAAAAGTGAAACAGCTGCCAAAGCATTTTAAAATCTACTATTTCCTTTTCATTAGCCTTTAGTATAATATGGGCTTCCCCAAGGGTTCAGACTGTAAAATAATCCCTGTCTGCAATGCAAGAGATGTGGGTTTGATCCCTGAATCGAGAAGATCCCTTGGAGAAGGGAATGGCAACCCAGTATTCTTTCCTGGAGAATTCCATTGACAGAGGAGCCTGGCAGCCTACAGTCCAGGGGATCACAAAGAGTCAGACACGACTGAATAACACTTACCTCCCCTTTCATATAATATAGACAGAACAGCAAGGATATTTAGGTCAGATCTGACGTCATGAGAACTCTGGGAGTCCTAATGTCCACTATGACTTATTTTCAGAAGTCAGAAGAACTAGTATATACTCTTGAAATAGTAGTTGGTAAAACATTATAAAGAAATAAAGGGAAATAGAGTTCAGAGCTGTGGTTTTGTTCACAGAGGAGGTATGCTGTCTGGTGGGGCACAATGGCTAGATGACACAACCCTTGTTTCCTGAGACCATTCGCTCCTCAGTCTCTGCCCTCACAAGCACCTAAGTGGCATTCACCTCCCTACTGGGCACAGTCCACCCTGAGCATTTCCACTGCCAGGCACTGGCTGATGGAGGGGTCAACTGCGGTTTACAAGGAGGACAATTCAATCTCCTGGCTCTTTCTAAAACCTGCTCAGGCTCGGTTCCCAAACCACCACGTGTTTCCCACAAATTCCAAGCAGTTATCACAGTAGTAATTGCTCACAGCTGTGTGTGTGTGTGTGGGTGTGGGTGTGTGGGTGTGTGGGTGTGTGGGTGTGTGGGTGTGGGTGTGGGTGTGGGTGTGTGGGTGTGTGTGGGTGTGTGGGTGTGTGTGTGTGTGGGTGTGGGTGTGGGTGTGGGTGTGTGGGTTTGTGTGGGTGTGTGGGTGTGTGGGTGTGAGTTTCTTTTTCCTTCTGCCCATCCAGGATCTACAGAAATTTCCCCAAATAATCCCATGTCCCTTCATGTTCCTATTCTTCACACATCAGCTCAGCTTTCACTGGGTGTGTGAGAATAATGTGGCTTTCCTTTAATCGAGCCGAGTGCCTTAATTTACTTTCAAAGGCGGGGGTCTTTGTGTACCTGTGTTACACTTATCACTGTCTTGGGAAGAACTTCCTATTCCTGACAGATCCACCGTGTTGTATATCATCTCAGGAGAAAATTCTGCTGATGGACTTACTCATTTGGGGTCACCTTCAGCAGACCAGCCACAGGATGGATGCTCTGCCCGGGGCTGAGGGATGAACCCTGCCATGCACCTCACCAAGAACAAAACTCAAATCCTTCTCCCCCAAATAGTGAGTCAATGCAAAAGAGGAGGGCCTGTGTGTTGTGTTTGCACTCTAGAGCACAAATCCATTTCTGGGAATAGGGTAAATGTCCATGCAGCTCCCAGGTAAGAAATCAAGCCTAAAATGCAGTGGACACTCGCCAGGTTTTCAGCTTGTTCCTGGGATATCTGGGAAGGAAAGGTGGCTGTCATGCTTGGCTGAGTATCAACTGTACCTGGGAGCTTTACAATACACTGATACTTGGGCCTCACCCTCAGAGAATCATTTTAACTGCTGATTTAATTCAGTGGTATGTCCTTTGGGCCTCAGAATTCGTGTTACAGCTCCAGGAATTTCTATGTTCCAGAGAACGCCCACGGCAGATCCTCATGGGGGTGGCAGCCACTCAGAGGTCAGCCCCTTTTCCAGGAGGAAGCCCAGGGGTCCTCTGTGCCCCAGATACTTGGCTCAGCCGCTTATCTCAGGAAGAGGAAAGCCTGGGAGAAAGTCTCGACACAAACCCTGATGCTAACGGTCTAAACACCCCTATGCTAAGCATCTGCCCTTTAACATTTATTTTCAGAATATCACACATCTTTTCCAGTTTGGAAGCAGCAGGAAGACGGGGAATTAAATATGTGTCAGACTTACCTTGAAAAGCGGCGTCTTGCTCATCTAGCTTCTGAAAGTAAGGAGCTCGCTAGGCATCACCTCAATTCTCACAATAAGAAAAACGGCTGAAGGAACTGAACATCAACAACCCTTTTACGATACAGCAAAGAAATAGGGTCATAGAGTACACAACTGCCGGGCAAACTGGAGGTGCAGACCCGTGGGTGCAGGCAACCATAGGGAAGCCACAGCTGCAGCCTGTTAGAATGATTGGAGGTGGGCCAGACAACTGCTGGGAGGGTTTGGAGAACTCCTTGCAGGGGTGGAGACCCCGGGCCCACTCTTGCACGAGTTCTGCCACCAGGAACCCCATCGTGTTCTCAAGGTGAATATGCAAGAAAAGCCTCCATGTACCCAGCAGTGGAGGGGAGCTGTGCAAAAGCCAGGTGTTATCAACCAAGGCCGCAGTCCATGGGAAACACTGAGCGCACCTGAGCTCCAGCAGCGCCGCGGCAGCATGGGGCCTGGGCTGTCCATCCAGGCCTCTCCAGTCGCCAAGGGGACCCCAGCTGGGGATGAGGCTGGCATGCCCTTAAGGAGGTCACGATCCAGGGACACAGGCCCCATAAAAGGCGAGTCCTACCTGTAGGAGGCTGGAGTTTCCACCTCTTAACTGACACTTCCCACCTGCTCCCCTCACCTTGTCAACTTTTCCCTGCTAGAGCCCTCAGCGTACTAATCAGAGTTGATTAAATTCTTCTTCTGAAGATTCCAAAATCTTTGCTCTTTCTTGGTCTAGTATTACTATTTGCTTTGTCTCATCAGACTGTATACTTTTCTCTCTATTTTTTTGTCTTTTAATGTGTTTTGTAATTCTTGGATGAAACTTACACATAATGTATTAAAGGGAAGGAACTGAATTGAACAGGCCTTCAGCACGAGGTGTTGCCCTTGACTGGGTGCCCGTGGGCAGTATTTACTGTTTGCTAGAGCTGCAGTTGTAAGAGGCGAGGGTTTCTACTCAGAGAAGGCACTGGTGACCCACTACAGTACTCTCGCCTGAAAAATCCCATGGATAGAGGAGCCTGGTGGGCTGCAGTCCATGGGGTCGCCAAGAGTCAGATACGACTGAACGACTTCACTTTGACTTTTCACTTTCATGCATTGGAGAAGGAAATGGCAATCCACTCCAGTGTTCTTGCCTGGAGAATCCCAGGGATGGAGGAGCCTGGTGGGCGGCCATCTGTTCGTCGCATAGAGTCGGACACAACTGACGTGACTTAGCAGCAGCAGCAGCCCGGTTTCTACTAGTGTCCTTTTTATAAATCTCCCTTGTGGTCCTTGGTTTTACTTAGAGGCGCCTTTGTAAGCACAGTCTGAGCCTTGCTATTCATTTCAGCTACAAACCCATTTTATTTAGGAGCTTTACTGATGGGATAATGTGTGGAGAGAAGGGAAACACTCTGTGGTTCCGTATTTAGTCCGATTTCTCTGCATCCTGACTTATTCATGTTGCCTGTCATTTTCTGGTATGCACCGCTAGGTCTCATGGGTTCCCTTGGTGCTCATTTCTTATTTTTGCATGACCAGAACTAAGTGTCGGTGTCCACTCTGCACGAGGTGCAGGAAAGGCAATCAGTGTACAGGTCATAACGTTGATTCGGGCTTTTTACAAAGAATTCCTTGTGGAATAGCTAATTGTCATTGTCAGGGAGAAATAACTCCCTCAGTATTTGCTATTGAAGAAATTGGCGAGGCATAGAGCAAAATCCCTTGAATAAGGCAGTGAGATCGTCAAGTTTCTGCAAATCTTCCCCCATCACACTGCTGGGCCTACAAGTCATTTAGGCTTGAAGGCTATGGTGCAAACACTAAGAAGAGGTATTTAAGAGTACCTTCTCTCCTTTCTCTGCTGCCCAAAGCCCTTCTGTAAGATCACATTGCAACTCCAGAGGAGTGACACAAGCTTCTTTCGTGGCCCATGCATGTCAGAAAGATGACTTTTAACCAAAGATCACCTTTAAAATGTTGGTCCTTACAAAATTATAATTTGAAAAGATACATGTACCCCTATGTTCATAGTAATACTATTTACAATAACCAAGACATGGAAACAACCAGTATCCATTGACAGATGAATGGATAGAGAAGATTGGGTATATATATATGCAGTGGAATATGGGAAAAATATTCATGCATAAAAATATAATATAGTGCGATTTGCAGCAGCATGCTGCATATGCTGCACTTATCATAGTAAAGGAGGTAAGTCAGAAAGAGAAGGACAAGTCTATGACATCACTTACATCTGGAATCTAAAATATGACGCAAATGAACTTATGCAGGAAACAGAAACAGACTCACAGACATAGGTATCAGACTTAACAGCTGCCAAAGTGGAGGGAGGATTGGGTGGGATGGACTGGAGTTTGGAACTAGCAGAGGCAAATTACTACATATAAGATGGATAAACAACAAGGTCCAACTGTATAGCACAGGGAACTGTTAATATATTCAATATCCTGTGATAAATAAACCACAATGAATAGAATATGTGTGTGTGTGTGTGTGTGTGTGTAACCAAATCAGTTTACTGAACTGCAGAAATTAACATTGTAAATCAAGTATTCAGTTCAGTTCAGTTGCTCAGTTGTATCCGACTCTGCGACCCCGTGAACCGCAGCACGCCAGGCCTCCCTGGCCATTGCCAACTCCCAGAGCTTACCCAAACGCACGTCCTTTGAGTCGGTGATGCCATCTAACCATTTCATCCTCTTTCATCCCCTTCTCCTCCTGCCCCCATCTCTCCCAGCATCAGGGTCTTTTCAGACGAGGCAGATCTTTGCATTAGGTGGCCAAAGCATTGGAGATTCAGTCCTTCTAATGAACACCCAGGACTGGTCTCCTTTAGGATGGACTGGTTGGATGTCCTTGCAGTCAAAGGGACTCTCAAGAGTCTTCTCCAACACCATAGTTCAAAAGCATCAATACTTTGGCACTCAGATTTCTTTATAGTCCAACTTTCATATCCATACATGACCACTGGAAAAATCATAGCCTTGACCAGATAGACCTTTGTTGGCAAAGTAATGTCTCTGCTTTTTAATATGCTATCTAGGTTGGCCATAACTTCCCTTCCAAGGAGTAAGTGTCTTTTATTTCATGGCTACAATCACCATCTGCCATGATTTTGGAGCCCAAAAAAATAAAGTCAGCCACTGTTTCCACTGTTTCCCCATCTATTTGCCATGAACTGATGGGACCAGATGCCATGATCTTCGTTTTCTGAATGTTGAGCTTTAAGCCAACTTTTGCACTCTCCTCTTTCACTTTCATCAAGAGGCTTTTTAGTTCCTCTTCACTTTCTGTCATAAGGGTGGTGTCATCTGCATATCTAAGGTTATTGATATTTCTCCCAGCAGTCTTGATTCCAGCTTGTGCTTCTTCTAGCCTAGCATTTCTCATGATGTATTCTGCATAGAAGTTAAATAAGCAGGGTGACAATATACAGCCTTGTCGTACTCCTTTTCCTATTTGGAACCAGTCTGTTGTTCCATGTCCAGTTCTAACTGTTGCTTCCTGACCTGCATACAGGTTTCTCAAGAGGCAGGTCAGGTGGTCTGGTATTCCCATCTCTTTCAGAATTTTCCACAGTTTATTGTGATCCACACAGTCACAGTCTTTGGCATAGTCAATAAAGCAGAAATAGATTTTTCTGGAACTCTCTTGCTTTTTCGATGATCCAGCAGGTGTTGGCAATTTGATCTCTGGTTCCTCTGCCTTTTCGAAAACCAGCTTGAACATCTGGAAGTTCACAGTTCACGTATTGCTGAAGCCTGGCCTGGAGAATTTTGAGCATTACTTTGCCAGCATGTGAGATCAGTGTAATTGTATAGTAGCTTGAACAGTCTTTGGCACTGCCTTTCTTTGGGATTAGAATGAAAACTGACCCTTTCCAGTCCTGTGGCCACTGCTGAGTTTTCCAAATTTGCTGGCATATTGAGTGCAGCACTTTCACAGGATCATCTTCTAGGATTTGGAATAGCTCAACTGGAATTCCTCACCTCCACTAGCTTTGTTCGTAGTTATGCTTCCTAAGGTCCACCTGACTTTGCGTTCCAGGATGTCTGGCTCTAGGTGAGATATCACACTGTCATTATTATCTGAGTCATGAAGATCTTTTTTGACAGTTCTTCTGTGTATTCTTGGCACCTCTTCTTAATATCTTGTTAGGTCCATACAATTTCTGTTCTTTATTGAGCCCATCTTTGCATGAAATATTCCCTTGATACCTCTAATTTTCTTGAAGTGATCTCTAGTCTTTCCCATTCTATTCTTTTCCTCTGTTTCTTTGCACTGATCATTGTAGAAGGCCTTCTTATCTCTCCTTGCTATTCTTTGGAACACTGCATTCACATGGGTGTATCTTTCCTTTTCTTTGCCTTTAGCGTCTCTTCTTTTCTCAGCTAATTGCAAGGCTTCCTTAGACAACCATTTCATAGTGAGTTTTATTGAAATACATTATAGTGTTTGGAAGTTGTGACTTACTCCCGTTTTCACTAAAGATAGATGTTTTATTTCTTTCCTTTCTTTCAACATTGTTTTTCTCAGTTTAGAAAAAAGAGAATGAAGAACAAACGCTAAAACAGAACTAATAAAAGTATTTTTTAACCATTGTTCTTTTTAATCCTGTCCCTTCTTTGACATTATTGTATTCTCCTTTAACAAATTACATTGTTTTGGTTAAAATCAGCCTCCTGGTAAGTTTCTACAGTGTTTCTCTAACTGGACCATTTGCTTATATTCTCTGCTCCCTTCTGTGCTGCGCATTGCCAGTTTAATTTTTGTGAACATAGCCTAGTATAAAGGCCAGGGGCTACAACATTTATTTATCCATTCAACAAATACTCATTGAGAAGTTATTGAAATTACTTCAGAAAATTGTTGAGAATAAAAAGGGAAGACTTTATGGAACAATGTAAAAATAGAGACCAACAATAAAAAGTAAACAAACAAGTATGCTACAGTAGCAAAAAATGCAATGAAGAAATTTTTCAAAAAAATGACAAAGTGTTTTTCTATGTAGGATTCTCAAAGATTTATCTAGGAAGCTGTTATCTGAACAGAAAGAACAAAGTACTGAATAATTCAGTGATATTAATATCTAGGGAGGAGCATTCCAGGCAGAGGGCAGGGAGAGTCCAACAGGCCTTTGGGAGCAGAACTGATACCTGCGAGGGACAGCAAGGAAGCCCTCATGGCTGGAAGGATGGGCTGGGGTGAGAGTGACCTGGACAAGGTCAGAGGGACTGTTGGAACAGGGTCATGTAGGACCCAGAGGTCTCAGCAAGGACAGGGTATACATCCGTCAGCAGGAGTACAAGGGGTTCAACAACACTGAGACCCGGAGTTGACAAGAGGGCTCAGAAGGGCAGAGAGAACCCTCATCCGTCCATCCCACTCCCTCCCACCACTGGGTAAACTGAAGCCCAAAGAGGACAGTGCCTTTCCTAAGGTTACTGTGCCACTGTCCAGGGTTCACGCTCCATCTAGGGGTTTCATCTGCCTGGGCAGTGAGTCCCAAATACAAAGGATGAGAATTAGAAGCTCTGGCTACTGTATGACAAGGTCAGGGGTCCTGGTGAGCTGACCTTCTGATCTAGGATCATAGTTTCTGCAGTGTGATGCTTGGTCTTTCCAGAGAAGTACCTGGGCAGCAGAGAGGGGGAACCTGGGCCTGGGGGCATCAGACCTGAGGCCATGTCCTCCTCCCGCCCTCTCACTAATGGGCTGCTCAACACAGACAAGCATGGGGAGTACTCTAGCTTCAGTTCCTGATGGCAGAGTAGGAACCACCTTGCTTGGGAACAGCAGCCTGGAGGGTTGTTGGGATGGAAACATATTTCAGCAATAATGAAGGAAATGTCACAAAAGAGGGAGGGTGGAGATGGGGAGACTGGGCATAGCACAGTGGTCTTCTGGAGTGATGAAGCGTTGCCAAAGCCCAGCATTTGGTTACTTCCTGGGCTCTGGTTCATGAAGGGCCCCCAAGTAGACCTTGGCTGATCCTAAGTCCCATCAATACCACTGATGGTTCCCTGTACCTATGTCATGCCCTGGGCTTTCCAGGTGGTGCGGTGGTAAAGAATCCACCTGCCAGGACAGGAGACGTGGGTTGGATGCCTGGGTCGGGAAGATCCCCTTGGAAAGGAAATGGCAACCTGCTCCAGTATTCTTGCCTGGAGCATCCCATGGACAGAGGCGCTTGGAGGCTACTTTCCATGGAGTCGCAAAGAGTCAGACATGCCTGAGCACATACACATCCCATGTCCTTGGCTTCCAACAAGTTGCCTTTAAGATCCCTATTAGATACCCAAGTGGAAATGTCTGGGAGGCAATTGGATTTCCTAGCATGGAATTTAGGAGAGAGGTCTGGATGTGAAATGTCGCCCTTGAGAGTCAGCAGGTTAAAGACAATATTGAAAACCTAGGAATTGCCATATGCTTAAAGGGATGAGGGAGTAGAACAAGAGACCAAGAAAAGAGAGCCAGGGCACCTCGGTATTTGGGAACTGGCAAAATGAAGGTTCTAACAGAGGATTTCAGAAAGGAGTGGGCAGTGAGATAGAAAAACAAGAACAGGTATTGCCCCTGGAACTAATTAAAAATATGTTTCAAGAAAACAAAAAATAGGGACACCACACATGATTCCCTGGGTCAAATGGTGAAAGGCAGAATAAAATGCCAACAAAATTAATCACCGGACTTGACAACATGGAATCTACCAGTGATTTTGGAAAAGGTGATTCTGAGTAGAGGGAAGGAGGGAGAAAAGTGCGCCCCCATGATTTTTTTTTTCTATTTTCTCGGTTAAATAAAAAGAAGGTCATTAGATGGGAAAGAAAAGAGGGGTGTTGTTAGTTAGGAGGCAATGTGTGAATGATTATTTCAAAGATAATTTGACGAGAAAAACACAGAAACACAGTAGGACCGACACACAGAAGGGGTCCGTGGAACTCGGTCATCCTGAATATAAAGTGACAGCAGCCCCCTTAGTCATGTATTCTTTCCCACCAGTTTTCAGGTATCTGGATGCTGCCTGAGTTTGAAAAAATATATATATTTAATTGAGGGATTATGGAATAAATTAGAGAAGTAGAAATGCTGCTAAAAGGGAAAGGTTCATACCAGTGATCGATCATGGTATCCCGGCTAGATATGAAGGGAGACAGGAGCCGAGTGGTGAATAAAACAAGCACGATGCTTCAGTGGAGGGACGTCTCAGTGGCATGAAGTGACACGTCAGGGTATTTGAAGAAAGGATGCGAGAGCTATGAGGTGATGGTCAGAGAAGGCCGTCCTTTCGGTTGGGCTCCGGAAGGTTGCAGAGCTGTGATACAGTCGCTGAGGTGTACCTGTGGGAAGGGGCGCCCACGAGTGTAACGGGAAACGAAATCAATAGGAGTGAGAATATCAGGGAACTAAAAGGCCTGGGGTGAGACAGGCTGTCTGCACCGCCACTGATGTCGCCAAGAATGTTAAGAGTTGAAGTGATAGAAGACACTGAGCCAGATCTTAATTCATTCCATGAACAGGGGGGAGGGAAAGTGGGCGGTAAGTGACTCTGGGAAACATGGGTACCCACAGTACGTTCCAATTGTACTTCAAAGGGAAAATCTGTTTATAGGGGCCAGTCTTCTGGAAGTGGGAGTGAAGTTTAAGGAGGAAACCTATCATATTTTCAAGCTCTGGGGCACAAGCGAAGGTGCCAGAGAGGATAAAATAGACGCCCCCGGGGAGGATGAAGGCTCAGCAGTGTCCTCCTGGGAAATGAATTTTAGAGCAAAGCAAGAGAGGCACTGGGGTATGACAGATAATGGACTTGGACTCCCAGGAGGGGCCTCAACTATAGTACTTGTCTCATCACAGAAGCTGAGATTGTGTCCCACACACTCTGGGGAACTGTGGAAGATGGGGGCTAGTGGAAGGGTAGGTGTCGATATGAGCATCCCTGTGTGAGGGTGGAGCCAGCAAGCTGGGGCTGGGGTGAGCAAAGACTTGAAACAGGGCTGGAGTATGAGTTCCAGAGATGATGGAGCCATGGACCAGGACTGTGGAGACAGAGGCAGGGCAAAGGGCAGAAGAGAAGAGAAGGGGGCAGGGAGGGGGCAAAGGGAGGCTGAGAGGTGGGTGGCATTTAAAGGGATGGGGTTCATTCTTAGGATTAAAAGAGATGGGATTAATTCTGGGTCCTGAGTAGGCAAGACCAGACACAGAAAGCCTAGGAAGCTGCTACCTGGGGACAGCCTAGAAAGTACTGGCGTACAGATCTGAGTTGAAAAGTGAATGACCTGATACATTCATTTCCTCTACGCCATCCATGAAAGCAGGAGCGTGAGCCCTGCACCGGCAGGAATCCAACAGGAGGGGCAGACAGAAAGACTTGTTCTAACATGAAAGCGAAGTGATATTTAGACCACCGTTGCAAGTGTGTACACCTCCTGAAAGGCCTTGCTTTGAATTCCAACTTTTAAATCCCCATTTTCTAATTCCCCAATTATTTCTTCATATGTAAGGGGAAGCGGATGAGTAAGGAAACGTGAAGTGAAAGGGAAGAGAAGTACAGGCAAATCGTTTCCATTTTTTAAGACATGTGGGTAGAGAGGAAAATACACTTTTCATGCTCAGTCAGATAGCTTTTTCTGTTCAAATGGCTGGAAATCAAGTGAATCAGGAAACTGTAAACCTCACTTCAGGGACCCAAACAGGGAAGCAAAAACCCAAGTTCAGTCAGAACAACTGGAACTATAATGAACTAAAATACTTACATTGAAAAATAAGGTTCCAAACTCCAAGTTTTAAGTATTATCTTTCAAATGCATTTTGTGCACTTATGCAATGCTGAAAAGGGCAAAGTTACTGTAAATTTAATCCAAACTCTTTTTCTTTGCAAATGCCTTGAGAAATCTAATGGTCTCCTATAAAGCTAAGAAACTATGAGTTCATGCTCAAAAATGAAACAGCAATGTAATCAAGTGCAATTTATTTTAACAAGAATATCTCTTCATGCAAAATGTTATCAGTGGACTATTAGTTAACAACCTGGTTAAGGGTGAGGTCAGAGTTAACCAAAATTATTCTTTGTTATTCGCATAACCTTTAGATTTGTGGGTACCTTTTCTGGCTCTTAACTTTTAACATAACTAAAATCAGAAACAACTTTACTGTCACCTCATCTTTCCTAAAATAGCCATAATTCACGTAATTTGGTCCTGTCAATAAAACAAATTTTATTCACATAAAACCTCACGTATAACAACAGGGAAACACGGAAGACATTGAAATTGAAGTGTGTTTCTGAATGACAGAGCTCTTTTTAATAACACCTTTGGCATCATGCATGCTGCTGAGTGAACAGTAGATACTGGGCAACGGATTCTTTCAATTAAGCACATCGACTTGACAGAACATTCAAGATAAGTGAAGTACAGCGATTCTGTGAAATAACAGAAATTATGTATGATTACAGTGGGCTCTGAAGGCGCCAGGCAAATGCTCCAGGAAGCATTCTACATCTGAAATGCCCAGTCCCCGCTCTTGTGTGAGTCTCAAAACTGTGATACGGTTTTGATGCAAGGTTGATTCCAACTCAGCGTTAAATAATTA